>UESW01001499.1:161101-332456 GCA_900491605.1 Calamus simplicifolius
GAATATTACCAAACCCCATGATTTAACCTTTGCCATTGTCACCAAATGTAACAACTCCTCCTCTTTGCTTTCAAGGGTGATGAATTGATTCTTGTCACCCGTCATGTGTCTTGAGCAGCCACTATCGAGATACCACTTTCGCTTTGATCTTTTGGCCACATGATACTCCTGCAAAAATAATTAAGTCTTATATTTAGGTACCCAAGCCTTCTTGGGTCCTTCATGGTTAGTAGCATAAAAGATTGTTCCTTTGGGAACCCATATTTTCTTTCCTTTACTATTTAAATATTTATTACTATTTCTCACATTACATTCATAGGATTTATGGCCTTTCTTGTTACAATAATGACATGTAACACTATCTTTATTTTGTTCTTTTCTAAAGAAGTTTTTAACAAATTTTTGTTTTATGTTAGGTCTATATCCTAATCCAGCTTTATCAAATATGGCTCTTTGATTACCTAATAACAAAGTAAGTTTTTCTAGAACTATAAGTAAATTTATCAACAATATTCTTATATTTATCTACTTCCTTCTTTAATTTATGATTTTCATTAGAAGTTGACTCTTTTTCTTTTGTCAAATTTTCATTTTTAGATTTCAGCATCTTAATCTCATTAGTAAGATTATCTTTTTCTTTAATGAGAATTGAATTATCATTTTCAGAAATCTGTATTTCCTTTTTAAAACTTTAAAATCATCAACTAGTTCATTAAAGGCTTCAAACAATTCATCAAATGCAAATTCATCACAAGGATTTTCGGAACTTACCTCGTTGTCGTTGTTTGCCATAAAGCAAATGTTTGCAACTTCTTTTTGATCTTCCTCTGAAGAGGATTCATCGCTGTCGCTCCAGGTTGCAACATAGGCTTTCTTCTTCTTCTTGTAGGTTTTCTTTAGTAGAGGACAATCATATCTAAAGTGCCCCGGTTTCTTACACTCATACCAAATCAAGGGGTCTTTCTCTTTGTCCTTGTCTTTATCCTTTTCTCTTTCTTCTTCCATCTTAATTCCAGATTTCTTCTTGTAGAAGGGTCTCTTTCTTCTCGTGAATTTTTTGAATTTTCTAGCTAGAAGGGTAGTCTCATCATCATCATCATTATCACTGCAGCTCTCCTCACTTTCTGCAGCCTTAAGAGCTATAGTCTTCTTCTTTTTAACATCTTCCTCTATGTGCTGCTTCATGGTTAACTCATGGGTCATTAGTGATCCAAGTAGCTTGTCCAAGGGTAAAGTGTTGAGGTCCTTGGCTTCTTGGATTGCTGTCACCTTTGCTTCCCAAGTCCTTGGAAGTGACCTAAGAATTTTGCGAATAAGTTCAGAATTAGTATAAATCTTACATAGACATTTCAAACCATTTACAATGTCGATGAATCTAGTATACATGCATGCTATAGTTTCAGTTTGTTCCATGCTGAATAATTCATACTTATGAATAAGAATATTTATCTTAGATTCTTTAACTTGATTTGTACCCTCATGGGTAATCTCTAATCTATCCCATATCTCTTTTGTGGAATTACATGTAGAGATACGATTAAATTCGTTAGCATCTAATGAACAATATAAAACATTCATGGCTTTAGCATTAAGCTGAGCCATTTTCCTATCATTCTCATTCCAATCCCTTTCGGACTTAGGAACAATAGAACCATCAACTACGTGTGTGGGTGTGCTAGGTCCATTAATTATAACACTCCATAATTCATAATCTGAAGCTTGAATGAATATTCTCATTCTTGCTTTCCAATATGAATAGTTGGAACCATTAAACAAGGGAGGTCTATTTGTAGAATGACATTCAGCAAATGAAGATCCAACTTGAGCTGCCATTTGGATCTTTAGCTCTTGATCGTATGATCAGCAGATAAACAATGAGCACAGGCTCTGATACCAATTGTTGGCCTAGATGGCAACCCAAGAGGGGGGTTGAATTGGGTTCTTTAAATTTTTTTTAACCTTTTAACAACTATGTTCTTGGAGATAGATGAAATGCAATGCGAATGTTAAGTACAACCAAGGAGATAGAGAAAGAGATAATCAAAGCACGACAAACACAAAGGTTTTATAGTGGTTCGGTGTATCTAACACCTACGTCCACTCCCAAGATCCACTTAGGTCCACACTATAATCCTCTTGATTACAGTCGAGTTGTTTTACAAGATCACAACTCAAACTTGTTGTTTCCCAGGGATCACAACGAACCCAGCCGATTTTCCGGGCTCACCAGCACAAAACCCTAAACTCAAGCTAATCTAGATTGACCCGAGGTATACTACCTCCAATAGTTCAATCCCCTTGATAGAACTAGCACAAACAAGAAAGAATAATGTTTTTCAATAATACAAAGCTCCTCAAATGAGCGAATATTCAAAATGAATAAGCAAGATTAGAAAAGCCTGTTTTGAAGATTGTTGGATTTGAGCTTTTCTTCTTTTCTTCTTTTCCTCTTCTCTCTGGAGATGTTGAATCAGGCCTCAGCTTTGATTCATTGCAAATTTTGCAGATGAGAAGTTGAGAAAATAGAGCTTTTTCTTCTATTTTTGGGAATCCTCCGATTTTTCCAATATGAGCACCTGGGATTTCTCTTTGAGCTTTTTGGAGTGGAAGGATTTGAGTTTGGATACTTTTCTCTTTGATTTCAGGCTCAAGACTTCTCGGATTTTTGATTTGTATTCACTTCGATGTTTTTATTTTTTTAATACGAGCTTTCTCCCCCTTTTTATAGATTTCCTTTAATCCATTTTTGATGAGAAAACTAGCCGTTGGAATGTACTTGGAAAGTTTTTCCAAACAAAATATATCAGTTAGACGTTAGGTAAAGAGAAAATATTACCCTTAGAGCTGATCTGGCATTTTAAATTTTCGTTCCAGATAGGTTGGAGTTGGCTCCAACTTTTCAGGTGTCGGCTCCAAGTCGTTTATCCAAAAATAAAAAGTTCTGAGTTCGTCGAGGAGTCGGCTCGAAAAAGTTAGGTGTCGGCTCGCCATACTCAGGTGTCGGCTCCAAAGACTATCCCCGCATCATAGTCGGCTCCAGACACTGTAAGTGTCGACTCACTGTTCATCACAACAATGTCTTGCTCGGAGACATACTCAAATCGGCCGGTTTTTGAAAATAATATTCTACTGCAAATATTGTGAAGTAATCTTAGTTCCAAGGGCAGTTGATTAGCCCTAATCTCCTCAAATTCTGGAACTTCTCTGCCTAACATCCTCGATAGAGCAGCTGACCTCTCACTGTGGATGTCGGAAACTAATCCAGTAATGGGAATGTTAAGGAGGTTTCCTAATTTCTAAAAAGTGAGATGGATTATTTTACCTCTGACTGAGCTCACGATTCCACCGTCACCTCTCGACAGATTGAAATAGAATTGCTTGACAAGAGCTGAATATGTAGGAACATCTAGAAAACACACTTTATCCCAGCCCAGTTCCTTGATTTGATTCCCAATAGAGAAGCCCTCGGATTGAAAGAACTCGAAATCAACTTTCCTACCCATAGTTATCACTCTCCTTGCTAGGGTATCTACCTGAGGTGATGAATGGTTTGGATTGTCCGAAGCAGTTGAAGAAGAATCACTCAGAGACGGCTCACGCACGAGTCATCTTGCCGATCATTTTCCGGTTGCTACGGGCACTCCAAGCACTGATCCTCTCCTCTTAGGTGCCATTAAATCCTTAGGAAGGCTTGAATAGGGTGGAATTAGAGATGGGGAGGCTTTAAGAGAGTTTGGGAAGTGTTTGAAAGGAATTTGAAAAGAGATGAAATGATGAGGTGTCGACTCTGCCCTAATAAAGTCGATTTGGGACCCCAGGTGTCGACTCCCGCAAAGTTAGGTGTCGACTCCAAATCGCCAACACAGTCAGCGCTCGAACTAGAGTCGGCTCCACTTATACGAGTGTCGGCTCCAAGGTCAGGGACGAGAGCGACACAGACAAGGTGTCGACTCCTCAAACTGAGGTGTCGACTCCACTGACAGTTTCAGAGAAAAATAACTGAGATTCAAATAACTAAAACTTGTCACAATAGGATCAATAAAATTTTGAAAAAATCTTTGGAATATGAGGAACAAATTGCTCATGTGACTAGATAATTTGTCCTTAAAATTATGAAGGAAATATCAAGAAATTAATAGAAATCTAGATAGTCATTCCTTAGAGTTTCAAAATCATTCCAAAGGGTCACAAATCCCTAATTCACCTCTAAGATAACAAAATCTTTCTTCACTCAATGGTTTTGTAAATATATCAACTAATTATTCTTCAGTATTAACATAATCAAGACAAATTTCATTATTAGCTACATGTTCTCTTATAAAGTGATATCTAATTTTAATGTGTTTTATTTTTGAATGTTGAATTGGATTTTTAGTTAAATTAATTGCACTTGTGTAATCACATCTAATTGGAGTTTTATCAAGTGTTATGCCATAGTTTTCAAGTTGTCTCTTAATCCAAAGGATTTGAGCACAGCAACTTCCAGCTGCAATATATTCTGCTTCAGCAGTTGATAATGTAACCAAATTTTGCTTTTTACTAAACCAAGAGATTAAGTTACATCCTAGAAATTGACATGCACCACTTGTGCTTTTTCTATCTAATATACATCCAGCATAGTCAGAATCAGAATATGCAATTAAGTTTAATGTTGAGTCTATAGAATACCATAAACCTACATTTTTAGTTCCACTTAAATATCTTAAGATTCTTTTTACAGCAATTAAGTGAGATTCTTTAGGTTCAGATTGAAATCTAGCGCATAGACAAACAGCAAACATGATATTTGGTCTACTAGCTGTTAAGTAAAGAAGAGATCCGATCATACCTCTGTAATATTTTTGATCTACTTTCTTACCATCTTCATCTTTGTCCAATTTGCATGAAGGGCTCATAGGTGTTCCAAGTGGTTTGATTGACTCCATTCCAAACTTCTTGAGAAGTTCTTTTATGTATTTTGCTTGATTGATGAAAATTCCCTCTTTGCTTTGCTTGATTTGAAGTCATAGGAAGAAATTGAGTCCTCCCATCATGCTCATCTCAAACTCACACTGCATTAACTTAGCAAATTCTTGACATAACAGATTGTTAGTAGCACTGAATACAATATCATCGACATATATTTGTACTACTAATAAATCCTTATCTTTTCTTTTCAAAAATAGTGTTTTATCAACATTTCCTCTTATAAAGTCATTTTTAATCAAAAATTTACTTAATCTTTCATACCAACTCTAGGTGCTTGTTTTAAACAATATAGTGCTTTGTGTAGTTTAAAAACATGATTTGGAAATTCATGATCTTCAAAACCAGGAGGTTGTTCAACATAAACTTCCTCATTTATAAAATTATTTAAAAATACACTTTTAACATCCATTTGAAATAAATTGATATGCATATGACATGCAAATGCGAGTAATAATCTAATTGCTTCTAGTCTAGCTACAGGTGCAAAAGTTTTATCAAAATCAATTCCTTCTTCTTGATTATATCCTTTTGCGACTAATCTAGCTTTGTTTCTAATTACAATGCCATTTTCGTCTAATTTATTTCTAAATACCCATTTTGATCCTATAACAGAATGATCTTTAGGTCTATCTACAAGAGTCCAGACATTATTCATAGTAAATTAATTTAATTCTTCTTGCATGGCTAACATCCAATTATTATCTTTTTCTACCTCTTCAATAGTTTTAGGTTCAATTTGAGATACAAATGCAAGATGATTGTTGATGTTTCTCATTGATGATCTAGTTCTTACTCCTTGAGATGGATCACCTATAATTAATTCTTTTGGATGACCATAGGCATATCTCCAATCTCTAGGAAGATCTATATCATTATGATTTGCATCAACAACATCAACACTATGGGAATCATTATCTTTGGCTTCTTGTTCATGATCTGAAGATACATCAATATTTAATTTTTCAATGTCTCTTTCTAGAATGTTTGTATCTTCCTCATCATCAATTATTCTTGAACTAGATGCTAAAGATTCATCAAAAATTACATGAATAGATTCTTCTACAATTAAGTTTCTCTTGTTAAACACTCTATAGGCTTTACTAGATGTTGAATATCATAAGAAAATGCCTTCATCAGATTTTGCATCAAAATTTCCTAGATTATCTTTACCATTATTATGAATGAAACATTTACAACCAAATGCTTGAAAGTAGCTTATGTTTGGTTTTCTATTGTTCCATAGTTCATAAGGAGTTTTCTTAATGATTGGCCTAATCAAAGCTCTATTAAGAATGTAACATGCCGTATTTATAGCTTTCGCCCAAAAGTATTTTGGTAAGTTTCTTTCACATAGCATGGTACGGGCCATGTCTTCTAAGGTTCTATTTTTCCTTTCAACTACTTCATTTTGTTGTGGTGTTCTAGGTGCTAAAAAATTATGATGGATGCCATTTTCTATGCAAAAGTTTTCAAATAGATGATTTTCAAATTCAGTACCATGATCACTTCTAAGAGACACTATGGTGTTATTTTTCTCATTTGTGACCTTTTTGAAGAATTTCAAAAACAATGAAAATGTCTCATCTTTATGAGCTAAAAATAATACCCAAGTATATCTGAGTAATCATCTACAATCACACGATCATATTTCTTTCCTCCTAGACTTGTGGTTCTAGTAGGTCCAAAAAGGTCCATCTGAAGTAGTTCAAGTGGACTAGAAGTGGAAACAATATTTTTAGTTTTGAAAGAGTTTCTAGTTTGTTTTCCAAATTGACATGCATCGCAAATTTTGTTATTTTCAAAATCTAGTTGTGGAAGCCCTTTTACTAAATCCATTCTTATTAATTTTGAAATTAGGTGTGTGCTTGCATGACCTAATCTATGATGCCATAACCAACCAATCTCATTCACATTAGCATTATTAGCAACTAAGCAATGATTACTAGTAGACAAATTGTCTAAATCAATCAAGTATACATTGCCATTTCTATTTTCAATAAAAATAATGCTATTATCAATGGGATTAGAAACAGTGCAGATAGATGCTTCGAATGATACTTTAAAACCTTTATCACATAATTGGCTAATACTAATTAAATTATGTTTTAAACCATTGACATATAAATATTTTCAATATATATGGAGGGAGTTATTTGAATATTACCAAACCCCATGATTTAACCTTTGCCATTGTCACCAAATGTAACAACTCCTCCTCTTTTGCTTTCAAGGGTGATGAATTGATTCTTGTCACCCGTCATGTGTCTTGAGCAGCCACTATCGAGATACCACTTTGCTTTGATCTTTTGGCCACAAGATACTCCTGCAAAAATAATTAAGTCTTATATTTAGGTACCCAAGCCTTCTTGGGTCCTTCATGGTTAGTAGCATAAAAGATTGTTCCTTTGGGAACCCATATTTTCTTTCCTTTACTATTTAAATATTTATTACTGTTTCTCACATTACATTCATAGGATTTATGGCCTTTCTTGTTACAATAATGACATGTAACACTATCTTTATTTGTTCTTTTCTAAAGAAGTTTTTAACAAATTTTTGTTTTATGTTAGGTCTATATCCTAATCCAGCTTTATCAAATATGGCTCTTTGATTACCTAATAACAAAGTAAGTTTTTCTAGAACTATAAGTAAATTTATCAACAATATTCTTATATTTATCTACTTCCTTCTTTAATTTATGATTTTCATTGGAAGTTGACTCTTTTTCTTTTGTCAAATTTTCATTTTTAGATTTCATCATCTTAATCTCATTAGTAAGATTATCTTTTTCTTTAATGAGAATTGAATTATCATTTTTCAGAAATCTGTATTTCCTTTTTAAAACTTTAAAATCATCAAATAGTTCATTAAAGGCTTCAAACAATTCATCAAATGCAAATTCATCACAAGGATTTTCGGAACTTACCTCATTGTCGTCGTTTTCCATAAAGCAAATGTTTGCAACTTCTTTTTGATCTTCCTCTGAAGAGGATTCATCGCTGTCGCTCCAGGTTGCAACATAGGCTTTCTTCTTCTTCTTGTAGGTTTTCTTTAGTAGAGAACAATCATATCTAAAGTGCCCCGGTTTCTTACACTCATACCAAATCAAGGGGTCTTTCTCTTTGTCCTTGTCTTTATCCTTTTCTCTTTCTCCTTCCATCTTAATTCCAGATTTCTTCTTGTAGAAGGGTCTCTTTCTTCTCGTGAATTTTTTGAATTTTCTAGCTAGAAGGGTAGTCTCATCATCATCATCATCATCACTGCAGCTCTCCTCACTTTCTGCAGCCTTAAGAGCTATAGTCTTCTTCTTTTTAACATCTTCCTCTATGTGCTGCTTCATGGTTAACTCATGGGTCATTAGTGATCCAAGTAGCTTGTCCAAGGGTAAAGTATTGAGGTCCTTGGCTTCTTGGATTGCTGTCACCTTTGCTTCCCAAGTCCTTGGAAGTGACCTAAGAATTTTGCGAATAAGTTTAGAATTAGTATAAATCTTACATAGACATTTCAAACCATTTACAATGTCGGTGAATCTAGTATACATGCATGCTATAGTTTCTGTTTGTTCCATGCTGAATAATTCATACTTATGAATAAGAATATTTATCTTAGATTCTTTAACTTGATTTGTACCCTCATGGGTAACCTCTAATCTATCCCATATCTCTTTTGCGGAATTACATGTAGAGATACGATTAAATTCGTTAGCATCTAATGAACAATATAAAACATTCATGGCTTTAGCATTAAGCTGAGCTATTTTCCTATCATTCTCATTCCAATCCCTTTCGGACTTAGGAACAATAGAACCATCAACTACGTGTGTGGGTGTGCTAGGTCCATTAATTATAACACTCCTTAATTCATAATCTGAAGCTTGAATGAATATTCTCATTCTTGCTTTCCAATATGAATAGTTGGAACCATTAAACAAGGGAGGTCTATTTGTAGAATGACATTCAGCAAATGAAGATCCAACTTGAGCTGCCATTTGGATCTTTAGCTCTTGATCGTATGATCAGCAGATAAACAATGAGCACAGGCTCTGATACCAATTGTTGGCCCAGATGGCAACCCAAGAGGGGGGTTGAATTGGGTTCTTTAAATTTTTTTTAACCTTTTAACAACTATGTGCTTGGAGATAGATGAAATGCAATGCGAATGTTAAGTACAACCAAGGAGATAGAGAAAGAGATAATCAAAGCACGACAAACACAAAGGTTTTATAGTGGTTTGGTGTATCTAACACCTACGTCCACTCCCAAGATCCACTTAGGTCCACACTATAATCCTCTTGATTACAGTCGAGTTGTTTTACAAGATCACAACTCAAACTTGTTATTTCCCAGGGATCACAACGAACCCAGCCAATTTTCTGGGCTCACCAGCACAAAACCCTAAACTCAAGCTAATCTAGATTGACCCGAGGTATACTACCTCCAATAGTTCAATTCCCTTGATAGAACTAGCACAAAAAGAAAGAATAATGTTTTTCAATAATACAAAGCTCCTCAAATGAGCGAATATTCAAAATGAATAAGCAAGATTAGAAAAGCCTGTTTTGAAGATTGTTGGATTTGAGCTTTTTTTCTTTTCTTCTTTTCCTCTTCTCTCTGGAGATGTTGAATCAGGCCTCAGCTTTGATTCATTGCAAATTTTGCAGATGAGAAGTTGAGAAAATAGAGCTTTTTCTTCTATTTTTGGGAATCCTTCGATTTTTCCAATATGAGCACCTGGGATTTCTTTTTGAGCTTTTTGGAGTGGAAGGATTTGAGTTTGGATACTTTTCTCTTTGATTTCAGGCTCAAGACTTCTCGGATTTTTGATTTGCATTCACTTCGATGTTTTCATTTTTTTTAAACGAGCTTTCTCCCCCTTTTTATAGATTTTCTTTAATCCATTTTTGATGAGAAAACTAGCCATTGGAATGTACTTGGAAAGTTTTTCCAAACAAAATATATCAGTTAGAAGTTAGGTAAAGAGAAAATATTACCGTTAGAGCTGATCTGGCATTTTAAATTTTCATTCCAGATAGGTTGGAGTTGGCTCCAACTTTTCAGGTGTCGGCTCCAAGTCGTTTATCCAAAAATAGAAAGTTCTGAGTTCGTCGAGGAGTCGGCTCAAAAAGTTAGGTGTCGGCTCGCCATACTCAGGTGTCGGCTCCAAAAGACTATCCCCGCATCGTAGTCGGCTCCAGACACTGTAAGTGTCGACTTCGAAACTCTGGGTGTCGGCTCTGAAACTCTAGGTGTCGGCTCCGGACCGTATCAAAAATCAGAATAATATTTGACTGGTCATGGGGTCGGCTCCAGCATTCCTAGGTGTCGACTCCAGGCTCTGAAACTTTGAAACTTATGTTTTGCAATTGATTCAAAACACATTTCTTAATGCCTTTAAATCAATCAAATATTTTAAGCCCTGAAACACTTATCAAATCTATTAGTAATCAAATAAATATACTCAATTCCTTTATTAATCATCAAAATTAATAATTGGGTCAACAAAGGTCACAAATGAGAAAAACAACACCATAGTGTCTCTTAGAAGTGATCATGGCACTGAATTTGAAAATCATTTATTTGAAAACTTTTGCATTGAAAATGACATCCATCATAATTTTTCAGCACCTAGAACACCACAACAAAATGGAGTTGTAGAAAGAAAAAATAGGACTTTAGAAGACATGGCCCGTACCATGCTATGTGAAAGCAACTTACCAAAGTACTTTTGGACGGAAGCTATAAATATGGCATGTTACATTCTTAATAGAGCTTTAATTAGGCTAATCCTTAAGAAAACTCCTTATGAACTATGGAACAATAGAAAACCAAACATAAGTTATTTTCATGCATTTGGTTGTAAATGTTTCATTCATAATAATGGTAAAGATAATCTAGAAAAATTTGATGCAAAATCAGATGAAGGCATATTCTTAGGATATTCAACATCTAGTAAAGCCTATAGAGTGTTTAACAAAAGAAACTTAATTGTAGAAGAATTTATTCATGTAGTTTTTGATGAATCTTTAGCATCGAGTTCTGGAAAGATTGATGATGAAGAAGATACAAACATATTAGAAAGGGACATTGAAAAATTAAATATAGATGTATCTTCAGATCATGAACAAGGAGCTAAAGATAATGATTCTTCTAGTGTTGATGTGGTTGATGCAAATCACAATGATATAGATCTTCCTAGAGATTGGAGATATGCCTATGGTCATCCAAAAGAATTAATTATATGTGATCCATCTCAAGGAGTAAGAACTAGATCATCAATGAGAAACATCAATAATCATCTTGCATTTGTATCTCAAATTGAACCTAAAACTATTGAAGAGGCTAAAAAAGATAATAATTGGATGTTAGCTATGCAAGAAGAATTAAATCAATTTACTAGGAATAATGTCTGGACCCTTGTAGATAGACCTAAAGATCATTCTGTTATAGGATCAAAATGGGTATTTAGAAATAAATTGGATGAAAATGACATAGTAATTAGAAACAAAGCTAGATTAGTCGCAAAAGGATATAATCAAGAAGAAGGAATTGATTTTGATGAAACTTTTGCACCTGTAGCTAGATTAGAAGCAATTAGATTATTACTCGCTTTTGCATGTTATATGCATATCAATTTATTTCAGATGGATGTTAAAAGTGCATTTTTAAATGGATTTATAAATGAGGAAGTTTTTGTTGAACAACCTCCTGGTTTTGAAGATCATGAATTTCCAAATCATATTTTTAAATTGCACAAAGCACTATATGGTTTAAAACAAGCACCTAGAGCTTGATATGAAAGATTAAGTAAATTTTTGATTGAAAATGATTTTAAAGAGGAAATGTTAATAAAAACTATTTTTGAAAAGAAAAGACAAGGATTTATTAGTAGTACAAATATATGTTGATGATATTGTATTCGGTGCTACTAACAATCTTTTGTGTCAAGAATTTGCTAAGTTAATGCAGGGTAAGTTCGAAATGAGCATGATGGGAGACTCAATTTCTTCTTAGGACTTCAAATCAAGCAAAGCAAAGAGGGGATTTTCATCAATCAAGCAAAAACACAAAAGAACTTCTCAAGAAGTTTGGAATGGAGTCAATTAAATCCCTTGGAATACCTATGAGTCCTTCATGCAAATTAGACAAAGATGAAGATGGTAAGAAAGTAGATCAAAAATATTATAGAGGTATGATCGGATCTCTTCTTTACCTAACAGCTAGTAGACCAGATATAATGTTTGTTGTTTGTTTATGTGCTAGATTTCAATCTGAACCTAAAGAATCTCATTTAATTGCTGTAAAAAGAATCTTGAGATATCTAAATGGAACTAAAAATGTAGGTTTATGGTATTCTAGAGACTCAACATTGAATTTGATTGCATATTCTGATTCTGACTATGCTGGATGTAAACTAGATAGAAAAAGTACAAGTGGTGCATGTCAATTCTTAGGAAGTAACTTAATCTCTTGATTTAGCAAAAAGCAAAATTCAGTTACATTATCAACTGCTGAAGCAAAATATGTTGCAGCTGGAAGTTGCTGTGCTCAAATCCTTTGGATTAAGAGATAACTCGAAGATTACGACATAACACTTGATAAAACTCCTATTAGATGTGATAACACAAGTGCAATAAATTTAACTAAAAATCCAATTCAACATTCAAGAACAAAACACATTGAAATTAGATATCACTTTATAAGAGAACATGTAGCTAATAATGAAATTTGTCTTGATTATATTAATATTGAAGATCAATTAGCTGATATTTACAAAACCCTTGAGTGAAGAGATATTTTGTTATCTTAGAGGTGAATTAGGGATTTGTGACCCTTTGGAATGATTTTAAAACTTTAAGGAATGACTATCTAGATTCCTTTTAATTTCTTGAAATTCCTTTCATAATTTTAAGGACAATTTATCTAGCATTCAGGTAATTTGATTCTTCATATTCCAAAGATTTTTCTAAAATTTATTGACCCTATTTTGACAAGTTTCAGATGTTTGAAACTCATCTTTTTTTAACTATCAGTGGAGTCGACACCTCAGTTTGAGGAGTCGACACCTCTTCTGTGTTGCTCTCGGTCCTTGACCTTGGAGCTGACACCCGTATAAGTGGAGCCAACTCCAGTTCGATCACTAACTGTGTTAGTGACTTGGAGTCGACACCCGACTTTGCAGGAGTCGACACCTGGGGGTCCCAAGTTGATGTTATTAGGGCAGAGTCGACACCTCCGTCATTTCAATCGACCCCAATCCCTTTCCAAACTCTCTCCAAACTCTCTCAAAACTTTCCCAAGCCAAATTCTCCTCAAATCGAACATTCCCAAGGACTCAATAGCACCAAAGCGGAGAGGATCAGTTCTTGGAGCGCCCATGACCACCGGAAAATGCACGGCGAGGCGTCCCGTCCATGAGCCATCTCCGAGCAAAGATTCCTCTACTCCTTCGGATAATCCTGGTCCCTCATCTCCTCAGGTAGACACCTTAGCCGGGAGAGTGATTACAATGGGTAGGAAAGTTGATTTTGAATTTTTTGAGTCCGAGGGTTTTTCAATTGGAAATCAAATCAAAGAGCTAGGTTGGGACAAAGTATGTTCATTGGATGTTCCCACCTATCCGGCCCTAGTCAAGGAATTTTACTTCAATTTGTCAAGGGGTGACGGTGGGATTGTGAGTTCTGTTAGAGGGAAAAGAGTCCACCTTACTTTTCAAAAGCTAGGAAATCTTCTGAGCATTCCTATCACTGGATTAGCAGCTGATATTCATAGTGAGAGGTCTGATGCACTATCAAGGATGTTGGGTAGAGAGGTTTCTGAATTTGAAGAGGTTAGGGCAAATCAATTACCCTTGGAGCTTAGGCTACTTTATAATATCTGCAGTAGGATTTTATTCCCTAAGACTGGCCGATTTGAGTATGTCTCGGAGCGAGATATTGTGGTGATGGATAGTGTTTTGACAGGTCAGCCTATAAACCTTGCTGCAATGATGATTTTCTACATGGCCGAGGCTGAAGGAAAAAGGAGATCTTCACTGCCCTATGGTATGATTCTAACTATGGTCTTCAGGAGCCAAGGAATTATGATTTCTGACAGTGAGCCTTCAAAGAACCTTAGGCATACTGATTATTATAGTTTGGTTATTGTGCACCGGATGGGCTTTGTTAAGATTAATGGACAATGGGAAAGGAAAGGAAGTCTGGATGAGAGCCCCTGAGCTTAGATCTTTTGCACCATTTGAGGCTGGTCCTTCTGCGAGGCATTCTTCTCCAGAGCCCAGCAGATCTACTCCTGCTCCTGCTTCAGTTCCTGTTCAGCTACCTATATCTTCTGTCGGATTTTCTGATGTTCAGATAAAGCAACTCAAGAGTTTATTTGCTGCTCAAAAGAAAGAAATGAAGACAGAGTTTGATAGTCAGTTTATGAATTTGAAAGAGACCCTTTACTCTTTGGATGATCACATTAGTAAGATTGAATCCACTCTTGGTTCCTCTACTGAATCCTTAAAGACTGATCTCAAGAACATATTTGAAGAACTTAAGGATATTTGTGGAGACTCAGAAACCTACTCCAAATGCAATGCTGAGCTTCAGGATAAGATTATGACTGCATGTGCATTTGTTGATAGAAGATTAAAAGAATTTGTAGGGACTCAAAGTGAAGGGATGGGAAGAATTTTAGAACATTTACAAAGAATTATTAGAACTAATATGTGATTATCATGTAATGGAGTATAGGTTTTTGATTCAATGAAGTATAGGCTGTTGTTTGATGTTTTATCTTGAAATCTTAATGTAATGATGTATAGTTTGATGTTTGACAAAGTTCAATTTTATTTTGTAATGCTTGACTATTATCAGATACTTAATGAATATATTTTGATCATTGAAAAATTGTTTGATCTATCAATTTTGTCATTTTACTTAACTCTTCTTGATCTTTTTGTTGATTACAAAAAAGGAGGAGAGTTATGTAGTTATGTCGTATATGCATTGAATGTAAAATCCTAATCATATATGCATTGTAAAACAAAAAGAGAAACATTGGTTTAAATAAGCATAGTTAAAATTGATATATCTACCTTTTTGGTATCAAACACTATATTTTCAGCTAAAAGGAAGCACAATTGTTAAATTGAACTTCATAGGGGAAGCTACCTTATTCAGGGGGAGCTTACATGTGAGGATCACATATTTGAAAATTTTGATTTGGGAACTCTATTGTTTACTCATGCATATACTCAATGTTTTTATAATCATCAAAAAGGGGAAGATTGTTGACCCAATTATTGATTTTGATGATTAATAAAAGATTTGAGTATATTCATTTTATTACTAATAGATTTAACAAGTGTTTCAGGGCTTAAAAATCTTTGATCAATCAAAAGACATAAAGAAACGTGTTTTGAATCAATTGCCAAAAGAAAGTTTCAAAATTCAGAGCCTGGAGTCGACACCTAGGAGATCTGGAGCCGATCCCATGGCCAATCAAATGTCTTTCTGATTTTTGGCATGGTCCGGAGCTGACACCCAGAGTTTCGAAGCTGACACCTAAAGTTTGGAGTCGACACTTACAGTGTCTGGAGCCGACTTCGATGCGGGAACAGAACGCATGTTTTTTAACTACTCTGGAGCCGACACTTACAGTCTTTTGGAGCCAACTCCCGAATGTGGTGAGTCAACACTCAACTTTTTCGGAGCCGACTCCTCAACGAACTCTTTACTTTCTATTTTTGGATAACCGACTTGGAGCCGACACTTAAAAAGTTGGAGCCAACTCCAACCTGTCAGGAACGGATTTTTAAAATGCCAGATCAGCTCAAACGATATTATTTTCATTTCACCTAACTTCTAACGGATATATTTTATATGGAAAAACTTTCCAGGTACATTCCAACGGCTAGTTTCTCACCAAAAACATGGATTAAGAGAAATCTATAAAAGGGGGAGAACGCTCGTTTAAAAAAAAGAGAAAAAAATAGAGTGAAAACAAATCAAAAATCCGAGAAGTCTTGAGCTTGAAATCAAAGAGAAAAGAGTCCAAGTTCAAATCCATCTACTCCAGAAAGCTCAAAGAGAAATCCAAGGCATTCAAAATAAAAAATCGGAGGATTTCTCAAAAAGAAGAAAAAGAAGCCAAAAGCCCTGTTCTGTGATTTTCTAACTTCTTATCTGCAACATTTGCGAAGAATCCGAGCTGAGGCCTGATTCAACATCTCCAAAGAGAAGAGGAAAAGAAGAAAAGCTCAAATCCAATCTGCTTCAAACAAGCTTTTCTAACCTTGTTCATTTACATTGAATATTTGCTCATTTAAGGAGCTGTTTATTATTGTAAACACTTTTCTTACTTGTTTTTGCTAATTCAATCAGGGGGATTGAATTAGTGGAGGTAGTATACCTCGGGGCAAGCTAGATTAGCTTGTGTTTGGGTTTTGTGCTGGTGAGCCCGGAAAACCAGCTGGGTTCGTTGTGATCCAAGGGAAAACAACAAGTTCTGAGTTGTGAGCTTGTAAAATAACTTGACTGTAATCAAGAGGATTATAGTGTGGACCCAAGTGGATCTTGGGAGTGGACGTAGGTGTTGGATACACCGAACCACTATAACATCTTTGTGTTTGCCGTGCTTTGATTGTCTCTCTCTATCTCTTTATTTGTGATTAATATTCGCTTTGCACTTAATTTTATTTATCTCAAAGCCAATCGTTTTCAAAGGTTAAATTTTTTAAGAACCCAATTCAACCCCCCTCTTGGGTTGCCATCTGGGCCAACAGTTTTGAACTAGGGTGTCGTGAGTTTTGAACTGATGCTTTATCTTAAGGTTTTGAACTAGGGTGTCGTGGGTTTTGAACTAGGTGTCGTGGGTTTCCAACTAGGGTGTCGTGGGTTTTGAACTAAGGCGAGCTTTGACTATGGTAGAAGAAGCGAGCGAGAGAGGAAGGGGGAAGGGAAGTTGGCAAGGAAGACATGACGCTAGGGCTGATCAACACGAACCCGGTGGTCCACGCGAAGAAGGAGAGGGTTGCTCGCTTAGAGGATTCCCACGCGAAGACGCCGTCGATGCCCTCGACGTCTTTGGTATCCTCACTCCGATGATCCATTCCTCTCTTCCGATAAGATGACGGGTTAAAGTAGGTTAGAGGGTAAGGGCATTTTCGTTTGCACATCAATGATGAAAGGCTGAACGACTTTTAATGGATGTACAATCAAAAAGTAATATTATCCCTCTGCTCTTCTGTCCCATCGTGTCAGGCCACATGAAATCTATGTGGATAAATAAAAAAAAATGATATAGTTTATAAAGGACTTGCTACATCGAGGACGGTGTACAATAACTTTTCCTTGGGTTCACCGCAAAAGATACGCAGGAATAAAGAAAAAAAAAAAAATCTTTGGAACGACAAATCCTCACGGCATCAATCCTGACCATAATGCTGGGTGCACGTTAATAACATGAAAGCAGGTGATCATCATATTTAATTGTCCGCACTCACCTCGGAAACCGGGGCAGAAAGAAAACCACTAGCGCGCGCTCATGCGTTACGCCATTTGTATACACCTCCAGCGCCGCTCACGCTAACACCGCCATCGCGTTTCGGCGGTTTCGTCTGCGATCCCGGGCGACCAAGAAGCAGCTCGGGTTCTCTCTAACGGCGTTCGTCGTACGATTTCTTTAGTTT
The DNA here is from genome assembly GCA_900491605.1 of Calamus simplicifolius. NCBI lineage: Eukaryota > Viridiplantae > Streptophyta > Magnoliopsida > Arecales > Arecaceae > Calamus > Calamus simplicifolius. The sequence goes on from UESW01001499.1 coordinate 178,742, forward strand.
CGGAGGTCGCCTTGCCGTTCCGGCAATGTTTCCCATCGGCAAAAGGTCCCTGGCCAGGGAGAGGAATCCGGACACCGGCGCCGCCGGTGGATCCTTCCCTGGGGAAGAAAGCCAGCAAAAGTTTGCTAGGGTTTCCGACGGGACCCCTCGCCGACGCGGCGGCTCTGGCTCTGGCTCTGATCGATCTAGGGCTACGCCGGGGATCGGTCGAGTGGCGGCGTCGGCGGGAGGGGTGCTTGATCGATCTTCCGGAGATGCCGATGCCGAGGTGGAAGCAGCTAGGGTTACCGGAGAGGGTTATTCGTCTGTGGTTTCTGGAATCGGGCGATCGGTGCAGGTGATGAGTGAGGCTGTCACTCCCCAGGCGGTCCAGATGGCTTTGGCTCGGCCGCCGGCGCCAATGGGGAGATGGATGAACGGCTTGAGGATCGGAGATATGGTTTGGGGGAAGGTGAAAACCCACCCATGGTGGCCGGGATACATCTTCAACACTGCTTTTGCGACGTCCGATGTTCGGAGGACGAAGAAGGCGGGCCATGTCCTCGTGGCGTTCTTCGGCGACAACAGCTATGGGTGGTTCTTTCCGAGTGATCTCATCCCTTTCGGCCCTCACTTCCTAGATAAGAAGAAGCAAACATCGACGTCGAAGATTTTTGTGAAGGCTGTGGCGGAGTCCCAGGATGAGTTGAGACGGAGAGTGGCTTTGGGCATGTCCTGCCGCTGTAGGAACCCAAGGAACTTTAGGGATATTGGTTTTCCTGCGTATGTCCGTGTTGATGTGCCGGGTTATGAGCAAGGGGCTGAATACTCTTGGAGACAGATCGAGAGTGCCAGGGACTCCTTCCAGCCCAAAGAATTTCTGTCCTTTCTCGAGCAGTTAGCGGTGAACCCTCAAAGCGAGGAGCCTAGGGGTGTTGATTTCATCAGCGGCGTGGCGAGGGCGCTAGCTTACAGGAAGGCAGTGGCTGAAGACTACGATGAGACTTATCCGCTAGCGCATGGAGTACAGCCAGTGCGGCCGTCTCCAGATGATGAAGAATCAGAAGATGATGGGCCTTATTACTTTGCAACCAGAGCTAATTCCTTTCCACCCGGAGGTATACATTATTTCAGTTTTGCCTTCATGTTTTCCATTGGTAACTGTCTATATTTGAACATTATTAGCTGCAAGCTTTTGGTAAATTAAGGTACTACTGCTTAATTTTAATTTAATTAAGAGGTGGATTTATATGTACTGTTGTATCCGAAGTGGCACTTTGTATTAGAATTGGATACAGGTTGATTTCATGCAACTTCACACATAGCAGATAAACTTATACCAGTAGTCAAAGTGCTTGAGAATTTTAATTTCCTATTGGTGCAACTAGAGATCTATCTGTTAGTCATGATCTTAACTAAATGATATAAGTTTATCGTGTTTCTGATTTCCATTTCTCTTTTTGTACCTTGATTGTATGATTTTGGCCTAGTTTCTTTTATGTATGTTTCTTTATCTGCAATGTGTTCTCTTTTGCAATGCCTGCTATGCCAATTATAAAATTATATACTTGTCACTAGAATTTTAGATGTCACAATTAATTCCAAGCGAGGCTACTGGCTTGTGGTTTGCTCCTCTTATTGATTTACTATATATAGCCCAGAAATTAGTTTGAGATATATGTTGTCAATTCTTGGTGAGGCTACCAGGTTGTGGTTCACTATATTTATTATTTTGCTTTATGTAGCCCATTAAATTAGTTCTGGACCCATGTTGCATGTAAATCTGAGAGTTTTTGCTTGCAAATTTGAGCATGCAGCTTCTCTCAAATCTTGTTTGCTACTGAGTGCAGGGTCCATTAACCAATCTAGCAGTTCATAATTATTCATGGTTCATCTGGAAGTTGCATGCTCATTTAAGACTTAGGATATTGTTGTTGGCGCATGAGCAGGCATAATAGCTGCAAAGTAGAATATTTTGTAAGTTGATAATGTATGGTAGAAATTTTGCTTGTTTCACTTATTTATTTTCTATTACAATTTCCTTTTTATCCGGCACAACTGCTAGGAAGGTAACATTATGTCAAAACTGGTGCGTCCAAATTAATTTGTTATGAGAAGGAAAAAGTTCAACTAAATTCATCAAAATAAGAAAATTGATTAAACTCAACTCAACTCAACTTATCTAAGTCTTTTCCCAACTACATAGGTCGGCTATATGAAATTAAGAAAATTAATTAATTCAATAGAAATAGAGAATGGTCTCTGAAAAAAACTCAAGAGTTCTTTTAATTTGAAATTAGCATATGTGAGTGGCCATAATAGCTACAACGTAGGGTATTGCATAAGATAATAATATACGATAGATATTTTGCTTTTTTGTTTTTTGTTATTTTCAAATGTAACTACATTATATTTTTTAATCAAGAATAATTGTGAAGAAGGTAATTTGCAACAATTTTGTTGAAATTGTGTGCTCAAGATTAATTTATGATGATAATGGAAAAATTCAACTAAATTCACTAATTTTTTTTAAAAATATTTTAATAATTATGGAAAATAATTTCTTGAAAAATTCAAGAGTTCCTTTAATTGGAGGGTTATTGGGATTTTCTTTTTATTTTAATTTCATAACGCACTTTTCCCTTGCTGTGATCATAATGCATATGAGCTAAAATTTATAAAACAAAATATGTTGTTTGTAGCTTCAAAAAAAAAAAAAAAAAAGAAGATGGTCACATGACCGTAACATGCATGAGTACAATAAAGCATGCATTTGAAAGTTTAGCTTGGTAACTTTATTTTTTTTATCTAATTTTTAATATGTTTTACAAAGCTACTGGAACTCTAATTCCTCTAGGGTAATTAGTTCTTTTTTTTTTCTATCATCTTCTAGAAGAACTCTTGCTGTGAACCTATCTAAGATAAATATTAAATCATCATATGTAAAGGAAATTATGTTTATTTGTTTTTCTGATAGCTGTTTCATGTTATGTAATGATAACCGTATCTTGAGTTCTTTATTCATAATTATTTTCTTTGTTCTTCTTGATATATAAATGATGTATCCTTCGCTGGTTCATGACAGTTTATTGACTAAATGGGTCCATGGAAGGGTTAGTCATGATCAACTTGGTGATATTCTTATATCGTTTTATGAAGCAAGAGGCCTCACTTCTTTACTTTTTTTTTTTTAATATACAATTCCATGAATAATTTTGCAACAGGGTAGAGAGACCTGAAATATTTGTTCTATTATATGTGAATGTAATTTATATTTTCTTCTTTTTTTTTTTGTGTGTTGGCATTGCCATCAGATGATGGATTTTATGAAAATATTAACTAAATTAAGTATCCTTTTGATCATGTTCTCTGAGTGTATGTAAGCTTTTGTCAATCGATAGTGTTGATGCCTAGTCACTTTGAGTTGGCATCCTTGAGCATCAGTCGTCAGTCATCAGTCCAGAGAAGCATCAGGGTTCCTCCTTCATCTTCAAAGCCTACAAGAAATCTCACGGCCGAAGATTCCAGCAGCGCAAGTCAGTGCTCTAGGCAATAGCCGTGAGTTTGAGGAAGCTCGAAAGAGAAAGAGGGAGAGTGTCATGCCCCAGACCCAATATCGGGCTAGGGTGACAACCCGCCGCGAGGCGTTATCAAATTTTTCACACATAACACAATTATATATATAATCAGGTCAAATACATCACTCAATACTAAAAGTTTTGGGTTACAAACCCTTACACACAACAATAATAAAGTTTGGGCATCAAGCCCTACACATAAGTAATACTGGGGTTACAACAAAATAATGGGTCTTTTTTATTTAATAGGAGATCCATCACCCCAACAGTCCATCTTCAACCTCGTGGCTCTGATAAAAATATTGTAAGATTTTTATGAGCTTACACTCAATAAGTAAGCCACGTTATACAGTCAAATCATAGTATAGCAATCAATAAGCACATAAATGATCTGCATGCTTAAACATTCCATAAATACTCAAACATGCAATGTAAGTAAACCCACTGTTTATACTCTCAATGGTAACCGTAAATGTGACCCACGGCCCTGCAATATCTCAATAGTGTACCAACAAGCATCCCCCTACTGAAAGGGTCCAGATATCAGGATCACGCCATATCATAATCCACCAGAACACATACTCTATATGTGTGATGCCACCTCGAACCAAGCAGAACACATCCTCTAGATGTGTGATGCCACCTCATAGAACTCAGAACACATCCTCTAGATGCGTGATGCCATCTCGAACCCAAGCAGAACACGTTCTCTAGGCGTGTGAATGGCATAAACAAGCAGAACACGTCCTCTAGACGTGTAAGTGGCATAAACAAGCAGAACACATCCTCTAGATGTGTGTGTGGCATAAACAAGCAGAACACGTCCTCTAGACGTGTGTGTGGTATGACATGATAAAGGAGAACCGCAGCGACACATAACAGCACCTCACATCATGCACAAACATATCAATAACATCTCTATATTGCATAAACAGTGGATTATACTTACTGAACAATTGCATGTAAAATATCACATCAATGTAATAATAACTGCATCTCTCATGCATAGCATCCACATATGAAATCATAGCACATAAACAACCACGTATTCATAATATTCATCTACTTACAATTTAGCCAATAGCAATTCTTCATGTCATAATTCACAATTTAAACATTCATATAATGAATAATTTATTAAATACTGATAACTGGCTTACTTACCTCAGTACGCAATCCAACAGGTATAAATCAGCTAGTCAGATGTCTAAGCACCAACAGGATCATTTACACAATTAATTTATTAGAATACGAATATTAAAATGACCCTTAGAATTTCTACCCAGACTAGTTCACGGGCCCTACTTTGGGCTCGAATACCTCCCACTATACATACCCAATTGGGGAAGTAAAAATACCCCATGAAACTAGAATTCACCAAGATTCTAGCCATATATTATTTTGCTAATCCTGGCCCGTTACGGGGCCCAAAAACCAACCACAAATCTCAATGCTGCACGGCCCAAAAGGCCCTGAACCGGCCGGCCCAGCCGGCCCGGTTCAACCCAAGCCCTCCCGATCCCCTGTTTCACCGAACAGGGGACGGGGACTTAGCCGGCGGCCATGGCCACCGCCGGCCAAATTGAGGGCGGCCCGGCCGCCGGTGGCCGGGCCAGAGCCGGCCGCCGCCGCGGTCGGCCGCCAAACTCCCTTTCTCTCTCCCAATTTGCTCTTCTTCTCCTTCTCATCCGTGCGGCATGATGCTATGCCGGCGGCACGGCCGGCCACTTTGGCCGGTCGGACCTCCACCAGACGCACGCCCGGCGCCGGTGGAGGCGACAGGCCAAAGCTCGGGCCCGGCGAGGCGGCGAGCACGCCGCCGGGCCCGAACCAACCAGCGGAAGCCGGTCGCCACAACGCGAGAGAAGGGCCAATTGGCCCTCTTTCTTCTCTCTCTCCACCACCACCCCGCCGGACACCTCCCCCGGTGCCGGCGGGGTCGCCGGCCAAAGCTCAGGCCCGGCGAGGCGGCGAGCACGCCGCCGAGCCTGAACCAAGATTCGTCCGGTCTGATATCATCTCTCTGCCTCCCTGTCTCTGTCTCTCTCTCTCACGCTCTCTCTCTCCCTCCCTCTCTCTCTCTCTCTGGACCAGGGGATTACCTGATGGATGAAGTGCGCCAGCGTGAAGGAAGGAGTCCTTCTCCTTCCTATTTAATCACCTGTGCAGCGCTTCGGATCGGGGTTTCCCAGAAGACTAAGCGCTTCACCTGGAGCGAAGCGTTAGTCTGGGGAACCCAACAGTCTGGAGCTTGGTTCATCTGAACCAAGCCTGGTTCTTCTGAACCAAGCCTGGTTCGTTTGAACCGGGTACTACATCCTCCCTCCTTATAAAAATTTCGGCCTCGAAATTGGTATACTATAAATCTCAAAAGTCAACAATCTAAAATAGATAAATTATCTTCAAATAATTGTGGATACTTCGATTTCATCTCTTCCTCCAGCTCCTAAGTAGCCTCCCTCTCAGAGTGATTATTCCGCTGAACTTTGACATAAGGGATGGTACGTCGCCTTAGAATCTGATCCTTGCGATCCACGATACGCACAGGATGTTCCTCATATGATAAATCCTTCCTCAACTGAATAGGCTCATAAGCTATAACATGACTGGGGTCTGAAACATATTTCCTCAGCATAGATACATGGAATACATTGTAAACACCAGATAAAATTGGAGGCAGTGCTAGGCTATATGCAACCTCCCCAACTCTGCTCAGAATCTCAAAAGGTCCAATATAGCGTGGACTAAGCTTTCCTCTAACCTCGAATCTCATCACATCCTTGGTTGGTGATACCCTTAAGAAAACATGGTCCCCAACCTGAAATTCTAACTCTCTCCTTCTGACGTCAGCATAACTCTTCTGCCTGCTCTGAGCTGTACGAAGACGCTCCCTGATCAAATGCACATTGTCAACTGTCTGCTGGATCAGCTCAGGGCCTAGCAATTTTCTTTCCCCTACGTCATCCCAACATAAAGGAGATCTGCACCTTCTACCATACAAAGCCTCAAATGGGGCCATCTGGATACTGGCTTGATAACTATTGTTATAAGCAAACTCCACCAAAGATAAGTGGTTATCCCAAGCCCCACCCAAGTCCATTACACAGGCGCGCAACATATCTTCTAGAATCTGTATGGTCCTCTCTGACTGCCCGTCAGACTGGGGATGATAAGCCGTACTGAAGTTCAATTTGGTCCCCAAGGCTCTATGAAGACTCTTCCAAAACTGTGATACAAATCTGGTATCCGGTCAGATACAATAGAGACAGGAACACCATGGAGTCTCACAATCTGCTCCAAATACAAGCTAGCCAATCTGTCACTCGAGACTCCAACTCTGAAAGGTAGAAAATGAGCTGACTTTGTCAGTCTGTCCATAATAATCCAAACTGCATCATTACTCCTGGGAGTTTTGGGCAGATCGGTCACAAAATCCATAGTAATCTTTTCTCATTTCCACTGAGGAATCATCAAAGATTGAAGAGGTCCCGCAGGTTTTTGATGCTCGGCCTTCACCCGCTGACATACTAAGCACTTGGCCACAAACTGAGCAATATCCCTCTTCATCCCTTTCCATCAAAAATTCTCCTTTAAGTCTCTATACATTTTAGTACCACCAAGATGCACAGTATAGGGAGAGTAGTGAGCCTCCCTCAAAATCTCAGCTTTCAACTCCTCATGCTAGGTACACAAAGTCTACCTTCAAATCTCAGGGATCCATCATCCATTACATAAAATCCACTCTGATCTCCTGACTAAACTGCAACTTTAATTCTTTGAAGATCTGGATCTTCTATCTGGGAGGACTTAATTCTGTCAACAAGAGTCGGCTGAAGAATAAGTGCAGCAACAAGTCCATCAGACTGCTGTACTCTCAGTCCAATCTCCCACCTCTCGAGGTCCTTCAGGATGTGAGGCTGGGAGGTAAGCATAGCAGCTAACTCAGAAGAGGTCTTCCTACTCAAAGCATCAGCCACAACATTAGCCTTCCCTGGATGGTAATGTAGATTCAGATCATAGTCCTTCAGAAGTTCCAACCACCTCCTCTGCCTCAAATTGAGCTCCTTCTGTGTGAAGATATACTTTAGACTCTTATGGTCTGTGTACACATCACACGACACCCCATAGAGATAATGCCGCCAAATCTTCAAAGCAAAAACCACCGCAGCTAATTCCAGATCATGAGTAGGATAGTTCTGCTCATAAGGCTTCAGCTGTCTGGAAGCATAGGCTATCACCTTTCATTCTGCATTAGAACACATCCCAATCCTTTCCGAGAGGTATCAGTATAAAGTGTGAAACCCTCAGATCCTGTCGGAAGAACAAGGATGGGAGCTGACACCAAACGCTGCTTTAACTCTTGAAAACTTTCCTCACACTCCTCTGACCAGTCAAACTTCACTCGTTTCTGTTAAACGAGTTAGGGGTAGAGCGATGCGAGAGAAGTCTTCCACAAATTTTCGATAATACCGGCTAGCCCCAAGAAGCTTCTGACTTCAACCACATTGGAAGGTCGGCTCCAGCTAGTAATAGCTTCAATCTTCTTCGGGTCCACAGAAATGCCATCCGCAGAAATTACATGACCCAAGAAAGCTACTTGGTCCAACCAAAACTCAACTTCTGCAGCTTGGCATAAAGTTTCTTCTCCCGAAGAGTCTGAAGCACAATCCTCAAGTGATCCTCATGCTCCCTGAGACTCTTAGAATAGATCAAAATATCATCGATAAATACAACCACAAACTGATCCAAGTATGGCCTAAATATTCTGTTCATCAAATCCATGAACGCTCGGGGCATTGGTCAAACCAAACGGCATCACCAAAAACTCATAATGGCCATATCTAGATCTGAAAGCTGTCTTAGGCACATCCCCATCCTTGACTTTAAGCTGATGATAACCTGACCTGAGATCAATCTTAGAGAATACCCGGGCTCCTTGAAGTTGGTCAAACAAGTCATCAATCCTCGGCAAAGGGTACTTATTTCGCACTGTCACCTTGTTGATTTCCCGGTAATCAATGCATAGCCGAAGACTGCCATCCTTCTTCTTAACAAATAGAACTGGAGCACCCAAGGAGAAGCACTAGGCCTGATAAATCCCCGATCTAGGAGTTCCTGCAATTGGTCCTTCAACTCTTTTAGCTTAGCCGGGGCCATACGATAAGGGGCCTTGGATATAGGTCCAGTTCCAGGAATCAATCAATGGAGAACTCAACCTCCCGGTCAGGGGGCAATTCTGATAATTCATCCGAAAGACATCAGGGATTCTCTAACTATAGGAATATCCTCCAACTTGGTCTCTTTCTTTTGAAGATCATTAATAACAGCAAGAAATCCTTGGCCACCACTCCTCAGATACTTTTCAGCCTGTAGTGCCGAAATAAACACTGAGGCTAGAAGTTTCTGGCCACCAGTAAAACTAAATTCGGGCTGACAAGGAATTTTGAAGTTGACGATCTTCCTGAAACAGTCTACAGAAGCATGATAGGAAGCTAACCAATCCATGCCAAGGATAACATCAACGAATTTCAGTGGAAGGACAATAAGATTGGCATTCAGTTTCCTATCCTCAATGACAATTAAGCAGGATTTGCATACAGTATCAACTTTCATAGTATCACCATTTGGAAAGGCAATGTGTAATTCATGATCTAGAGATTCAGGTGTCAATGATGCATTCTTGCCAAGGTAGGTGTCAGATATAAACGAATGCGTGACACCCGGATCAATTAGAGTCTGAGCATAATCATTGCCTATCATAATCATTCCTGTCACCACAGAATTAGAAGCGGCAGCATCCTGCTGAGTGAGAGCGAAGACCCTTCCCTGAGTCCTCGGTGGCTGCTGCTGCTACTGATTCGCCCCTTGACTGGAAGATGGTTGCTGGTTCTGTCGAAGGGGACATGTGGCTATCTTATGGCCAGTCTTTTCCATAGGAGAAACAGGCACCAGACACTCCACGGCAAGGTCTCCCCGGGTGGAAATTCCCACAGCGATAGCAGCGAGCCTCTCTATTTGGTTGTCCTCCTGGGGCCTGGGGTGCACCTCTCTTCTTGGCACGAGCTGGGGGCTGGCTAGAATTATTCCCTTTCCTCTTCTTCTGCTGCTCCCAATCCCTCTGAACCGTATTCATATCTCTCTCAATTACTAAGGCCTTATTTACCACGACACTGTAAGTGTGAAGCTCAAATGCGTTGACCGCCTGCATCAGCCTGGGTCGAAGTCCCTCCGTGAAACGGGTGATCTTGGCCATTTCATTAGATACTATACTTGGAGCAAAACGGGCCAGCCTGGTGAATTCAGCTTCATATTGGGCCACCGAAAGATTCCTTTCCATCCTCCTCTGCATACTCCTGGGAAAATACTTGTCGAAGAATGCCTCCTTAAACTGTTCCCAAGAAATAGTCTGACCACCCGACGTTGTTCCTCTACTAACCACCAGTCATAAGCCTCCCCTTGGAGAAGATAAGTAGCAAATCTGATCCTCTCCATCTCCTGACTACCATGGGCCATAAAAGCCTTCTCCATATCACGCACCCATCTCTCAGCATCAATAGGGTTTCTTGAACCAGAGAAAGGAGCAGGGGCAAACTTCTTGAAATCTACAAAGCTGCGGCCATTCCCACCCAGGATTGAGATAAAGCTGACTGGGTTGGCGGTGCTGAATGAGTGGGTAAGGTTGGCTGCAGCTGCGGAACAGGAAGGGTAGGCTGAGTCGGAGCAGAAGGGGGTGCAGACTGAGCGGTCAAAGCCTGCTGGATCTGATGCTACATGTCCCGCATAGACTGCGCCATACCCGAGAGAGCTTGAAGCATCTCGGACTGGAATCGCTGGTGCTCAGTTCCTACTGGGTTGGCAGGGGTTGAACCTCCAGTAGTTCCTTGACCCACCGGCTGATCAGCATTATCGGCCAGAGAGTCTCCTCATACAGTTGGCTCCTAGTACGGCGAGCCATAACTATTTCCTGTTAAATTAGATGTGGTTAATATCATAAACTAAAGTGTCAGGTGACTCTAAGTATAATGTCATCAAAATATGTTCTCTACGTGTTATCATGTGAATATGTCGGTGTCCCTAGGATCATAACCTAAGCTCTGATACCACTAAAGCTGTCACGCCCCAGACCCAATATCGGGCTAGGGTGACAACCCGCCGCGTGCCGGGCACGCAAGGCGTTATCAAATTTTTCACATAACACATTATATATAATCAGGTCAAATACATCACTCAATACTAAAAGTTTTGGGTTACAAACCCTTACACACAACAATAATAAAGTTTGGGCATCAAGCCCTACACATAAGTAATGCTGGGGTTACAACAAAATAATGGGTCTTGTTTTATTTAATAGAAGATACATCACCCCAACAGTCCATCTTCAACCTCGTGGCTCTGACAAAAACATTGTAAGATTTTTATGAGCTTACACTCAATAAGTAAGCCACGTTATACAGTCAAATCATAGTATAGCAATCAATAAGCACATAAATGATCTGCATGCTTAAACATTCCATAAATACTCAAACATGCAATGTAAGTAAACCCACTGTTTATACTCTCAATGGTAACTGTAAATGTGACCCACGACCCTACAATATCTCAATAGTGTACCAACAAGCATCCCCATACTGAAAGGATCCAGATACCAGGGTCACGCCATATCATAATCTACCAGAACACATACTCTATATGTGTGATGCCACCTCAAACCAAGCAGAACACATCCTCTAGATGTGTGATGCCACCTCATAAAACTCAGAACACATCCTCTAGATGCGTGATGCCATCTCGAACCCAAGCAGAACACGTCCTCTAGACGTGTGAATGGCATAAACAAGCAGAACACGTCCTCTAGACGTGTAGGTGGCATAAACAAGAAGAACACATCCTCTAGATGTGTGTGTGGCATAAACAAGCAGAACACGTCCTCTAGACGTGTGTGTGGTATGACATGATAAAGGAGAACCGCAGCGACACATAACAGCACCTCACATCATGCACAAACATATCAATAACATCTCTATATTGCATAAACAGTGGATTATACTTACTGAACAATTGCATGTAAAATATCATATCAATGTAATAATAACTGCATCTCTCATGCATAGCATCCACATATGAAATCATAGCACATAAACAACCACGTATTCATAATATTCATCTACTTACAATTTAGCCAATAGCAATTCTTCATGTCACAATTCATAATTTAAACATTCATATAATGAATAATTTATTAAATACTGATAACTGGCTTACTTACCTCAGTATGCAATCCAACAGATATAAATCAGCTAGTCAGATGTCTAAGCACCTATAGGATCATTTACATAATTAATTTATTAGAATACGAATATTAAAATGACCCTTAGAATTTCTACCCAGACTAGTTCACGGGCCCTACTTTGGGCTCGAATACCTCCCACTATACATACCCAATTGGGGAAGTAAAAATACCTCATGAAACTAGAATTCACCAAGATTCTAGCCATATAATTATTTTGCTAATCCTAGCCCATTACGGGGCCCAAAAACTAACCATAAATCTCAATGCTGCACGGCCCAAAAGGCCCTGAACTGGCCGGCCCAGCCGGCCCGGTTCAACCCAAGCCCTCCCGATCCCCTGTTTTACCGAACAGGGTATGGGGACTTAGCCGGCGGCCAGGGCTGCCACCGGCCAAATTGAGGGCGGCCCGGCCATCGGTGGCCGGGCCAGAGCCAGCCGTCGCCGCGGCCGGCCGCCAAACTCCCTTTCTCTCTCCTAATTTCACTCTTCTTCTCCTTCTCATCCACGCGGCACGATGCTGTGCCGGCGGCACAGCCGGCCACCTTGGCCGGTCAGACCTCCACCGGACACACGCCCGGCGCCGGTGGAGGTGACAGGCCAAAGCTCGGGCCCGGCGAGACGGCAAGCATGCCGCCGGACCCGAACCAACCAGCAGAACCGGCTTCCGCCACCGCACGAGAGAAGGGCCAATTGGCCCTCTCTCTCTTCTCTCTCTCCACCACCACCCCGTCGAACACCTTCCTCGGTGCCGGCGGGGTCGCCGGCCAAAGCTCAGGCCCGGCGAGGCGGCGAGCACGCCGCCAGGCCTGAACCAAGATTCGTCCGGTCTGATATCATCTCTCTGCCTCCCGCTCTCTCTCTCTCTCTCTCTCTCTCTGGACCAGGGGATTACCTGATGGATGAAGTGCGCAAGCGTGAAGGAAGGAGTCCTCCTCCTTCCTATTTAATCACCTGTGCAGCGCTTCGCATCGGGGGTTTCTCGGAAGACTAAGCGCTTCACCTGGAGCGAAGCGTCAGTCCGGGGAACCCAACAGTCTGGAGCTTGATTCATCTGAACCAAGCCTGGTTCATCTGAACCAAGCCTGGTTCGTTTGAACCAGGTACTACAGAGAGGCTCGGAGAAGAGCTCCTTATGAGCAAGAATAAGCGTGTGTTATTGTGGGTTACCTTGTCGGAGGTCCCTTTTACCTAATTTATTTATCTTTGTACTCTGTGTAGCTTGCCTGTGAAGCTTGGAGCCTTGTCCTTTAGTAGGAATGGGTCACGTGGAGCCTCATGATGGACCATAACTTTTGAAGCTTATCTAATCTGAGTGTTTGGGGTGTCATGATGATTGAGGACCTTTGGTAGGTAATATTGAGGTAATGCCACTTGTTAAAGCTTTTATGAAGATGCTTCTTCTTAGTGGCATGTCAGAGCTGCTCTGTCCCATAGGTGGATGGTGCCGACCATAAATGCCCTAGCAAGGCAATAGGAAGCCGGTGAAAACATTAAATGCTTTATTCTATTAAATGCTCTTCAATAAATGCCTTAGAGCGAGGGCCTTTACAAGACCCACATAAATGCCGCTTAGCCTCTTCTGCTTAGGATTGCCGTTGAGGAAAAGGCGAAGGCTTGAGGAAAAGGCCGCTTAGGACTTCCTTTGTTGTCTTTGTGAATGCTCCATTCCATTAAATGCTCTCCAAGCTATTAAATTCTCTCTTTTCATTATGACAAAAGGTGGTCCTTCGAAGAACCCACGCACGTCATGTGACTCTTTTTTCCTCTTGTTCTTGTTCTCTCTCTTCATTATGATCTGATGCTTGTTGTAATCGGGAGCAAAGCCATGGATGGAATTCAATGCCCAGTCCTTGAAAAGAAAATCCAGTAGCTTAGGAATTAAGCCGTTCAGGAAGGCGCCGAGGATGGCCGCCTAAATTGTTTGAAAATTGCTGGATCAACTGGCCCCATCAGATAGAAATCATGTTTGTGAACCTTGAGGCTAAAAATGAACGAAGCTGTTAATGAGTAGCTTGGGCTTGGCTAGCAATGGCTAGTTCAAGCTCGGTTGAGCTAGAACATGGACATATATGGAAGTTTTTTAAAGCTCAACTTGTAAATTAGATGAGCTTGAACTCGTCTAAGTTTGCAAAATTGGATGGAAACCTAGTTCTGCTCGACAAGAAGCTAGTTTTTAAGTTGTGTCAAATGACACAAACCAGGCTTGAGCTTGACACAAGTTTTATTACCTCTTCCTTATAGCAGCTGAGCCTACCAAGCTCAGACGTGGAAGGGTTATGTGATTGCTAAGGGGATTGATTTTGAAGACTAGTTCAAGAGGGTTATGATGGAATTGGAAGAAGAAAGATAGCAATGAGTTTATCATGGGAAGTTAAAATCGTTTGTCTTTGAAAACCTTGAAGAAAAACTTATGACAATCGCTAATCTTAGGGTTGAGAGCATGAAAAAGAATAAAAGATGGTTGTATTAGGACAACTAGTCGTTAATATTTCTAGTTGGTTTATTGTTCAATGTTGGCGAGAGGTGGCGGACGAAGATTGTACCGACTATTTTATTGTTCAATGTTGGCAAGAGTTGGAGGAGAAAGATTCTACCGAACTACGGGGTAATAGTGAATAGAGACAAAGAAAAGGCGTTGTCAGGCCAAAACTGACTTTCTGAAAGTGGAGTTGCCGGGTAAGGAAAAGTCTTGGTGCACAATCCTTACAGTAATCATGTGGATTAGCTGTCCATGCATATCACCGCGCATATAATGCGCAATAGTCCTAGAAGCACTAATTTATCTTTCTTACTGTTTGATTGCTTGATCAACTATGCATGGGATTTCAGTTATTAATTCATATTGGTTAGGCGCTATCCTAACTCGCCTTCAACCCTTACCCGCTAACCATGGTTTTGAAAATCATATCGGACCGACCGATCCAACCGATCTAACAAAAAGTTGGTTATCAATTCGATCTGATTTTGTTATTAACCAAAAATCGAAAAACCCATTGAACCTATTGGGTTTTGAAAAACCGGTTCAATCTCGGTTTTTAGGCTTTTAGTTTTGGTAAAAGGAATTAGGATTAGATTTTTTTTGAGTTTTTAATTTTTCACTTCGATTTGCACCTGAAAACAACTCATCTATAGTTTTAAAGATATTTTTTTATAGTTTAATATTTATATTTTATTATTTATATATTATTAAATTAAAAATTAATTATAACATCATCTGGTTTGTCAAACATTGCCGCTCACCCACCTTTGCTTACTTTGTTTTATTGTAATATAGCCATCCTTGTCTTTTCCTATCTTTGGAGTTAAACTTTCAAGTCACATCTTCTTTCTCTTAGATATTCAAGAAAAATACATATAAATTTGAAAGAATATTTTATTATTTTTAAAAATCTTTAATATTTAATCCTCATCAAGTTTAAGAGCTTTTTTATGCACTATTTATAATGGAAGATTTTGGTTATAGATAAATTTTCAAAAGATTTTAGCATGAAATAAGTGTTGAAATGCTTTTCTTATGAAAGCATTCAAAGATTTAGTTATCATACCATATTCTTAATCTAAATAAGTTTTAAGTTTTGTTATGCAAGTAAATAACTATAATTTTGGATTTTCAAGGATGTGGCATTCTTTTGATGCATAGAATAATGGAAATTCTGATTTAAGAAGAGTTCTCTCCCTGGATTCTGAAGATTGCGTTTGGTGCATTGCCACTAGATAATCCTCAATGGTAATATGGATTGTCTATAAGATAATTAATATGTATACATAGGTCATGCTACAGTAATATTGATTAATGTTTGGACAACAAACATATTACTAGTCATATAACATCAAATTTTTAAAATATTTCTAAATTAAATTTATTAAAAATTATATATTATTATATACTGGATTTAAAAAAATTATATTTATAAATGATAATGTTTAAAAAAATTTGTATCTATAAATGATATTCGAAGCGGCCAATAAGGGTGCCAGAGGCTATCGTTCGAAAGAAGTTCTGTGACGTTTGGAGATGGTCGTAGGGATGAGGGTGTGGCTCGGGACCTTTTCAACAAGATTGGTAGAGAAGAAGGAGAGTAGAGAGCGATCATAGGAAGCAAGAGCAATTTTATGAATTTTTTTTATCACATTACCATATCTACGGTAATATGGATAATCATCCTTTTTTAAGGTAATCTGGATTACCTCTTATGAGGTAATCCATATTGCTCTTACAAGATAGATTGCCATTCAAAACATGTACCAAACATAGTTATCTGGTGGATCCATTTAAATTACCAATAATCTATCCCACCAAACACAACCTTAAGAGTATTTCTTTTTGTTTTTTTTTTTTTTGTAGTGGCTTAGCATGATTTTAAGGAGAAGCTTATTAGGATCATTAAGAGAATTAAAAAGTTATGAAATATGAGGATGTAGCTTTGGTATCAGAGTTGATTAATTAAAGAGAGGCTAGAGTAAAGAATATTGTTTTTTAAAAAATACAATTTTGACGATGTTTATTTAGATGGAGATCCAGATAAACATATCATAACAAGTCTATAGGAGCGAGGAAACTTCCTCTAACTTAGGATTTAGGGTTATGCATCCTGACTCAAGTCGGGAATGATGTTAGCAAGTAAAAAATTGGTTCCAAATGGATAAAACCCATCATGCACTAGTGCCTCATCTTTTTCATCGCTCCTCCTTTGATTTTGAACTTCTTGACTCACACCCTCCCCTTCTCTCTCTAAGCTTTCATCACTCCTTTGATTTCACACTTCTTGACTCATACCTTCCTCCTCTTCCACTCATGCCCTCACTTTTTTCTTTTGCTTCTTGCTTTTTCATTTTAGATAAACCCTATTAGAAATGTCATGAATAAACGAGTCTTGAATGATGCCATGGTAATTTTGAAATATTTTAGAGATTTGGCCATCAAGTAAGTAATACATGGTCATCAAGTAAGTAATATTTAGAGATTTGGTCATGAATTCGCATGCTTGTGATGAGAGACAAGAGCTCACAACAAAGGTAGCCTGGTTTTCATGGTTTGATGTCAGGATGATGAGGCAATCGCTTAAAAGACTTTCTTGTTTGTATTGAGATCAAATTTGTATTTTGTGATGGACAAAGACTACTGATTGGAGGAATAATTGTAGTTGTGCTTTAGTCAAGGGTCAAGATGCACGCAACGGGTGGTGATGTAGTATCAATAGTGAAACCAACTCTTTCGAAGTCTGAAATGTGGTCAAGTTGATATTGCTTAAGAGATTTCAGAAGGCTTAATTATAGTTTTCTACTCTTGTTTGGAATGCTCATGAGATTTAAGATTGAAATCTCATTACATTTGCCCTAATTCTACTCCTTTTAGGGTTAAAATCTGACTAGGGATCGTAATGGATGGAACGAGGGTAGAGCCAGAGATCCCTAATCCTTGTTTCTATTTCTGCATATATCTTTGCTCTGTCTTTATAAATAAATATTTTTTCATCCCATTCTCTCTCTATAGGGCAAAACAAATTTTCATTCCCATTTCATCTCTATTTTATTCTTCCTCTCTCTATTATGATATATATATATACTTAACTCAACTCATCTAAGCCTTTTCCCAACTACATGGGGTCGGATACATGAATCTGCTTCCTCCACTTTGCTCTATTCAGGACCAAGTCGACATTCAAATTACAAATAGTTATATCTTTTTTAATTATTTTTGTCCATGTTAGTTTAGGTCTACCTCTATCCTTACCATGGATGATTAAAAGATTATTCTTTCTAATTGAAGTATCTAAAGGTCTACGTTGTATATGTCCAAACCACCGCAATCAATTTTCTCTTATTTTATCTTTAATTGGGGCTACTCCTATCATTTCTTTTATATATTTATTTTGAATTTATCTTTTAAAGTTTACCACATATCCATCTTAACATACGCATTTCTGTTACAGTTAATTTATTCACATGTTATTTCAATATTGTCTAACACTCTATTTCATATAGCATAGCTGGCCTAATAGCGATTTTATATAAATTTTTTTAAATTTTAATGGGATGCGCTGATCATATAATACTCCCGAAGCACTTCTCTACTTAATCCATTATGCTTTAACTCTATGATTCACATCTTTACCTATTTCACTTCTTGATGAATAATTAATCCCAAATACTTAAATTTTTTACTCCTTGATATCTCTTAGCTTGCAATCTTCACTATTTCTTCATTTGTATTTCTACTCCATTAACATTATATTTCAGGTATTCTGTTTTAGTTATACTAATCTTAAAACTTTCAGATTCTAAAGCCTCTCTTTAAATCTCTAGCTTAGCATTTACTCTAGTTTTAGTTTCATCAATCAACACTATATCATCTATAAATAACATATATCATGGGATATTATTTTGAAATATTTAGTTAATTCATCCATAACTAATACAAAAAGATAGGACTTAAGGCAGATCTTGATGTAAACCTACAGTAATTAGAAACTCAATAGTTTTTCTATTGCTATTTTAACAATAGTTATTACTCTATCATACCTATCTTTTATCAATTTTATGTACCTTTTGATGATTTTTTCTCTCTAAAACCTACCATATTATTTCTCTACGTACTCTATCATATGCTTTCTCTAAATCAATAAAGACCATATGAATGTCTTTTTTTTTCTATATCTCTTCATCAATCTTCTTAATAAAAAAATAGCTTTCATGGTCATTCTTTCAGGCATAAATTCAAATTGATTATTTGACACCAAAGTTTTGGCTCTTATTCGATTTTCTATTACTCTCTTCCATAATTTTATTAGATGACTTATTAGCTTAATCCCTCTATAATTTGCATAGTTTTGAATATCTTCTTTATTTTTGTATATGGGTATTAATATACTTTTTCTCCAATCATCCGATATTCTTTTAGTTGCTACAATCCTATTAAATAAATTGGTTAATCATATGACTCCAATTTCTTCTTATTCCTTCCAAACCTTAATAGGGATAGCATCTGGTCCTAATGCCTTTGCATTTTTCATTTTATCCAAAGCCTTTTTAACCTCAAGAATGCTAAATCTATGAAAAAATTTATATTCATTTGTTACTCCTAGGTTATCACATCCTTTTACCCTTAAATTTACTAAATTATTTTTATTTAATAATTTTTTAAAATAACTTTTTTATCGTTTTTTATCTCTTCTTTTTTTTCTAAGACTTTTTTTATCTTCATCCTTAATATATTTAATATTCAATGTCATACTTGGCATCCATACCTGTCATGAATGTTGGGATATAAGTTTATCTCTTCATGAAAGTAATAATTTGTTGAACGTGGAATATAACAACCTATAATAATTTGGATTGTGGAGCTAAAGCACCACCAATACAATTTCCTATTGTTAAAGGTGCAAGCAGGAATTGCTACATTGGTCCTAGGCGTTTAGTCAAAGTCCTTTTTATAAAAGATGATAGTCTCGATCATGACGATGCACAAAGCTGAAATCATTGAAGAGTGGACTGTAAGAGCTGACCGAGCTACTGTATTGGTGGAGGAGGTTGATGACCCAAAAAAAAAAAAGGGTCGAAGATATGCTATATAAGTTCATGGCATCGAGGGATCATGAAATTGTCGGGCAAAATAGCAAGAACAACATGCAATCAAATACTTCAAAGAAAGGTGCCTGGATTGCGAGGCTGCAAAGGGACCGGATTCTAACCCAATCACAACAGATTCAATCCATATTTAAAGTCTTGTGAGTTTAGTTAGGTCTAATTAGTATTTGAAGGCATATGGTTTGGTCAAATTCAAAAATTAAACCTAATCTAAATTTTGGATGTGAGAAAGGTGGGAGTGGGGTGACGTCGGTGGTTATTTTTGTTACTATCTTCTACTTATGTTAAATGGTTGGAATGAATTTATAATTTTGGATGAAAAGTTTAGATTTCAAATATTTCTCAAATATATGATTCTAATTTCATATTGGATTAGAGTTAGGCTTTCATGCCATCCAAAAACAAACACTTGAAATTTAAATTAGTGATTCTAGTTTTGCCTTTGGTGGACCATTCCTATGAACCAAGTAGACCTAAAAAGTTAGCATGTTTGTGAACTCTTGGATCTTTCAAAGTCAAATCGAAAGTCTTGCTTATCCAAGAACCTCTTGTCTGACAAAGTGGGAGAGGAGTTGATAGAGCAACTCATGCAAATAATTTGGTATCATTTTAGAGGTATTTGCTATGAGATGATCCATCTGAAATCACTAGCAATCTTAGTGGAGGTAATAGGTTTGTATTTGGCCGCACTCCAATAATTATGTGTAGCAGTAATCTCAAAACATCTCCACCTCTAAAACTATCGTCCAACTTAGTAATCCTAAACCCATTTCAGATGATGAAAATCTTGGATCATCCTTAAATAGTAATCTTGAATTGAGATTTGGAGACTAAAATATTTTATCCATTAGAAAGAATGTCTAACAAAAAATATCCTTCAATAAAAAATATCCTTCATTATTATATTATAATAATATAGTGAATATATATAATAATATTTATATTCTAATGTATTGCAAGATGGTAATGCAGTATAATATTAGTATATTTTATTATAACATATTCCATAATGCATAATAAATAATATTAAAATGCCTCATCATGTATTATATTAAAAATAATATGGTGTGTGATATAATATATAATATAGTGATGCTATTTTCATATTTTTAAAAAAATACAGTATAAATTATTGTTAATTCATAATTTAAATATTATAAAATAATTTGAAATGAAGATAAAACATTATAATAGTTGTCAATTATATTAGGAAAAGTTTTGATATCAAATAGTCAATGACCTTGGATTCCTAATGTATGCCAAATTGATTAATTAAGAAAATCTTGGGTCTTCATCATTAAGACACTATATATCAAATATGATGATTTTAAGTTATCAATGACTTCATCATTGGATTATCATTGATCTGAATTATTATAGTGGTCTCCTTTGGGTTGCCAGATGGCACGTATTGTTGTTTTGAGTTCTTATATATGTATTTAATAAAGTATGTTTTAGGTATGACAAATTGTTCTTTTTCATATTTATGGGATTGAGACGAGCGTATTCAGGCTTGGGAGATTTTTCGTCTATCAAATTTTTCAATATTTTTTTTAAAATTTTTTTCTTTAAACATAAATACAAGAAGTATTTAAGAATTTCATTATTCAATACGATGCTTAACAACTTTTCAGTCGGAAGATGGCACTCTTTGGAAAGACGTTCATGTTATTCATTCTTTTCTTTTCTTTTTTCTGCATTTTGACTAGGTTTTGATCTAGACAAGTCTTTTTGTTATTAAGAACTCTATGTGTAAATAGTAATAGCAATATTTTATTTAATTTAACAATGACCTTCGTAAGACATTTTTTTTTAACTATCGTTCCATATAAGTTTATCCATTGGTTTGACTAATAGAATTTCATATGACCTTTTCTTCTGGTTGAACCTAGAAGTATGTTGTAGGTCGAAATTGAAGAGCATGTATGATTGCTCTTGTATGATGTCACATGAACATGATAGTCATTATGTTTCCCAGATAATATTTAGGCTTGTTGTTTATTTCAAATATTTTAGCTCACATATGAACATGCTTGTTTCGATACATTGTAATTACTAGACCACTTTGCACAAAGATTATCATTTTGAATATAATCTTATGCTTCCAAAATGCATTGACACATTCCAACATCATCTTAACATAGGCTTGATGTTATATAGATTGGCAAGAGATGTGTTGAGTAATTTAGCATGACATTTTGGCTACTTGAGATTGGTAAAAACGTCACTGGATGCCTTTGGAAAGGGTATCGCTGGAGCAGCGATTGGTATCAATTTTTTTAATTTTTTTTGAAAATAGCTTAATAGTTGGGATATGTGGAGTCTTATTTTTTTTATTAATTTTTTTTAATGTAGTAAATGCTTTGAATGTCTTTAAAGCAAGCTTCTCGCGGAGAGCTAATTTGTGTAAAATTGTATACAAGACTCGGCGAGTCAGCATCAAAATTATTGTTTTCAATGCAATGATATTATAGTTATATTATAATAGCATATTATTATGATATTATAAAGATCAATTATGCTTTATAGTATGAAAAATTAAATGAAACTGATATAAAAATGTTGTAATGGATATATGATACTATTTTGTTAAAAAATAAAATAAAAAATAAAATTATTTTTTTATAAAAAAAATAGAGATAGCACTCTATACCTAGAGATATATTTGTGCTAAAAGTAATTTGATATATATAGAAAAAACTATAAAAATAGATTGAACAAATAATATGACTCAAGGTTAAGAAAAATAATTTATATAATTATTTTTAATTAATTTAGGATTAATACTTTATTGTTATTGTTGTGATGCAATAATATTATAATTATATAAATATACATCTTTTTATGACTTTTATTATTATATTATTGCATGCATAGTTGGAAAATGAACTGAGACTGTTAAATCTAAATCTTATTGTCAAAGTTGTCTAAAACTACCACACATTAGGATTCACGAATACTAAAGGATATAAAATCAGCACCATAACTCACGCATCACCTTAATTATTTGTGTTCTTTCTCTTCCAATGTGGCGTCGTCTCTCTTGTCTCTTCATTCTTATTCTTTACGAAGGCCATTCTTTGTGCCACCTCTCAAGCAGTTGTAATATATTTAAATTTCTGAAACCAAATCATCAAATATTCTAACTTTATCCTGGCTTTGTTATTCGATCTCTATTAACATGCTTCTAACGCCGTTTTCTTCTTCTTGTTTTGTTTCTTTTGTTTCTTTTCAAAGACATAACAGCCACCACCTTTAGCGGCCAGTTGACTACTGCTCCAAATGTGGTCGACGTGAGGCTCACCTCTTCGCGCAGACCCGCCGCCAAAGCTCCCAAGGCTCCTTTGCCTTCAAAGAAGAAAAAGCATATCCTCAAACGAAGAGATGAACAGGAGCGGAATTCGAGCTCCGGTGGAGTCCCCTCCAGGCCCGTTCCACTGCCCACCGTCTGTCCGCTCCCTGCTCTACCTTGCGGGATGACAGCAGCCGTCCCCTCCTCCAGCTCTCCCAAGGGTCAGGCCCCTGCATCCAGTACCCTGGCCGGCAACTATGTGCTTCAGAAGAGGCCTAAGCTTACACTCGAAGGTATAGTTGCAAACCCTCTCCAATTAAGTGACTACTCTAATATGGGCATGGAAATGATTTCTCAAACTCTAGCCTTTGATGACCGGAAGCTGAATGGTGAACCAGGGCCAACTGATGCAAGGATGGAGACCGAACATCGGCGGGTGGATGTCTCCCGTACTAAGTTCGTCAAACAGGTGACAGGACCTCCACTTGTTTTGCCAGCCCCTGCTGGTCGAGCAGTGGAGCAGGGCTCCAAGCCTCAGGCCGTGACAACCGTCGATGAATTGGCGAAGAAGGCTCGAAAGCGCTTGAGCGAGGAAAGTGGCTTGGTTGGATCTAAAGACCATGGAGACATCCAAAAGAAGAAGAGAAAGAAGGTCCTTGGTACTGATCACAATGCAGGAGACATCCAAAAGAAGAAGAAGAAGCAAAATCCACCCGTACCTCCTCAGGCGTCTTCTCCGACGGCTATGGTGTTGAAATATCCGCGGACGGTAACGCTTCCATCCATTCCGGGGCTCAAGGCGAAGCTAGCCTGGTTCGGGCCGCTGGTGGAGGGCGGCACCCGTGTCCGCTGGACGTCTTATACGTGCCAGGTGATCTTTCAGTACAAGCCCGACGCACAGACCGCTGCAATGTATGTTAATAACAATGGACACCTTCTGGGGCGGAACGTCGGGTGCTCTCTCTTTGAGGTCGATCCCGTGACGCTGGAACCACTGCCCAATCCTGGGAAGCCGCGGCCCCCTGCGTCAAGTCCCAGGGTTGGCCCTCCTCCCAGGCGTGGAAAAGATGGAGCTGGGAGTGGTGGCTCACTGACTCCGCCTCGGGCCTTACCACATCGGCAGCCACCGGCTCCCACTGCACCGCTGAAGTCCATTTTAAAGAAACCTGGGTCCATCTCCGCCGCTAGGCCCCCATCTTCGCTTCCTCCGCCGCCACCGCTGAACCAGCCGGAGCCCCAGCAAAACAGCCAGCAATCTGAGTCGGGGGAAGGGAACGTACAGGACTTTAGGAACGAGCTACTGACCCTTCTGGTCAAGTGCAGCCAGATCGTCGCTCATATCACGTCCACCCGTGGTTATCTGCCGTACCACCCCCTGTAGCAGTAGTCTCTCATCTTAAAAATCCGACCGCCCCCATTGTTGCAGCGGGTGGTTTATATTTTTGTTGGTTATAGTTGACTATTATCAGTATTTTATGTATATCGGACAGCCAACGTCATCTATAACTTTATGTTTTTTATTCCAAGCTATGAGTTATCCTGGGTTTGTTGACGAATGAGGGAGGGTCTGTGACAGAGAGTGATGGCGGAGTCAGCAAGTTCAGTGGAAGGCGATGTCTACTGTTCTTTTGTTCGCTTTCAACATGGTTTTCGATATCGTGCAGACTCCTGCCTGGCTCGGGTAGGATGGCATTTCCAAAGTCCAGAGAAAATTATAATACTAAATATTTGAGGTTTAGTTTTAACTTATTTGATGCATGTGTATTTGACAGGATTTTTGTGGTTCATTGATGAGAAATTTTTTGACATAAAATTTTTATTTATTTATAAAAAGTTATAGATTAAGTTTTTTTTTTAAAATCATTTTGAATATAATTATTCAAGTTTAAATATTTGGAGATGTGTGATCGCTCAAACCCAAATTGTTATGGAGGGGCTATGGTTTGTTCAATAGAAATTTTACAAAATTTTTTCTTGCTTTCTCATGTTGTTTGCTTTATAGACCGTAAACAAACTAGCGTCAAACCTCCTTGGGCTGCATGCCAGATCTAAGGCACGCAACCTTCTCCCTCGCCCTGGCATGCAACCTTCTCCCCCGCCCCTCCACCCCGCTCGCTCCCCCTCCCCCTTGCTCCACCCCTCTCTGTCCAACCTGCTCCCCCTCCCCTCGCCTCCCTATTGGCCCCTTAGCCCCTGGCTTTTCGTCTCCCCGGCACCGGCCCCCCTTCACCCCTGTAGTCCCTCGTGGCCCCTTGACTCCCCTCCCCTTGCCTCCCTATTGGCCCCTGGCTCCCCCCTCTCCCCTGCCCCTCCTCCGGCATGGGCCCCCAACTTCTTCCTTGGCCCTAGCTCCCCCTTTCTCCCCCCCTTGGCCCCCGGTTCCCCCTTGGCCCCTCGGCTCTCCCCTTGGCCCCATTGGTCCCCCTTGGCCGATTCTGCTCTGGCCCCCCATCTCGGCTGATTTTTTAATCATCGCCTCCATTCTGATTGGTATTGCTGATAAAAAATATGATGTAAAATCAAAATAATTTTATAATATATATTTAATATAAATTTTATAATATTAGAATATATTATTTCAGTGTTAGTTATATGCAATGTTATGTATTAATTATTGATTATATAAGTTAATTATTTCTAATTAATATGTTGTATAATGTTGAAAAAAAATAATTAGTATCTTTCGATTATTAGGAATAGTGCCATCGAAATCAGATGTAATTGTACTTGAATATTAATATTCAATATTTATTTTGAAATATTTTTTTAAGTCATATATAATTATTTAAAAATAAATGTTGATCGCTCGTTGATGTATCAAAAGGTTAAGGATAATTTTCTTAATCCTGAATTTGTTAATGTAGTAGAAGAATTTATTGCATTTGCATATAGTGAACCAGAGTGGATGAATGGATTCAGAATTAGACATCTGTGTAATTTGAGAAAGTGTTAGAATAAAGCTTATAGGGATGTTAAAACAGTTAATTCATCTTTGTAAAAAAGGTTTTTTGTTCGGTTACTATAATTGGTACTGCCATGGAGAAACTAAGGCTAGGAGAGAATCAAGTAATCAAAGGGTATATAAAGTTTATGAAATAACAGAGAATTATAATGTGGCATCAGAAAATTATTACATGGCATCTCAGAATTATAATTAATATGACAACTTAAATCAATATGAAGAAATTATGATGGATGCAGGGGGTTCGAGCTTCAATCAGCACCTTTTGTGACATGCTAGGTGTTGCAAGTGAACAATTATGGCTTATGTATGAAAATCATTTGCAATTGTCTGTAGCAGCCCGATTGTTAAACATTAAGGCTGAACATTACTTATTTGAAGCGGCCTTTGATTTAGTTGCCAAATTAATGAAGGAGGTTCTGCCATCTGATAATATTGTCAGTGATACATTTTATAAAACAAAAAAATTATTGCATGGGCTTGGTTTACATGTTCAGAAGATTGACTGTTGCAAGAATACTTGCACGCTTTATTGAAGTGTAGATGCAGATTTGCAGTTTTGTAAAGTTTATGACAAACTCCGATTTAGCGTAAGAAGAAGTTCAATTAGGACTAGACTTGTGGCTTTCAAAAAAAATGCATTACTTTTCACTGGTACCCCGGTTGCAAAGGATGTATCAATCAAAGTTATAGCTTCAGATATGAGATGTCATGCAGAACATGAAGAAGAAGAGGGTGTTATGCACCATCCATCAGACTCTATGCCATCCATCAGACTCTATTGCATGGAAATATTTTAATGATATGCATCCTCATTTTTTTATTTTAAAAAAATAGAGTGATGAAGGAAGAAAAATAGTTTATTCTTTTAATCGTGATGGTAGCTTCAACTTCCTCATTCCACCATCAAGTTTTGTTTTCTACTGGTTCTACTCCTTTTGATTATCCTAAAACTCCTTTTACTATGTTTTTTTATGTGTTTAGTTACTTTTTTTTTACATTAAGTTGGAATAACTATCTATATTTATAGTCATTACTCTTACTAACTTTTCTTTAAATAATTCTAGTTTTTCCTCTTTCAAATTCTACCATTTAGATTTTGGATTAATAGTTTATGTTTTACTCTAAATTTTATTTTAATCCATATGTCTGCTACCATTATCCTATATTGTAAAGTTAAACTTTCTTCTATAATAACTTTATAGTTATTGCATGTTATTTTATCTATCTTTCTAGTTAAGAAAAAGTCTATTTGACTTTTATTAGATCCATTTTTAAAAGTTATTAAATGTTCAAATTTCTTTTAGAAACATGTGTTTACTATTGTTAATCATATGCCCTGCAAAATCTAATAAGCTCACACCGGCTTCATTCCTATCTCCAAATCTATATCCTTCATGTATCATTTCATATTCATCCCTCTATTTTCCTACATATCCATTAAAGTTGTTGCCTAGATATTGCAACCAAATAGGGGGGTGAATTGGGTTCTTTTTTAAAAATTATTAATAATTAGCAAATATGTGCTTTTTAAAAAAAATTAGAATTAACGAAAAGTGACGTGAAGTGTAGAGAAAAAATTCAAGCACCACAGAAATTTAAATCACACAAACATAGGCAATTTATAGTGGTTTGATGCCAACCCTGCACCTACATTCACTCCCCAAGAACCCCTTAAGAATTTTTACTAACCACCCTAGCCAACCTGGCTAGTAACTTATTTTACAAGCACAAGGGAGCCTTACACCTAGCCAACCAGGCTAGCCTCTTGTTTTTCAGGCACAAGGAAGCCCTACACGGGTAGACCTCTACCCTTACAAGTTTCACCATTGTGAAACTTAAATACCGAGCACAATAATATAAGCAGTGTATACAGGAAGCTCCTTAAGTGAGTAGATATTCAAAAGAAATACTTTATAAGATATGAAGACCACTCTATGAAATGGATTCTTCCTTTGAGCACGTTGGAGGAATAGATGAAGCTTGACTGCTTTTCAGAATATAGTTGGAGCTTTGATATCACTTTAACTGATGAAAACTTTTAAAGTGGCACTCCAGAAAATTTTTTAGAACTCTCTCAGCCTTTCCTTCCTCACTTAAAATTTCCTTCTCCTGAATTTTTTTCTTTCCACTCAACTAAGATGAATTGCCTTGCTCGGATTTGATGCCTTGGATGAGAGCTTTGGACGGCCTATTTATAGGCACGAAGCATGATGTTGCCATTAGAGGAGTGGAGGAGCATTAAATGCAAGCATTAAATGCTTGCATTAAGCTTAGGATTTAAAGGGAAGTAGGTAAGCTTTGAAAAATTTAACCAGGCAATAAAGACAAGCTGCAGATGTTTGAAGATTTCATCCAAAGAGGATGATGGCTCTTTGAAAATCCATTCCCAAGCAATTAAGGCAGGCAAACATGCATTTGAAATTCATTTCTCATGTCAGATAAAAACGGTGAGATGAAAGCTTCGTCCCAGACACATTTTCATTTACAATGCAAGAGAAGAAGTCTTTAGATGGAGGCTTTGATTTGAAAATTTCACTCAATTGTCAAGGAAATCGATAGCAATTAAGACATCAATTAAAGACTTCAGAAAGCGCAATTGCAATCATCAATGACGAAGCAGAGTATACGGAATTTCAAGAAGAAGAATAGAAGAATGCAAGAAATCTATGTATGATTATTTTTAAAGGGATTTACGTAGGATTTTACAGTTTTACCACTGGGATTTTATAGTTCTGTCACTGAAATTTTACAGTTTTTCCACTGACTGCTTTCAATGGGATTTAGACAAGTGTCATGCAATGATTTAAAAAATAATTTTTACATGATAAATCATCAAAGATAGATTTAGTCATTTGAGAAATGAATGATAAAATATTGAGGACTCATGATAAAACATTTAGACTTGGAAAAATATTTGGACTTGATAAAACATTTGAGTTCAGTGCAAACATAATCAATAAAAATTTAGATGGACAGGGATGCTTTGGAAAATAATTTTTACATAAAGAATATCTAAAGTCAGTTCAATACATTTTGAAAAACAGAAGCAATCTGTGTTACCTTTGATATATGGAATACCTTAATTTGAAGTAACACCTTTTTTTCATGATGAATTCCCTGAAATCATTGTCTCAACAAAATTCTTAGTACTATACTTAATCATTTTGTATTCATCAAAATCAATATGAGGTCAACAATCTCCCCCTTTTTGATGATGACAAAACTTTTAAGTATACAATATATAAAGTATTAGTGTGTGCTCTAGATCCCATCGGATTAGATGCTAGTTTGTATACATTACTTTATGAATGCAAATCAAATTTACTGGTTTCTTTATCTATCCGGGTGTAATTTATATATATATTAGATATATTTAACCTGTGAGATAAAGTCCAAAAGAATGCGAACTGTGCATATGAAATTTGTAATAGAGATTACAAATTGTGAGATTCAAATTGCACATTATGGTTCGATTCTTTAAACTTTTCTAGTCGATGCGTAGACAGGATTGGACACTGTTGAACACCGTTGAGACTAGCACACATTGCATATCTTCACCCTTGTGGTGAGCAGCTGATCTTGCAAGCTGAAGTATGAAGATACTTGGATATGGTGTGTGGATGTTCGTTATTGTAACGATGCAATGAATGACCCGCATAGAGATCCCATATGGATATTCTAATAGTGTCATGGTTGATCTCTGATGATGTGGTATGAGTGATCCTTTGACTTGAGATCTTCATTACACCTCATGTATGGAATATCATGCTTTGATGACATGCAAACGTCGCTCTAGCCATGGGTGTTTGATCAATTGGGTATGACATGAAGCACATAAAGGTGGTGTTTGATCAAGACAAGATTCGTCTCCCTTGATATAAATGGTTATATCCCACGGCCACTTGATAGATTAATTTGACTGATAAATCCTTGCAAGGTTGAGTTGGAATTCAAAATGGTTTCGAAGTTCTAATTCATATGAGTCAATTTTTCTGAGATTAAGTAAACAAAGATCAATTACATTGTTGACATATTTCATACTACTGATTGATCTGGGATATGTGATGAAGGGATTGAATCGTACGGTAACCGTTTATGGACAGGTGTTGATGACTACGTCAACAAACCCTTAACACTTGGGTGGTCATGATGCTTTGCTAGAGGCTGCTCATGATCTATAATCATGGATTCTTTGACTTAATCAAAGAGTTGATTTGGTTAAAGAATTGACTTGGACAAGGTGTTGATCAAGTCATCCTTAGGATCAATATTAGGGACATGATTATTACCAACGTGTCAAGGGACCTAATGGGTCACACGCATTAAGAAGATTTTGGATGAAGATAAAATGAGAATTAAGTTGGACTTAATTTAAATTAGATAACCAATTAATTAGGATTGGGTTTGACTCAATTTTAATGAGAGAACATGAAATTGATAAATAGGATTCATCATAGAGAAAGAATTTTGTGTTCAAGAGAGAGACCTTTTGTACATGAGATATACATATGAAATCCATTAATTAGGCTTGATCCATGTGATGGATTGCTTAGATTAATTAAGATTAATAATATGGTATTTAATTGGTCCATACGATGGCATGATTTCATTCGTGGAAACCTAATTAAACCGAGGGCTGAGATCGTGCCACGTGGAGGATGGATCCATGCCCATGTGATAGACATGACCCATCTTCACGTCATAGAGGAGGAAACCCCATGATTTGGGGCATCCTCATAAAGCCGAATTCAAGGTTGCGATGTTGGTTTCATGGGATAACCAATTTCCTAATTTTTAGGATATGGTTTGGTGGTTGTAATCCTAACATTATCATGATAGCAAATATCCTAAATTTGTTAGGATAATTTGTTATAACAAATATCCTAAATTTGTTAGGATAATTTGTTATCAACTTGATATGGTTGAATGGTTAGGTGGTTGAAATAAAATCCCTCTTTTTATGGAACCATACAATCTCCTTTTTATGTTTAAAAAGAGAAGAGATACCCCTTCGAGAGATATGCCTGACTCCTCCTTTTCTCTCTTTTGGATGCCTAACATCTACTTTCTCTCTCTAAAATGTCCTTTATCTCTCTAGGATGTCCCTCCCTCTCTTGAAGGGTTGAAAGCTCCTCTCTCTCTCTCTCACGTCCCTCTTTCTGGGTTGTTGAAGGAAGGCTTTCTCTCTCTTCTTGGTTGATCAAGATTTGATCTTGATCAAGAAATCTTTTCTTTCTTGATTTATCAATTGATCAAGAAATTATTTTCTTTGATAAATCAAGATTTGATCTTGATCAAGAAATATTTTCTCTCTTGATTGATCAAGATTTGATCTTGATCAAGAAATTGTTCTTTCTCTTGATTTGGAAAATCAATTGAAAAGAAAAGAGGCGCTAGCACCCATCGCAAGAAGGTTATCATCCAATCCTGAGAGGACATCATCTAAAGATCTTTGCGTAGATCACCATTAAAGGCCGGACGCGTGGACGGCTAGTGGTAAATCGTTTACCGGCTTCATCGGGCTTCATTCCCAATAAAGAACAAAGGTATGATCTTTTTCCTGAGGATCTTAGGCTTTGGAATTAAATTTCATGTTTATTTTTATCTTCCACTGCATGTTATATGAATTTGATTCATATAAACATACGAAATTCCCTTCAGTGGTATCAGAGCCACCTCAGGCTTCAAATTCAGTTAATTTGATAGATTACATGAGTTCTAGTTTTTATATACATAGATCTAAATTTTACATGCGATGTAAAATATAAATATTGCCATATGATGAAGATTAAATATTTAATAAATTTATTATATGATAATAAACATAAATTATTTAGATTTAATCATGTTAACAATTAAAAAAATTATGATTTATATGTAACATAATCATAAAGGCTGAAATTTAACATATCATGTTTAGAATTTAATTTTGACATGATAAATAACATGATTAAAATCTAAAATAATTATATTGATGAAGATTAAATATTTAGTAAGTTTATTATATGATAATAAACATGAATTATTTAGATTTGATCATGTTAAAAATTTTAAAAAATATATGATTTAGGTGTGACATAATCATAAAGGCTGAAATTTAACATATGATGTTTAGAACTTAATTTGACATGATAAATAATGTGATTAAAATATAAAATAATTATATCATGATAGCATGATAATCAAGATTAAAATTAAAATTTTAAATTTTGACATGTTATCATATTAGGGATGTTATGATAGAGATCAATTAGGATTTTCATGTGATGAAAATAAATTTATCATAATAGATAATGATAAGAAAAACATTTAAAATAAATTGTTATAAAATATTTGATACTTATCATAAATCCTTAAGATCACTATCTTATCTTATCATAATGTGTAATAGATGATAAGGTTTAGGAAAAATTAGATTTAACCATATCATTGTTTGATCCTATGATCCCATAATTGATCAAATCAATTGGGCTTAACTACATTGGTGTCTAGAAAGGTGTGATCATATTTTTAATTGCTCCGTTCGTTGCCTGGGAAACCCATTCAATGGAATCAAATGGTATGCTAAATAGGACCCTATTGATCAGCTGATCTGGCCATTGTTAATGAAAGCTCTTAATTGATTAGATCAATTAAGGTTAATCAGGATGGTAGCAATTGATTTGGTTACATAATTAGGGTTCCTAAATTAGATAGTGATCAGGATCCTAATTTGATTAGGAGTCCCAATCATAAGATTGGATCTTATGAAATTTAGGTTAATTGAAATTAATCTAAAATTCACATATAGGATATGTAACCAAGCATGATACAAATATTGTACATGCATGATGGAACCTAGATGCGCTAAATCCCTCCACGAATATTAAGTATTAGCCTTCCATTGTTCACATGATACAAAATCATTAGCCTTTCATGACTCGGCCCCGGCGTCTCCAGGCCGGCCAAGTCGGCCCCGCTCGGCCTCGGCATCTTCAAGTCGTCTGAGTCGGTCCCGACCTTCTTCAGTCGGCCCCGCTGGACCCCGGCGTCTCCATGCCAGCCGAGTCGGCCCCGACTCCTCAGTTGGTCCGCTCGGTCTTGGCACTCCCAAGAGAGCCAAGGCAGCCCCGACTTTCTCGAGACGGCCCCAGGACAGTCCTGACCATTCAAGCCGCCATCCTTCTGACCCGCGTTGTCTGACATCGCTAGGCCCAACTACCCACTGGCCACACCGCCGATGGGATTAGACCTAATTACCCGCTAGCTCTGCTAACTGATGGGACTTGGCTCACCAACCGCCGTTTTTCCTCTTCGATGGGACATGACCTATTAACCGGCCCAGATTCAAGCAACCCCCATGAACCCCATGGACATTCCTTTCTCACGGAACTCCACGTGGTCGTGCAGGTATCAACCACCTATAAAATGGTAAGTCCACTTAAGGACCAGATATGCAAACTTACACGCTCGTTACTCTATCACCCAGAGAGGGATCCTCCCTTTTTGCGGCCTCCTCTTGCCCCTAAAGAGCTCGCTTGAGCTCTTCCTCAGCTGTGACCTTGGTTGCTGACTTGAACATCGGAGGGTCTTCACCGGGGCACCCCTTTGATCTTGGGATTTTTTGCAGGCCATCCAGCTTGGCGAGGATCCACTGATTAAGCAATTCTCTTTTTCCGACATTTAAAACCAGCGATCGGGTGTCATCTCCTGTTATGAATGTTGGGATATAAGTTTATCTCTTCATGAAAGTAATAATTTGTTGAACGTGGAATATAATAACCTATAATACTTTGGATTGTGGAGCAAAAGCAACACCAATACAATTTCCTATTGTTAAAGGTGCAAGCAGGAATTGGTATGTTGGTCCTGGGTGTTAAGTTGAAGTCCTTTTTATAAAAGATGATAGTCTCGATCATGATGATGCGCAAAGCTGAAATCGTTGAAGAGTGGATTGTAAGAGCTGACTGAGCTGCTGTATTGATGGAGGAGGTTGATGACCCCCCAAAAAAAAGGGTCGATGATATGCTATATAAGTTCATGGCATCGAGGGATCATGAAATTGTCCGGCAAAATGGCAAGAACAACAATCAAATATTTCAAAGGAAGGTGCTTGGATTGTGAGGCTACAGAGGGACCGGATTCTAACCCAATCACAATAGATTCAATCCATATTTAAAGTCTTGTGAGTTTAGTTAGGTCTAATTAGTATTTGAAGGCATATGGTTTGGTCAAATTCAAAAATTAAACCTAATCTAAATTTTGGATGTGAGAAAGGTGGGAGTGGGGTGATATGGGTGGTTATTTTGTTACTATCTTTCACTTATGTTAAATGATTGGAATGAATTTATAATTTTGGACGACAAGTTTAGATTTCAAATTTTCTCAAATATATGATTCTAATTTCATATTGGTTTATAATTATATAGAATGCCAAAATAGAAAAAATTATCTTATAATAAATTTAGTTATTTTTGAATTTAGCTAATATACCTATGTCTTTAATGCTGTGGGACATAGTGTGACAGTGATGCAACATCTTAAATAAATTTAGATGGATAGGCTAGCCTCTTGTTTTTCAGGCACAAGGAAGCCTTACACGGGTAGACCTCTACCCTTACAAGTT
Organism: Calamus simplicifolius; assembly: GCA_900491605.1. Taxonomy (NCBI): domain Eukaryota; kingdom Viridiplantae; phylum Streptophyta; class Magnoliopsida; order Arecales; family Arecaceae; genus Calamus; species Calamus simplicifolius. The sequence continues at coordinate 213,038 of UESW01001499.1, forward strand.
TCACCATTGTGAAACTTAAATACCGAGCACAATAATATAAGCAGTATATACAGAAAGCTCCTTAAGTGAGTAGATATTCAAAAGAAATACTTTATAAGATATGAAGACCACTCTATGGAATGGATTCTTCCTTTGAGCACGTTGGAGGAATGGATGAAGCTTGACTGCTTTTCAGAATATGGTTGAAACTTTGATATCACTTTCACTAATGAAAACTTTTGAAGTGGCACTCTAAAAAATTTTTTAGAACTCTCTCAGCCTTTCCTTCCTCACTTAAAATTTCCTTCTCCTGAATTTTTTTCTTTCCACTCAACTAAGATGAATTGCCTTGCTCGGATTTGATGCCTTGGATGAGAGCTTTGGAGGGCCTATTTATAGGCAAAGAATGATGTTGCCATTAGAGGAGTGGAGAAGCATTAAATGCAAGCATTCAATGCTTGCATTGAAAGCAATAAACAAAGCTTAGCATTTAAAGGGAAGTAGGTAAGCTTTGAAAAATTTAACCAGGCAATAAAGACAAGCTGCGGATGTTTGAAGATTTCATCCGAAGAAGATGATGGCTCTTTGAAAATCCATTCCCACGCAATTAAGGCAGGCAAACATGCATTTGAAATTCCTTTCTCATGTAAGATAAAAACGGTAAGATAAAAGCTTCGTCCCAAACACATTTTCATTTACGATGCAAGAGAAGAAGTCTTTAGATGGAGGCTTTAATTTGAAAATTTCACTCAATTGTCAAGGAAATCGGTAGCAATTAAGACACCATTTAATGAGCAAGAGTTAACCCTTTCATATTGCAATCCAATTTCATTAATTAAAGACTTGAGAAAGTGCAATTGCAATCATCAATGGCGAAGCAGAGTATGCGGAATTTCAAGAAGAAGAAAGAAGAATGCAAGAAATCTACGTCTGATTATTTTTAAAGGGATTTATAGTTTTTCCACTAGGATTTTACAGTTTTACCACTGGGATTTTATAGTTCTATCATTGAAATTTTACAGTTTTGCCACTGGCTGGTTTCAATGGGATTTGGACAAGTGTCATGCAATGATTTAAAAAATAATTTTTATATGATAAATCATCAAAGATAGATTTAGTCATTTGAGAAATGAATGATAAAACATTGAGGAGTCATGATAAAACATTTAGACTTGGAAAAATATTTGGACTTGATAAAACATTTGAGTTCAGTGTAAGACACAATCAATAAAAATTTAGATGGACAGGGATGCTTTGAAAAATAATTTTTACGTAAAGAATATCTAAAGTCAATTCAATACATTTTGAAAAACAGAAGCAATCTGTGTTACCTTTGATATATGGAATACCTTAATTTGAAGTAACACCTTTTTTTCATGATGAATTCCCTGAAATCACTGTCTCAACAAAATTCTTAGTACTATACTTAATCATTTTGTATTCATCAAAATCAATATGAGGTCAACAATCTCCCCCTTTTTTATGATGAAAAAACCTTTAAGTATACAATATATACGGTGTTAGTGTGTGCTCTAGATCCAATCGAATTAGATGCTAGTTTATATACATTACTTTATGAATGCAAATTAATTTATTGGTTTCTTTATCTATCCAGGTGTAATTTATATATATATTAGATATATTTAACCTGTGAGATAAAGTCCAAAAGAATGCGAACTATGCATATGGAATTTGTAATAGAGATTACAAATTGTGAGATTTAAAATTGCACATTATGGTTCGATTCTTTAAACTTTTCTAGTCGATGCGTAAACAGGATTGGACACTGTCGAACGCCGTTGAGACTAGCACACATTGCATATCTTTACCCTTGTGGTGAGCAGCTAATCTTGCAAGCTAAAGTATGAAGATACTTGAATATGGTGTGTGGATGTTCGTTATTGTAACGATGCAATGAATGACCCGCACAGAGATCCCATATGTATATTCTATATAGTGTCATGGTTGATCTCTGATGACGGTGGTATGAGTGATCCTTTGACTTGAGATCTTCATTGCACCTTATGTGTGGACATGCAAACGTCGCTCTAGCCACGGATGGCAAATATGGTATCGATTAGGTATAACATGAAGCACATGAAGGTGGTGTTTGATCAAGACAAGATTCGTCTTCCTTCATAGAAAGGGTTATATCCCACGACCACTTGATGGATTAAATTGATTGATAAATCCTTGCAAGGTTGAGTTGAAATTCGAAATGGTTTTGAAGTTCAAATTCATATGAGTCAATTTTTCTAAGATTAAGTAAACAAAGATCAATTACATGGTTGATACATTCCATATCACTGATTGATCTGGGATATGTGATGAAGGGATTGAATCGTACGGTAACCGTTCATGGACAGGTGTTGATGACCACATCAACAAACCATTAACACTTGGGTGGTCATGATGCTTTGCTAGAGGCTGCTCATGATCTATAATCATGGATTCTTTAACTTAATCAAAGAGTTGATTTGGTTAAAGAATTGACATGGACAAGGTGTTGATCAAGTCATCCTTAGGGTCAATATTAGGGACATGATTATTACCAACGTGTCAAGGGACCTAATGGGTCATACTCATTAAAAAGATTTTGGATGAAGTTCAAATGGGAATTAAGTTAGACTTAATTCAAATTAGATAACCAATTAATTAGGATTGGGTTTGACTCAATCTTAATGAAAGAACATGAAATTGATGAATAGGATTCATTATAGAGAAAAGAATTTGTGTTCAAGAGAGTGACCTTTTGTATGTAAGATGTACATATGAAATCCATTAATTAGGCTTGATTCATGTGATGGATGACTTAGATTAATTGAGATTAATAATATGATATTTAATTGGGTCCATATGATGGCATGATTTGATTCGTGAAAATTTAATTAAACTGAGGGTTAAGATCGTGCCACGTGGAGGATGGATCCATGCCCATGTGATGGACATGACCCATCTCCACATCATGGAGGAGGGAATTCCATGATTTGGGGCATCCTCATGAAGCCAAATTCAAGGTTGCGATGTTGGTTTCATGGGATAACCAATTTCGTAATTTTTAGGGATATGGTTTGGTGGTTGTAATCCTAACATTATCATGATAGCAAATATCCTAAATTTGTTAGGATAATTTGTTATCAACTTGATATGATTGAATGGTTAGGTGGTTGAAATAAAATCCCTCTTTTTATGGAACTATACAACCTCCTTTTTATGTATAAAAAGGGGAGAGATACTCCCCTTGAGAGATTTGCACTCCTTCTTTTCTCTTTTTTGGATGCCTAACATCCACTTTCTCTCTCTAAAATGTCCTTTCTTTCTCTAGGACATCCCTCCCTCTCTTGAAGGGTTGAAAGCTCATCTCTCTCTCTCACACATTCCTCTTTCTGGGTTGTTGAAGGAAGGCTTTTCTCTCTTCTTGGTTGATCATGATTTGATCTTGATCAAGAAATATTTTCTTTCTTGATTGATCAATTGATCAAGAAATTATTTTCTTTGATAAATCAAGATTTGATCTTGATCAAGAAATATTTTCTCTCTTGACTGATCATGATTTGATCTTGATCAAGAAATTGTTCTCTCTCTTGATTTGGGAAATCAATTGAAAAGAAAAGAGGCGCTAGCACCCCTCGCAAGAAGGTTATCATCCAATCCTGAGAGGACATCATCTAAAGATCTTCGCGTGGATCACCATTAGAGGCCGGACGCATGGATGGCTAGTGGTAAATCATTTATCGGCTTCATCGGGCTTCATCACCAATAGAGAACACAGGTATGATCTGTTCCCTGAGGATCTTGGGCCTTGGGAATTAAATTTTGTATTTATTTTTATCTTCCGCTGCATGTTATATGAATTTGATTCATATAAAACATACGAAATTCCCTTCATAAAGAATATTTTTGATCTTATCATTCCTTGGTAAGTTGAAGTCAAAGACAAGGTTTCAAAAACAATATATATCATAAAATATTTCTCTCCCTTTTCAAATACACTATGTGTGTATCAAATTAGTATACATATGCTTTTCAAAAATTGGTACATATGCTTTTTTTTATTTTTTTTAAATCAGAAAATATGATAAATTAGAATGTATGCCTCTTTTTTAATTTTCTCAAATTCAAAAAATATGATAAATCAGAATGTATGCCTTTACCTAAAATTATAATGTATACCTTTACCTCGTAATGTATGCCTTTACCTTTTCTTCCCCTTTTTATCGTTAATCAAAAAGAAGATGAAAGGATATGCATATTTTTACTGTATGTCCAGAAATAGCATAAGGAGCATAGAAATAAATGCAATCTCACATAGATTAAGCAGTTGATATAATTCATACACATCATATAAGTTAAATTGACACAAACCAAACAAGCCATAAGCATCATACAAGGCAAATTAATACAAACTTACATTCATCTCCCCCTAAATATTACAAATTAATACCATTTGATCTATATACAATAAAGGTTTCCTGCAAGAAATGACACCAATATCATATAATTCAAGCATTTTATGATCCAAGACTCACAATAGAATCATGTTAAGCAAGGAGTATGCAAATCAAATTGATACCAATTATTGCTCGATCATGGGGACCTCCCATGTCACCCAATAAGTATACCTATTAGATATGAAAAATAAACTGATACCACTTGTTGCCATTACTGATATCAATTTCAAATCAAACTGAGACCAAGTAAAAAATAATGATAATTGTTGCATGTTCATGCCTTAATTAAACCCAAATCCCTTGTTACCGTGGCTGATACCAATTGTTAGCTGGCTAGCTAGTTGGCCAGCGACGTATTCCAAGGGTAGTTTCAATAGTTCAGGGTTTAAAATGCATAAAAAGAAATAGGCATTCAAATAGCATGGTTGAATAATTCATAAATGATCTTGATAGTCCAGAGAAAATAAGGACCTGAAGATAAGTTGATAAGGTTTCATATGGATCATGTTTCATGCAAAGGTCATAAGTGTAGAAGAGTATAAAAATCAAACAATCATAGCAGCTTGCTAAATTGAAGGGTCTAGCATACCTAGCTCCCTTTTAATTTTATAAAACTTAGATTCATCAAGGGGTTTTGTGAAAATATCAGTAAGTTGCTTATCAGTACATACATGCTCAAGCACCACATCACCATTATTAACATGATCTCTAATGAAATGATGTCTAATTTCTATATGTTTTGTCTTAGAGTGTTGGATAGGATTTTTAGTTCAATTTATGGCGCTAGTATTATCATATTTTATGGGAATGCCGTTAAGTTTGATGCCATAATCTTCTTGTTGTTGCTTAATCCATAAGATTTGAGCACAACAACTTTCAGCTAAAATATATTCAGCCTCAGCAGTGGACAGTGCTACAAAAGTTTGTTTTCTGATAAACCAAGAGATTAAGTTAATCCCTAGAAATTGGCAAGTTCTACTAGTAGATTTTCTATCCAATTTACATCCAGCAAAATCAGAATCGGTGTAACCTATTAAGTCTATGCTTGATTATTTATCATACCATAATCCTAAGTTTTTAGTACCATTTAAAAATTTAAGGATTCCTTTAGCCGTAATTAGGTAAGATTCTTTAGGATTAACTTGGAACCTAGCACACATACAAACACTAAACAATAGGTCTGGTCTACTAGCAGTTAAGTATAATAGAGATCCTATCATGCCTATATAATGTTTCATATCAACTGATTTATCAGTACCACTAGAATCTAATTTACAAGAAGAGCTTATAGTGGTACCAATACTTTTTGAGGTCTCCATGCCAAATTTCCTCAAAATTTCTTTAGTGTATTTGGTTTGGCTAATGAAGATCCTTTCCTTACTTTGTTTAATTTGAATTTCAAGAAAGTAGTTTAATTCTTTCATCATGCTCATCTCGAATTCTTCCTACATAAGTTTGGCAAAGTCTTGGCACAAGGAGTCATTACTAGCACCAAAAATTATATCATCAACATATATTTGTACAATCAACATATTTTTATTTTTTCTTTTAATAAACAGTATTGTATCAATATTCCTTCTAATGAAGTTATTATTAATCATGAATTTGCTCAATCGATCATACCAAGCCCTGAGTGCTTGTTTCAAGCCATATAAAGCCTTGTTCATTTTGAATACATAGTTTGAAAGCAAGTAATTTTCAAAATCAGATGGTTGTTCAACAAATACTTGTTCAACAATATATCCATTAAGGAATGAACTCTTAACATCCATTTGATATAATTTAAAGTTTATAAAGCATGCAAATGCAAGAAGTAATCTAATTGCTTCTAATCTAGCAACAGAAGCAAATGTTTCATCAAAATTAATTCCTTCTTCTTGAATATATCCTTTTGCTATTAATCTTGCTTAATTTTTAATGACATTGTCATGCTTATCTAATTTATTTCTAAATACCCATTTAGTTCCTATAATAGGATGATCATTTAGTCTCTCAACTAGTGTCCAAACATTATTCAGTTCAAATTGATTAAGTTCCTTATGCATAGCATTTTTCCAGTCTACATCATTTTTAGCATCTTCATAACATTTAGGCTCTATTTGTGAAACAAAAGCTAAATTAATATAAGCATATCTAAATGATGACTTAGTCCGAATACCATGTGATGGATCCCCTGAGATTAATTCTTTAGGGTGATTATGAGCATACCTCCATTCCTTATTGAGTCCATAATTACCTTGAAGTCCAGTTTGTTGAATTGGATCAGTGCCATTTTCTTGGCTGACATGATCATCTTTTTTTTTTTCTTCTCATTTATTATAAGCTCTCTTACTCAATTTTCAAGGATATTTGCATCATCAGTTACCTCTCTTTTCCTTGATGGAAGATCATTAGTCTCATCAAAAACAATATGAATTGATTCTTCCACTACTAAGGTTTTCTTGTTAAAAACTCTGTATGCTTTACTAAAAGTTGAGTAATCGAGAAATATTCCTTCATCTGATTTAGCATCAAATTTATCAAGACTTAATTTACCATTATTTAGAATAAAACATCGGTAACCAAAAACATGAAAATATCCAATGTTAGGTTTTCTTCCTTTCTAAAGTTCGTAGGGGGTCTTTTTCAAAATTGATCTAACCAAAGCATGATTTAAAACATAATATGCTGTATTAATAGCTTCAGCCCAAAAATATTTTGGGAGATAACTTTCACACAGCATGGTTCTTACCATTTCGTTAAGTGTTCTATTCTTTCTCTCAACAACACCATATTATTGAGGAGTCCTAGGAGCAGAGAAATTATGGTCAATTACATGTTCATTACAAAAATTTTCAAAGTGTTGATTTTCAAACTCTTTTCCATGATCACTTCTAATTGATAAAACTTGAAGACCATTTTTATTTGTTATTTTTCTAAAGAGTTTTAGAAAAGCTATAAATGCCTCATCTTTACTTGTTAAAAATAAAATCCAAGTAAAACACAAGAAATCATCGATAATCACAAAACCATAACGTTTACCGCCTAGACTTATGGTTCTAGTTAGTCCAAATAAATCCATATGCAAAAGTTCTAAAGGTTTAGAGGTTGAAATCATATTTTTAGATTTGAATGAAACTCTAGATTGTTTTCCGAATAGATATGCGTCACAAATCTTATCTTTTTCAAAATTTAATTTTGGCAAACCTTTGACTAAATCCTTTTGATTAATTTTGAAAGCAAGTCTATGCTGATATATGCAAGCCTACGATGCCATAACCAACTAGTTTCATCAATTTTAGCATTCATGACAACTAGACAATTAAAATTTTGGTCATTCAAATCATTCAAATCAATAATGTAAATATTGCCATGCTTATGACCAATAAGTTTCATGCAATTATCTGCAGGATTAGTAACAATACATAAAGATGATTCAAAAATAACTTTAAAACCTTTATCACACAATTGACTAATACTTAATAAATTATATTTCAAACCATTTACAAGCAAGACATTATCAATAAATGCATGAGAAGTTATACCAATTTTATCAATGCCAATAATTTTGCCTTGGTCATCATCACCAAAGGTAACTACTCCTCCATCTTTTGCTTCCAAAGTGATGAATTGTGATTCATCACATCTTGAACAAAGTGATGAATTGTGATTCATTACCAGTTATATGTCTTGAACAAAGTGATGAATTATGATTCATCATCAGTCATGTGTCTTGAACACCCGCTGTCTAGATACTATTTTCTTTTAGTTGCTCAGATTGCAAGACACACCTGCATCCATAATATCAAGTCTTCATTTTAGGTACCCAAGCTTTCTTGGGTCCTTTGGGGTTAATCGGCCTGATTCCTTTTGGAACATATATTTTCTTAACATTATGTGCGAGACATGAATATGCTTTATAATTAAGTTTTTCATATTTAAAGCATGTAATTTTTGCAGAATCAGTAGCATGCATGAAAATATTTTTTTAAGAATTTTTGTTTCTTCATAGTATCATATTCGAGACCGGCTTTGTTGTAAATTACTTTTTGATTATTTAGAATCATTTCTAATTTATTTGAGCTTATAGTAAACTTTTCTACTATAAGTTTTAATTGTCTACTTCACTTTTCAAGTCTTTATTTTCTTGAAGCAGAGATTCATTTTCCTTTGAAAGTTTTTGTTTTTCAAAACTTAAGTTTTTGACTTGATTTTTTAATTCTTTATTTTTAGAACTTAAGTTAGCAAAATTATCAACTAATTCATAAAATGTACTATGCAATTCTTCAAAAGTAAAATTATCTGGTAGTCATTGCTTGCCATGAAGCATAGGTTGGCTTCCTCATTCTTTTCATCTTCCACGAAGCTTGATTCACAACTATCACTCCAAGTGGTAGTCATTGCTTTCTTCTTGAATTTCTTGGGACCTTTCTTTAATAGAGAGTACTCAGATCTAAAATGATTCAACTTTTACATTTATAACATATAAGTGGTTGATCTTTATTCTTTTCTTTGCTATTCTCTCCTTTCATAAATTGTCTCCTTTTTTTTCAAAAAATTTTTTCCTTATGAATTTCTTAAATTTTCGAGTGATGAGAGCCATCTCCTCATCCTCCTCACTATCATTAGTGCTTACCTCACTTTCTTCATTTAGAGTAGCACTCTTCAGTGCCATTATTCTTTTTTCTTAGACTCACCCTCATCAAAGTATTGTCGCTATTGCAGCTCATGAGTCATTAGTGACCCAACTTGTTCTTCTAATGATAGAGTGTTGAGGTCTTTGGCTTCTTATATTGCAGTGACCTTAGCCTTCCAAGACCTGAGCAAGGATCTCAAAATTTTTCTAACATGTTCACCATTAGTATAAGATTTTTAAAGGCTTTTCAGTCCATTAATGATATTGGTAAACTTTGTAAACATATCAGTAATATTCTCAAAGTAATATTCTCAGTAGAATCTATTTTAAATAATTCATATTTATACACAAGCATATTTATTTTGGATTCTTTAACTTGATTAGTACCTTCATGAGTAACTTCTAATCTATCCCATATTTCTTTAGCAGAACAACAAGTAGAAATATGATTAAATTCATTAGCATCCAATGAACAATATAAAACATTCATAGCTTTAGCATTAAGTTGATCATTTTCTTATCAAGCACATCCCAATCTGTTTTTGGTTTAAAAATAATAATATCATCAGATTTAATAGTGGGTGTGTGAGGTCCATTGACTATGATGCTCCATAAATCCTAATCAAGTGCTTGAATAAAAATTTTCATATGTGTTTTCCAATAAGTGTAATTTATGTCATTAAAAAGTGGTGGTCTATTAGTTGACTGTCCCTCACTCAATATGGAACTCATTTGGGTTATCATAATCTTTGACTTAAAGTTGTTTAAGGCTTAGTAACAAGAATACTTGCTCTGATACCACTTGTTGCCCAAATATTGCAACCCAAGAGGAAGAGTGAATTGGTTTTTTTAAAAAAATTACTAATAATTAGCAAATATGTGCTTTTTAGAAAATTTAGAATTAACGAAAAGTGACGTAAAGTGTAGAAAAAATATTCAAGCACCACAAAAATTTAAATCACACAAACACATGCAATTTATAGTGGTTCGGTGCCATCCTAACCAACTTGGCTAGCAACTTGTTTACAGGCACAAGGGAGTCTTACACCTAGCCTTTCAGGCTAGCCTCTTATTTTTTAGGCATAAGAAAGCCTTACACCGGTAGACCTCTATCCTTACAAGTTCCACCACTGTGAAACTTAAATACCGAGCATAATAATATAAGCAGTGTATACTAGAAGCTCCTTAAGTAAGCATATACTCAAAAGAAATACTTTACAAAATATGAAGACCACTCTACAGAATGGATTCTTCCTTTGAGCACGTTGGAGGAATGGATGAAGGTTGACTGCTTTTCAGAATGTGGCTGGAGCTTTGATATCACTTCTAGAAAATTTTTTAGAACTCTCTCAGCCTTTCCTTCCTCACTTAAAATTTCCTTCCTTTAATTTTTTCTTTCCACTCAACTAAGATGAATTGCCTTGCTCGGCTTTGATGCCTTGGATGAGAGCTTGGAGGGCCTATTTATAGGCACGAAGCATAATGTTGTGGAGGAGCATTGAATGCTTGCATTGAAAGCAATAAACAAAGCTTAGCATTTAAAGGAAAGCAGGTAAGCTTTGAAAAATTTAACTAGGCAATCAAGACAAGCTGTAGACGTTTGAAGATTTCATCCCAAGCTGTTTGTTGAAGAAGACGATGGCTCTTTGAAAATCCATTCCCAGGCAATTAAGGAAGGCAAGCATGCATTTGAAATTCCTTCCTCATGTTAGATAAAAATGATGAGATGGAAGCTTCATTTGAAAAAAATCAATCCCAGACAAATTTCCATTTACGATGCAGGAGAAGAAAACTTCAAACAAAGGGTTTGATTTGAAATTATCACTCAATTGTCAAGGAAATCGGTAACAATTAAGATACCATTTAATGAGCAAGAGTTAATCCTTTCACATTGTAGTCTAATTTCATTGATTAAAGACTTTAGAAAGAGCAATTGCAATCATCAATGACGAAGCAGTCTTTGGAATTTTGGGAAGAAGAATAGAAGAATGAAAGAAATGTTATTTTTAATGGGATTTATGGTTTTGCCACTGAGATTTTATAGTTTTGCCATTGGAATTTTATAGTTTTGCCACTTTCAATGGGATTTGGACAAATGTCATGCAATGCTTTGAAAAATAATTTTCATATGATAAATCATCAAAGATAGATTTAGTCATTTGAGAAATGAATGATAAAACATTGAGGAGCCATGATAAAATATTTAGACTTGAAAAAATATTTGGACTTGATAAAACATTTGAGTTCAGTGCAAGATACAATCAATAAAAAATTAGATAGACAGAAATGCTTCGAAAAATAATTTTTACGTGAAGAATATCCAAAGCCAGTTTGGTACATTTTGAAAAATAGAAGCAATCTGATTTACCTTTGATATGTGGAATACCTTAATTTGAAGTAACACCTTTTTTTCATGATGAATTCCCTGAAATCATTATCTCAACAAAATTCTTAGTACTATACTTAATCGTTTTATATTCATCAAAATCAATACGAGGTCAACAAAAATCTTCTCTTATATATATATATATATATCTTTTCTCCTTATGGTATTTTTTACATTACTTCATCTATGTCTTTCCAAAATTATATATTAGTTTGTTGGTCTAATCCTACTTTGTAGTGCATATGCACTAATTATATTAATTATATTATTCTTAACTATAAGTTTTAGTGATATAATTCGGTCTCCTTTCCTAATTACTTTAACAACATATTCTTTAAAATTTTCATCTACAATTATTCCTACTCCATATATATTTTTATATTTTTTAGTATAATATAACTTATATCCCATATTATCTATTTCTTTAGATCTTTTATCTATCCATTTAGTTTCTTATAATCATATTATATTTACTTTTCTTCTAATCATAGTATCCACTATCTTCATAGCTTTACCTGTTAGTATTCTTATATTTTCAAGTTGCTTCTCTCTAAGCTGACGATCACAAACTAACTTCTTTACTCACACTCGTTCATAGTGCAGGGACCCTTGCTCACTTATCACCATACCTGGGCTCCAATACAGGACCCGTTGCCTATTTTTTGAAACATTTGGAGGCAGATGCAATGCATCTCTTAACAGAAACATCCTAAACCTTCGTATAGTTTGATTTAGTAGATTCATATCTTAAGGGCTGTGACGAAGTTTTACGCTGGCTGTCAGCTACTTAATGCAACCCTCCTCCTTTACTCAGGCTTGAGACTAGCCTTGACGGAGTTAAATCTAATTAATTAGCTTGATGATACTAAATCAAGTCAAAATCAATTTGAGCTTGGATCAAAGTTGGTTTAGTATGAATTAAACTTGATTTCAATCTCAGCTCAAGTTTGGCTCAATTGATTTCATAGTTCATTTAAGCTTAAATTAACATTTGACATTGAGTTGAAATAAAAAAAAAACACCCAACTAACAACTAATTATAATTGAGTTTTTTTAGTTTGAGTGTAATTTATTAGGTCCACTTTTGGCTTAACTTGAAATTAATTTTTAATTTATTGTGCTAGTTTAAGCTTCATTTATTGAGTTGAAATGGAGCTTGATTTGAGCTTTTTTTAAGTCAAATATTTGCTAGCTTAGTTGGACAAAATTCAAATAAAAATGAGTATTTTGTTAAAATAAATTATTCTTATCCAATTGGATTAGCAATTCTATGGAATAGAATTTTGTTCTATTCTTCCAGGCAATAAACAGAAAAAAAAAATTAAATAAAAATCTTGTCCATCTTTCAATATGGTGTGCGCACCTAAAAGTTTCTTCTTTATTAAAATAAAAATAGATTTCAAATAGACAAATAACTCTAAGAAGTTAAATTTTGCATGGAAATAAATAATTAATTTTTTAATGCTTAATCTTTATCCCTACTTTTTTTTTTTTGGAAGCTTTCACAACCTTATGCATCTTCTGTAATCATATTATAGTTTTGTAACTAAGAGTCTTAGCTTGTATTATTCTGATATAACCAGAAAAAATTATGGAATTTATAGATTTAAAAATTTTTAAGATTCCAAATTAATATTTCAATATAAGAGTTGTTCAAAATATTATAAAAAATATATATTTTTAATTTTGTATAAACTATAGATGTAAACTTATTTTGTTTACTATATTCTTACTTTGTTCAAATGTGTATCACATGCCCAATGCTAATTATTATAGTGTAAAAGTTTTTGGACATCCATTTGTTGACCGAGACCTTGCAATTAGATTTCGCATGGATGGGCCTTTTTATCATTGTAAATTGGTTCACGTGTACATTGAGAACCGGTTAAAAACTAGTTCTTAAGGATGTTATCAAGTCATGATTGAGCTAGTTTACTTTGGAGTCCAAATTTGCCTATTAGCCCTGATTGAATCGCCGTTTGGATTGAATTTTATCCCAATATGTTGCCATCGGGATCCGTCCTCCGACTCGGGTGCAGTCGATCTTCTGGGGCGGATCTGCATACAAGTCCTCGCGCGAGAGGCGTTGGGGGTGGCCCTCCGCGGAAGACCCTCCGATGCTCAAGTCAGTGGGAGGAAATCGGCGATCAATCAGAAAACAGGGAGGTGGATCTCTCCGGTAAATCTCTCCAGGGGCGGCCGATCAGGAGCTCTAGAGGGTGAGAGCACCGACGAGCAGCTGGCAAGAGCGGGAGAGTGAGAGTGAGGGTGTGAACGCATACCTAAGGGAATCTGGGAGTGTCATATTTATAGGTTGTCACCTGAATCTTGAGCACCTTCTGGAAGGTTCGAAGGCTGTTAGGATATGGAGATGGATCAAATCGGGCTGTTGTGGGGCCGTTGGGATCCATATCTTGTTTGTTAGGGGATCGACGGCTAGGAGAGCTCCTTGATGGCTTGAGATCTGGTAGGTGTGTAGGTCCCAGGTAGCCGTGTTAGGTTATAGACCACTTCTCAACATGATTCCTTACCTAGGATGTTGTTACGATAGGCCTAGGCTCTCTCGCGTCAGGTTCCACGGAGGTGAGTATTGGATCGTGGATCGCTCAGTGAAGCCGAGCCATGGAAACTCGGGGGAAACGAGCTACAGGAAGCTCGAGAGGGCCGAGCTATGGGAGTTCGGGGGAGATGAGCTATGGAAGCTCGGGGAAGCCGAACTATAGGAAGCTTGGGAGAGCCGAGCTGTGGGAGCTCGGGGGAGCCGAGCTATGGAAGCTCGGGAGAGCCGAGCTATGGGAGCTCGGGGGAGACGAGCTATAGGAAGCTCGGTGGAGCCGAACTACAGGAAGCTCGGGAAAGCCGAGCTATGGAAGCTTGGGGAAGCCGAGCTATGGGAGCTCGGGGAGCCGAGCTGTGGAAGCTCAGGGAGCCGAGCTGTGGGAGCTCGGAGGAGCCGAGCTGCGGGAGCTCGGGGGAGCCGAGCTACGGAAAGCTCGGGAAAGCCGAGCTATGGGAAGCTCGGGGATATCTTGGCGGGCGAAGGGATGGGGTCGGTCTTAGTCTTCTCGCACGGATATTGATGCAATGATGATTTTACCCCGCAACACATGCCCTCCACTCCCTAGTTCAAGCGTAGGTTCGGGCATAGGGAGTATAAGTCCAGGTGGCACGCTTTGGATGGGGCGATATGGTTTAGACAGCCCGCGCAATGATGCCCTAATTAATGCGGCAGGGTCATCATGCCTTCATGGGTAAGGCTTCTCCAAGGGCGACTGTTGGGGAAACTCCACGTAATAAATCCCGATTAATGTGGTGTTTATCGAGGCGGTTCCGGACGCCTCGGGCGAAGTGCCTTCTCTTTTTAAAACGGCTTCCTTAGGGGGAAGCAAAACGATAGCAGCGCTGTATCTGTTTGTCATATTCTCTCATTCTGTTTCTTGGAGAGTCTCGTCTTTTGCGACGTTCGCCGTTTCGCCTGGTGCTTTTTCCGGCTAGGATGATGATGAGTCCTGACGACGTAGCTACAGAGGTCGTTGCTGAGGATGTGGAAAGGATTCGCCAGAGGTATGGCGTACCCCCAGATGTCGTTCTGTGAGTGCCAGGACCTGAACATAGGGTCTCGCGAGATCTGGAGCATGGGGTCTTCGTTTACGAAGACAGCTTGAAAGCGGGCCTTCGGTTTCCTCTCCACCCCTTGGTGAAGGAAATCATGACTCATTACAACATCTGTCCGACGATGGTGGCCCCAAATAGCTGGCAGAGCATTATCGGGTTTATCTTAATGTGTCATCAGATTCAAATCGTCGCCACTCTCCCTCTCTTTCGCGCCTGCTATCATTTAATACCCGGGAGGAAATCGGAGTGGCCATACATCGGACCTCGGAGGTCCTTCAACACGATCATGGACAAGCCGTCCTCCATAAAGGGATGGAAGATTCGGTTCATCATCGCCGAGGGAAACATTGGTTCCGACTTTCCTCAGAGATGGGGGAATTTTGTTCGGGATGTGGAGACGCATCCGGTTTTGTCCGAGCAAGACGAGAGAGATTTGGACATCCTCTGCAATGGCCAGGTGTTCTCGGCCAATGACTTGCTATCGGAGGGTGCCCTTTTTGCGGCCGGGCTTAGTCCTCTGGACCCGCAAGGTGAGTCCTCCCTTTCGTCTTCTCCGTTATTTGTTATCCAGGCGAATGTGTTTGGATTTAATTGTATACCTTCTGCTCTTGCAGCCAAGAGGTCGGCGTGGTCGAGCCTTGCCAAGAGGAAGAGAGGCAAACGCCCAGGGGAAAGCGGCGGTGCAGAGGGAAGTGGACCCGAAAAGAGGGCCCGCACTTCCATAAGATGCTCGTCGGATGCCAGAGTGACCATGGCGGGAGCGCCGGAGGCGAGGGAGGATTTGAGGAGGACGGCTGGGATCTCTTGTCCCCCTATAGTGGAGCTATCGGATAGTTCAAACGATATTCCAATGGCTCCTCTGGGCGCATCCCCTTTGAAAGATGAGTCGGCGATGGATTCGGTGGAGGTCGTCGTTTTCGGGGGGCATTCCCCAACCACGGGTTTACTGCCGTCCCCAGTAGGAGAGGGAGAGGGAGCGATTGCCGGTGGAGAGGTTCGGGAGGAGCCTCCTCTTGGGCTTCTCGCGGAAGAGTCCGGGGGTAGCGACGTTGGACCGCCCACGGTGGTTCAAGAAGTAAGCCGAACAGAGGTCTCGGCGGAGCCTGTAGAGGAGACGCAGGTGATTGTGACCACAGGAGACGGGTCACAGCGAAATGGGAGTCCCACAATGGAGACTCCTCCAAAAAAGATTTTGGGGAGGTTGGCGCTTGGGTTGGCCGAATTGTCCGAAGAAGCCCAAGCCAGGGTTCTGATAGAAGAGGCTGGGAAGTTGAAAGCCTCTCAGTCGGAGGTCGCCGGGTAGGTTCCTCGGGTGGAGAAGGCCAGCCCAGTAGCTCGAACATGGGCGTTGAGGAAGCATTTTCTGCTTTAATGAGGTCTGCCTTGTACCCAGGTGCAGATCCCTTGGCAGACAAGTTTGCGGACTTGGAGTTGGTTGATGCTGCGTTCGGGCAGCAGGGCGTGGCCGAAAGTGTTCATCTTCTTCCCGATATTGATAATGCGACCCTCATGAAGATGACACAGGCCTATGCCTCGCGGGTGAGTCATCACTCTTGGGTGGTGGACACTTTCTGGTTAACTTGATTGCATATTCTTACTCATTTTTTATCCTGCAGAGCGTTTTGCTTTCTTGGGCGATGTGCTGGCGTTTGAGTTTGGTGACGGGGGCCAGCATTTAGGCCAGGAGAGCCAACGCTTAACTCCGATCGTGAGTAGAGGCATCCGAGAAGTTCGAGGAACTCCTGGCCATTAGCAACAAAAGCTTGGCGGGGATGAAGGCGTCGTATCAGGCCGCCCTGGCCGAAGCATCCAAGCAAAAGCGTAAAGTGGAGGAGTTGCAGGGGCTCCTAGCAAAGAACGACGACGCGTGCTTGGAGCTGGCTCGAGTTAAGTCGAAGCATTCTGAGGAAGTGGCGGCGATGCAGTGGGAACATAATGAGAGTTTGGGCCGGCTGGGGAAGGAGGCTGCCGACGAGAGAAAGCGCCTGGCCAGAATGCTCAATGAAGTAGAGGAGAAGCTGCAGCGGCACGATGGTGAGATCGCTGACTTGAGAGTCAGTGCTAAATTGCATGAAGGGATGATAGCCCGGCTGAGTGGCGAGCTATCCCAAGCCTGGGGAGAGGTCGAAGAGAAGCAGTCGAGGATAAACACTCTCCAGGAAAGGATCGAGTTGGTTAGGGCCGATAAAGTGAGGGCCAGGGTGAGGCCAAGGAGCTGACCAAAAGGTTGGCCCGGCAAGAGGAGGAGGTACAACCTTATTCCCCCCCCCCCCCCCCCCCTTTTTAGCTTCTTTTGTTGGTTCCTCATGGTGCCGACTGATTTCGGTTTCGCAGGTGGCAAGGCTAGAGCTGGATAATCGGGCCTTGCAAGGTGAGCTCACGTCCAGCCGAAGTAGGAGTTCAGAACTCGAGGCACGGGCCGGCGAGTTCGAGGAGCAAACTATTATTCTGCGGGCTCAAGTCGCAGAGGCTGAGAGGCAAGTTGCCGAGGCTGAGGTGCAACTCGCTATGCTTAAGGGCGAGCAGGATGTAATTGGCGCTGACGCCTTCCAACTTGGAGTGGAAGAGTGCAAAGACAAAATATCCAGCGAGCATCCGGAATGGGATCTCTCTTTCCTTGATGCCGAAGCTCTTGACATCGGCAACTCTGGGGGCGAAGAGGAGGATGAGTACATCGACGCCACCGATACTGATCCTGGTGTTGTCCCAGGTCCCAGCGAGGCCGCAGCTTCTGGAGGGCATTCGCATACCGTCGCCAAGGAGGCTAGGGCATTTGAGAAGGGCGAATCAAGCCATGCCTCTGCAGATGTAATTGGGGGTTCTCGTGGAACGGACGTGGTTCCCGACCTTTAAAAGTCACTTCTTCATTTTGCTTCTCGAGCTGTAAATCTGCCTGACGTTTTTCAATGAATGAACTTTCTACTTCTATTTGAGTGTTTTTTCTTGGACGGTCCTTCGCTCCAAATTTCGCCTCAATCGCGAGCGACTTATGGCTTATTGATGCTATTTGGTCATCTTTATTTCGGGATCGAGGGAACGCATTGGCTTGGCCCAAGGCGGGGCGATAGCCTTGACTGGTGAACCGAAAGACGATCTGGTTCGGTTCACGTTTGTTCGATGCAACAAATTAATTAAAATTTGAGGAACGAAGTTGGTCGGTTAAGGCTGACTGGTAGGGTAGGTCGGCTAGGGCCGACAGACGAAATAAGTCGGCTAGGGCCAACGGGTGAGGTAGGTCGGCTAGGACCAACGATGAAGTAGGTCGGCTAGGGCCGACGACAAAGTAGGTCGGCTAGGGCCGACGATAAAGTAGGTCGGCTAGGGCCGACATATGAGGATGGTTACCGAAGTATTTTTTGTTTCCTTTTGCCACTTCCTTTTTCGGTGAATGAAAGAATGGTTTGCGTAACCTTCGCGCTCATTTTTATTTTGAGATGCTCAATTTTGTCGCACAAGTTCTTCGAGCGATTAACTTCGTTGGGGAGCAATCGACGAACAATCGATTTTCGTGCTTTTTGCTGTCCTGCCAACGCCCTGCCGTTCTACAGGCAAACCGGTTTTTATTTCACGAAATTGATGATACGGCACTGTGGGGAACACAAAGCTGTTCTGGTGCTTTCTGGAAGGTTTTTAGGGCATTGTTCTTTTTCCATGCGGGTTGTTTTGACGTACAGCGCACGCACCAGTTTACCATTGGAGGATATTACTTTCGTAAGACGATCTTCTGAACCTGCCAGTCTCCATAAGGTCAGTGGGCGATTCTCTGCATTTAATGATTGTGATTCGGGATCAAGAGGGAATCTTTGCATGCATCACAGTTCAGGCGGAGGGCTCGGCGCGCAATGGGGCATTGCATCCATCCTGGGGGGCCATGTGGAGGCATGGGCCAGGTGTTTGAATCTCGGGGCTTCCGGCCTTGGTAGCTATTCCCGGTTCATTTTTGCCTATAAAAAGGGGGAAGAGGGGTCGTATTAAGTCGTCCCCAAAGTTTCTTTCCCATTGGAGTTTCCACCATGCTCATTTCTCCGCTGTTGCGAATGGGAGGGTTGAGCTTCCCTTTTGTAAGCCCTTTACCTCCGGACAGCTAGGGCGATAAAGGAGCTGCTGAAGAATGGCTTGCCCTTAGGGGATGAGACCCGGAGATCATATGGAGAGCGCACAGGAGGGATGCAGAGATCACATGGAGAGCGCACATATGTGCTTCCAGTGTGACCTTTGTGGTTCCCCCTTGAAGACGTATGGTAGGAAGTGCATGCGGGCTCCCCATGGTTTGAGTGAATTTCGCCTCCTCCCATGGTTTGGATTCCAGGGCTTGCCCGCCTGGGGAATCTTTCCCCACATGGGGAGGGGGTGATAGCGTGCCGACCGCGACACCTTGCCTTGGAGTTTGGGCAAGTTGGGGCGGTACACACTCGGTTTGGGAGAGCGTTTCGGCGCTAAGGTCCGCGGGCTTCCTTCCTACTCGCCGGGGGGCCTCTTAGTTGGGTGGTTAGGGGTGACCTTCCGTCCACCCTTTCCAATCACCCTGATATCTCGGTTGGGTCACCGAGATATCATTATTAACCGAAGCTGGCCGCAACGATTGGTCCATGTCGCCCGCCCATTATAGGCATGAGCTGACTGTTTGCGGCTTATCTAGCTCGTTGGTCGGGACGCCGGAGCATCACAGTTGCCCAGATCTACTTTGGAGCAGTTGCCCAAGTTTTGTACTTGTCTTTATTTTATGCATTTCAATGCTCTTGTAACGCCTCTCAGGCATTTGTAATTGGTTTTGATGGCAATGAAATAAAGAGAGTTCTGTTCTGTTTCTCAATCTCTATTTCTCCTGCGCCAATTTGTTGTTGCTGGACATGGGGTACGTGCCGTTCGTTTTTAGGCGAGGATCTCGTGCCATCCGAACTAGTCGGGGCTTGCAAACTGCCCTGATCCAAACGGAGGATTAGGGATTGTTCGGTGGCAGAATACGCTCCTTATCTTGGTCATAAGCTCGGAGATTCATGCTTCGTCCCCATTGGAAACCGAATGTTTATGGCTCGGCCTTGCCGAGGTTTGGAGAATTTGTTACTTGGCCTTGCCAAGGTTCAAAAAATCTGTTGCTCGGCCCAGCCGAGGTTCAAAGAATTTATTGCTCGGCCCGACCGAGGTTCGGAGATGTTTTACTTGGCCCTGCCAAAGTTCGGAGAATTTGTTGCTCGGCCCCGCCGAGGTACGGAGAACTTATTGCTCGGCCCATCCGAGGTTCGGAGAACTTGTTACTTGGCCCTGCCAAGGTTTGGAGAATCTGTTGCTTGGCCCAGTTGAGGTTCGGAGATTTGTTGCTCAGCCTCGCCGAGGTTCGGAGATTCGGGGCTCGGAGAAGTGACTTAGTCGCCACTATGAGCCGTAGTGTTAGGTCCCTACGGTGTTTGGTGAGGGGCGTCAGGATGGAACGGGCGGTGCATGGTCACGCTCTTCATTTATGACGTTACCCCTCCCGAGGGGACGAATTACTGACAGGCACTGGAATTCTTCCCTTTTTGCATTTCCCGAAAGGCGGCCAGCTTAAGAGAGCTTGGGGAAGTGTTGGGAGCATTCATTACGGGGGGCCGGCAGATCGGGAGATACTCTGTTCAGGGGGGTTCCCGAACAGTCCATCCGCATTACCAATTTCACTCGGGATGGGGCACGGCCTTTTGGATTCTGCAGGCACTAATTAAAGCGATGATACGTGGCGAGTTCTCATAGGTTGATGGTTACGGCTCGACTGATCGAAATACTCGCCTGACAAGTATAAATACGACCGGGGGGTGCTGGTCTTAGCCATCCCTCTGATTCAGTCTCGAAATAGTTTTTGTCATGGCTTCTTAAGGAGGAGAGCGATCGTCCGACGAACTAAGGGCGTCAATCAATGGCCTGTTACATTCGACGAGGGGCCACCCCACGATCACCGTCGACGGGCTAGGCCTGGCGTCGACCCTCGCGAGTCACCAGTGGCTCGTGAGGGTTGTTGAGGAATATGTTGACGTTTCTACGAGGGAGGTGGAGGCCCTTCACCGGGTGGCGGACCGGCAGAAGGAGGAGATAACGTCACTCCGCCAGCAAGTCGCCGATCTCACCGAACGCCTGGAGGACTTGCTGGCGTCTGGGAGTGACAGTGAGCCCTAGCTAGGGCTTCTTCTCCTCTTTTCTTTTTCTTTTGTTTCTTCTGCTTCTCTTTTTGTATTTTTTTTTACAATCAATGAAAAAGGCCTTTTTTTGACAACCTCTTATTTTCTGAGATTTTCAAAGAAGAACCATCCATATTTGGTTGAATAGTCGAAGGGCCTGGGTGGCTCCATTGGTTCACGCACTGAGTCATGGCTTCGTTTGAGTCGGGCGTTTGTTCGGTAGGTTATAGGGGCATTGCCCAAAGATTTTAGCAGCAAAGGGGAAATTTCCCGGCTTTGCCTGGGGTTCGTGGCCGGTCATGTAAGGCTTTTTGAACCCTTTAGGGGTTTGCCGGAGGTGCATTCTTAGCGTCTGTTTAAGGTTTTTGCTCAGTGTGCCTTTTCTCAAATTGGCCAAAGTTCTGGGACTGTTTGGAAGTCCTTCGGCTTTAATCGGGGCCCGCATACTTTGGTTTTCTGTTGGGACTTTAGTTCGAAGAATTATTGCTCGGCCCAGCCGAGGTTCGGAGAATTTTTTTTTACTTGGCCCTGCCAAGGTTCGGAGAAATTGTGGCTCGGCCCTGCCGAGGTTCGGAGATTTTTTACTTGGCCCTGCCAAGGTTCGGAAAAATTGTGGCTCGACCCTACCGAGGTTCGGAGATTTTTTACTTGGCCCTGCCAAGGTTCGGAGAAATTGTGGCTCGGCCCTGCCGAGGTTCGGAGATTTTTTACTTGGCCCTGCCAAGGTTCGGAGAGTTTGTTGCTCGGCCCCGCCGAGGTTTGGAGAATTTTTTACTTGGCCCTGCCAAGGTTCGGAGAATTTGTTGCTCGGCCCAGCCGAGGTTCGGAGAATTTTTTACTTGGCCCTGCCAAGGTTCGGAGAATTTTTTTACTTAGCCCTGCCAAGGTTCAGAGAATTTGTTGCTTGGCCCAGCCGAGGTTCGGAGAATTTGTTGCTTGGCCCAGCCGAGGTTTGGAGAATTTTTTACTTGGCTCTGCCAAGGTTCAAAGAATTTGTTGCTCGGCCCAGCCGAGGTTCGGAGAATTTGTTGCTCGGCCCAGCCGAGGTTCGGAGAATTTTTTACTTGGCCCTACCAAGGTTCGGAGAATTTATTGCTCGGCCCAGCCGAGGTTCGGAGAATTTGTTGCTCGGCCCAGCCGAGGTTCGGAGAATTTTTTACTTGGCCCTGCCAAGGTTCGGAGAATTTGTTGCTCGGCCCAGCCGAGGTTCGGAGAATTTGTTGCTCGGCCCAACCGAGGTTCGAAAATTTTTTTACTTGGCCCTGCCAAGGTTTGGAGAATTTGTGCTGCTCGGCCCGGCCGAGGTTCGAAGATTTCCTGTTCAGATAGGTAGCTCGGTCGTGCTGAGGATTGGTAAGCAGCATCTGTTTCTTTTCACAATCTTTGGCAATGTAATGCATAATGATTTACGTTGCAAATTATGAAAACACGTGTCAACAGGAAGGTATAATGAGGTATATGAAAATGGACTTATAGAGGACATACCCTATTGATAATACTTACGGAGATTGTCCGAGTTCCATGTCCGGGGGATGGATTTTCCGTTTAAATCTTGCAGCTTGTAGGTTCCCGGTCCAATGATCTCCGCTACTTGGTATGGGCCTTCCCAGTTTGGTGCCAGCTTTCCTTGTTCCAGTGGTTTGGAGACAGAGGCTTTTCGGAGAACAAGATCGTCAGGCAGGAAGGCTTTCCCTTTGACTCTGGAGGCGTGGTAGCGGGCCACCCTTTGTTGATAAGCAGCCACTCTGATCCGGGCCTTCTCTCTGATCTCCTCTATCAGGTCGAGGTTAGTGTGGAGCTGTTCGTTGCTAGCTTCCTCTGAGTAGCTTTCCACCCGCAATGATGGGAGGCCTATTTCCACAGGGATAACGGCCTCCGTGCCGAAGGCCATCCGGAATGGGGTTTTACCTATCGGGATTCTCGAGGTGGTGCGGTAGGCCCATAGAACATGATGCAGCTCCTCCGCCCACCTGCCTTGGGCTCTGGAAAGGCGAGCTTTGATCCCCTGAAGGAGGGTCCTGTTGGTCACTTCGGCCGCTCTGTTGGCTTGTGGATGCCCGACCGAGGTGAGGTGGTAACGGATTCCATGCTCCTCACAGAACTGGCAGAATTTAGAGTTGTCGAACTGCTTACCGTTATCAGTGATTATGGTATGTGGGAGGCCGAATCGACAGATGATGAACCTCCATACAAAATCTCTGGCCCGTGCCTCAGTTATTTGTGCAACCGCTTCCGCCTCGACCCATTTAGTGAAATAGTCGATGGCGACAAATAGGAATTTCCGCTGCCCCGTAGCAAGCGGGAATGGGCCGAGGATGCCCATCCCCCATTTGGCGAAGGGCCAAGCGGAGGATATGAGAACTAGGTCGGCGGAGGGGAGTCTTTGGATGCTTGAGTGCCTCTGGCATGGGTCGCAGGCTCGGACTAGATTGTCTGCATCCTTCTGCATAGTCGGCCAGTAGTAGCCTTGTCGCAGCACCTTATGGCATAGGGACCGGCTTCCCAGATGGTTGCCGCAAATCCCTTCATGTACTTCGCACAGAGCATAATCTGCTTCGGACGGGTGAAGGCATCTGAGCAATGGCATGGAGAAGGACCGTTTGTAAAGCTGGTTGTCGATCAACACGTAGTGGGTGGCCTGCAGCTTCAGCTTTCTAGCCTCTCTTCGGTCGGTGGAAGCGACCCTTCTTTGAGATATTTAAGAATGAGATCGAACCATGATGGTTTAGCTTCAACTTGCATTATTCGGTCGGCTTCCGCGATGCTGGGCTTTTCCAGAGTCTCTAGGTGGAACTTTTGTTCGATGTCCATTGATTCCGTGGTCGCCAATCGGGAGAGTAGGTCGGTGCAGGCATTCTCGGATCTGGGAATCTGAATGATCTCAAATTCGGTAAAATGGGGAAGTAGGCTCCGCACCTCTTGAAGATATCGAACCATGTTCGGCTCCCGAGCTTCAAACTCTCCTCGTACATGGTCGGCCACCAGTTGAGAGTCGGTGAAGGCATTAAGCTTTTCCACCTTCAGATTGCGGGCGATTCGGAAGCCGGCTAGCAGGGCTTCGTACTCAGCTTCATTGTTGGAGGCCGGGAAAGAGAACCGGATGCCATATTCAAAGGTTACCCCCTCCGGACTGGTGAGAACCAGGCCCGCATCGGAGCGATGGGCATTAGATGACCCGTCGACATGGAGGAGCCACCGGGCTCCAGATTTTGGTTCTTCGGGGAGTCTGGGGTAGAACCGTCCTCCGGGATGGTACACTCGAGGAGGAAGTCGGCTAGCACCTGAGCTTTGATGGCTGGGCAAGGCTGAAAGTGTATGTCATGCTCGCTCAACTCGACGGCCCACTTGGTCATTCTTCCCGATGTCTCGGGACGGTGGACTACCGCCTTGATGGGTTGGTCGGTCAGAACCATCACAGAATGTGCTTGGAAGTATGGTCGCAGCTTCCGAACTGAGGTGATTAAGGCCAACACCATCTTCTCAATTCTGCTATATCTTGTCTCCGCATCGCGGAGTAGCCTGCTGACATAGTAGATCGGCTTCTGGACTTTGCCTTCTTCCCTGACCAGCACCGAACAGACGACACCCTCCGAAACATCCAGGTACAAGAATAGGGTCTCGCCCGGGGTCGGACTGCTGAGGAGTGGGGGTGAGCCGAGGTATTTCTTGAGATCTTGAAATGATTTTTGACATTCAGGAGTCCACTGGACGTTTTTAGCCGACCGAAGGGTTTTGAAGAAGGGGAGGCATCTCTCGGCCGACCGCGCCACAAAGCGGTTAAGAGCCACTATCCTTCCGGTTAGGCGCTGGACCTCTTTAACATATGCCGGGGGCGCCATTTGTTGGAGAGCTTGAATCTTCTGGGGGTTAGCTTCGATACCTCGCTGGGAGACCATGAAGCCGAGAAACTTCCCGGAGTTAACGCCGAAGGCGCATTTGGTCGGATTGAGTCTCATCTCATACTTACGCAGCGTTGCAAAGCTCTCTGAGAGGTCCTCGACATGCCGTGATGCTTCTTTGCTTTTGACCAGCATGTCGTCCACGTACACCTCCATATTCCGACCAATTTGCTCCTTGAATACTTTGTTAACCAGCCTCTGGTAGGTTGCACCTGCATTTTTAAGACCAAAAGGCATGACACGGTAACAGTAAGTACCTCGGTCGGTTATGAAGGTGGTCTTTTCTTCATCCTTGGGGGCCATCCGGATCTGATTGTAGCCTGAATAGGTGTCCATGAATGACAGCATCTGGTAACCTGAGGTGGCGTCCACGAGCTGGTCGATCCGGGGAAGAGGGAAGCTGTCCTTCAGGTAGGCTTTGTTGAGGTCGATGAAGTCGATGCAAATCCTCCACTTGTTGTTCGACTTCTTCACCATGACGACGTTTGATAGCCAGCTTGGATAATTTACCTCCCGGACGAAATTTGCCTTGATGAGTTTGTCTACCTCTTTTTCAATGGCCTTTTATCGTTCCGGGGCGAAGCTTCTCTTCTTCTGCTTGATGGGCCTGTGCATCTCGTCCACATTGAGATGATGGACGAGAACCTCGGGGCTGATCCCTGGCATGTCGGAGGCAGACCAGGCGAAGATGTCAGCGTTGCTTCGGAGAAACCTGATCAATCTGTGCCGAGGTTCGCCCTTAAGCAGCGATCCGATTTTTATGGTTCGGTCGGGATGAGCCTCATCCAATGGCACCTCCTCCATTTCCTCTGCCGATTCTCCTCGCTATTTGGCGAAGTCCTTTCGAGCATATAGCCCATCAACCTCCGGCATTCTAGACTGAAGGCTTGTAACGAAGCACTGCCGAGCCATGGCTTGACTTCCTCGCACAATTCCAACTCCTTGCTCGGTGGGGAATTTCATAGATAAGTGTGGGATGGAGACAACTGCCTTGAGGGACATCAGACCGGGCATGCCGAATATTGCGTTGTATGAAGACCTGAGGTTGGTCACTAGGAAGTCCGTGTGGATAGTGGCCACAAGGGGCCAGGCTCCTGCGCGGACCTTCAGGATGACGACCCCTTCCGGGATGATGACGTCGCCTGTGAATCCCATTAGAGTGGAATCCATGGCTCGAAGGTTTTCCATGAGTAATTTCATCCTGGCAAACACATCGAGATACAGAACATTCACCGAACTTCCACTATTAACGAGGATTCGGCTTACATCATAGTTATTCAAGTTGAGGGATACAACTAATGCGTCATCATGGGGGAACTGTATCCCTTGGAGATCATTGTCGGAGAAGGAGAGCTCACCCGTCCGCGCCCTCTTCGGTGCCGATCCTTCACCGTCGTCCCTGGGTCTCGACCCGTCGGCCTCTTCGATCATGTTGATGCGGCCGATCATGGGTGGATTCGGTGGAGGAGGAGGTTGTTGAAGTTCGGGCTGGCGGTCACCTCCTTGTCCTGGCTCGGGCACCCTCCTGAACTAATTCAGTCATCCCCGCTGGATCAGCCTCTCGATTTCATTTTTTAGCTACCAACATTCTTCAGTGTCGTGGCCGTGCTCCCGATGGTAGCGACAGTACTTGATGGGATCTCTTCGGGTCCCTCGGAGAGGAACTGGCCGGGGGAGCTGGTGCTCTATTTCCATGAGGATTTACGCCCGAGGCACGGTTAGCGGAGTGTAGTGATCAAATCACCTGGGAGGGCTCTGGGAGCGATTCCTTGGCGGCAGCGGGGGAACTCTTTGGTGGCGAGGTGGACTTGGCCGACGGGCGGGACGGTGCCTGTCGGGACCTCTGGGCTCCTTCTTCTTTGCCTGCTCGGCGCGGGCAACTCTCCGCGATTCTT
Organism: Calamus simplicifolius; assembly: GCA_900491605.1. Classification (NCBI taxonomy): domain Eukaryota; kingdom Viridiplantae; phylum Streptophyta; class Magnoliopsida; order Arecales; family Arecaceae; genus Calamus; species Calamus simplicifolius. The sequence goes on from UESW01001499.1 coordinate 240,024, forward strand.
CGACCCTAGCGTATTTGTCCGCTAGGGCCATCATATCAGAGAGGCTAGGGGGGTAGCTGACTTCCATAGCCAGGTAGAAGTCGCTTTCCTTTGAGACTCCCCCCGCCAAGACGGACATAGCCACCTCATGATTAAGGTGGTCCACCTCTAACATGGCCTTATTAAAATGGCCAAGATAATTTTTCAATGACTCCCCCTCTCTCTGCTTAACTTCGGAGAGGGAGTCAGATCTTCATCGGTGGCGGCGGCTGCTGACGAACTAGCCAATAAAAAGATGGCTCAGCTCGTCAAATGAATCGATGGAACCTAGCTTCAAGGCATTGAACCAGGTTCGAGCAGATCCTCTGAGGGTGGAGGGGAAAGCGTGGCATAGAATCGCGTCGGATGCTCCATGGAACATCATTATTGATCGGAAGCTGCTAAGATGGTCGTCCGGGTCTGAAGAGCATGGTAGGGTTTGATGGCTGGTAGCTTGACATGGGAGGGAATCACTTCCTCCATAATCCCCTTGGAGAAAGGTGCCCTGCTCCGCTTTGGGCTGGGGCGGATGGGCCTGCTTGGCAGCGTCCAGCTCCTGACGCATCTCCTAGATCTAACGACGGATCTCCTCTTCACCGGTCAGAGGAGGAGCTGGGCGTGAGGATCGTAGGGACGGCGTCGAATCATGGTGGGAGGTCATTGGGGAGAGGGATCGGGCTCGCTGAGATCTGGGAGGATCCCTATCATAACCGCCTCGCGGGACTGGTTTGTCCCCTCTGGGTCGGTGTGGGGGGTCCGTGGATTTATGCGGACTGGAGGAGGAAGTTGTCGGCAAAGAAGGAATCGTAGCCTCCTTATAAAAGTGCGGAGCGGGAGGAGCCATAAGGCGCTCCTGGACCAGGTGAGTTAGGGCCTGGACTTGCTGGACCAGCGAGGCGAACTGGTCCTGGGTCACCGGAATGGCAGGCGGTGACGGGGTTTCGATTGGTGGAGGTTGCGGCGCTACACCGCTCGTCGGATCAGGCCTCTAGGAAGCGGCTTGATCTTGGGCTTCAGAGGTTGCTCTTCTCCGATTGGCCATTAGAGAGGTTCTACTCTGGATCGAGATCCTTATCTCCTTTCTTCAAGTTTTAATGGGACTTGAGGCCCTTCCTCTAGCACCAATCTGTTGCCGCTGGGATCCGTCCTCCGACTCGGGCGCAGTCGATCTCCTGGGGCGGACCTGCACACAAGTCCTCGCGCGAGAGGCGTTGGGGGTGGCCCTCCGCGGAAGACCCTTCGACGCTCAAGTCAGTGGGAGAAATCGGCGATCAATCAGAAAACGGGGAGGTGGATCTCTCAGTGAGTCTCTCCAGAGGCGGCCGATCGGGAGCTCTAGAGGGTGAGAGCATCGACGAGCAGCTGGCGAGAGCGGGAGAGTGAGAGTGAGGGTGTGAGCGCATACCTGAGGGAATCTGGGAGTGTCATATTTATAGATTGTCACCTGGATCTTGAGCGCCTTCTGGAAGGTTCGAAGGTTGTTAGAATATGGAGATGGATCGAATCGGGCTGTTGTGGGGCCGTTGGGATCCATATCTTGTTTGTTAGGGGATCGACGGCTAGGAGAGCTCCTTGATGGCTTGAGATATGGTAGGTGTGTAGGTCCCAGGTAGCCGTGTTAAGTTCTAGACCACTTCTCTACATGATTCCTTGCCTAGGATGTTGTTACGATAGGCCTAGGCTCTCCCGCGTTAGGTTCCGCGGAGGTGAGTATTGGATCATGGATCGCTCAGTGAAGCCGAGCCATGGAAGCTCGGGGGAAACTAGCTACAGGAAGCTCAGGAGGGCCGAGCTATGGGAGTTCGGGGGAGACGAGCTATGGAAGCTCGGGGAAGCCGAACTACAGGAAGCTCGGGAGAGCCGAGCTATTGGAGCTCGGGGGAGCCGAGCTATGGAAGCTCGGGAGAGCCGAGCTATGGGAGCTCGGGGGAGACGAGCTGTAGGAAGCTCGGGGGAGCCAAACTACAGGAAGCTCGGGAAAGCCGAGCTGTGGGAGCTCGGGAGAGCCGAGCTATGGAAGCTCAGGGGAGCGAGCTGTGGAAGCTCGGGAGAGCCGAGCTACCGGGAGAGCCGAGCTGTGGGAGCTCGGGAGAGCCGAGTTATGGAAGCTCGGGGAGCCGAGCTACGGGAAGCTCGGGAAAGCCGAGCTATGGGAAGCTTGGGGATATCTTGGCGGGCGAAGGGATGGGGTCGGTCTTAGCCTCCTCGCACGGATATTGATGCAATGACGATTTTACCCCCCAACACAATCCAATCCCATATTTAAAGATAAAAAAAATTCATATGCCATAGGCCTCACCATATTATGTGATTGGCTTGCCAATCTAATACCTCTATTAGAGGATTGAAAAGAGGCTCGGGTTGAGTGCGAATTAGAGTAATAAAAACATGTTGTCTTTGAGTTGGGGTTGGATTTTAGGGTTACTTGCAAGGTTGATATGGATTGGGTTTAAAAAAATGTAGATCAAATGTGGACTCCTATTGAGTAAAAATATATATACTTTGAACAATTAATCAAGTTAAAACAATTTATGATTTAAAAGTTTAAAAATAAAATAATTAATTAGATATGCTAAACAATAGATCATAAATGATAACAATTTGATAATTAATCATATCATAATAATAATTGACTAAAAATTTAGAAAATACACATAACATAAAGTAAGTATAGATAACTAGGTATATTCTAAAATGTGATTATTTCTATTCTTTCTATCTCACTGAGTTTGAGGGCAAAATTTTGTATACTAAGAATAATTTTGTGTACTAATAATTTAGAAATTAAAGAATATGTACATAAAATTAGTGTTATATATTTATCGATAAATCAAGCAACTAGTTTAATGGTGGGTGAGTTGGGTCTTAAAAACTTAAAATTTTGACTCAAAATCTTTAATAGTCTAACTTTGAACCTATACTAACTCATTTATTTAATGAGTTTAGATTAGGAGTGTAGATTGGAGCGACAGTTCTATTCTTTTGACCAATCAACTTTAATGGTTTCAGATTTTGAAAAATTTGGTTGAACTCAGTTTAACCCATCAAAATCAGCTTGCAAATGAGATGAAAATATATAAAAATATAATCTTTTAAGGTCATTTGGAGTGATGGTGGCTTGATCTATGTGCATATTCTAGAAGGACAAAGGCATAGATAGCTAGTTCTAGTGAAGCAAAGCTTTATAGTAGGGGTGTAACTGAGTAGAGATAGTTCATGAGTAGCTCAAAATCGACTTAAAAAAATACTTGAAATCGACTCACTACTTATCAAGTTGAGCTCGAGCTTGAGCTACTCGAGTATATTATTGAGTCGAGTTCGAGTATTAAAATACTTAGCTCGAAAAGCTCGCAAGCTTAATCGAGCTTACTTAATTTTACTATTTTACCCTTATATTATATATTATAATATTATCCTAACTATATAAAACTCCTTTAAATTTTTAATTGAAATATATTTTATTTTAATTAAAAAATTATTGTTTACTTTTTTACATAAAAATTTGAGTTGAGTCGAGCTCGAGTATATCGAGTATTTCATCGAGCTCGAGTTCGAGCTATAAATAAGAAACTCGATTGATCTTGAGTCGAGCTTTGAGCTTCAAATTTTAGAGTCGAGCTTGAGCTCGAGCTTAGCACTGTATTGACTCGACTTGGCCCGACTATACCCCTACCTTGCAGCCATATTTAATAAAAATTTAGGCTTTTGTGGATGGATAGTACAGTGGGAATCAAAATAGCCTACAACGAAAGAAGGAATAAGAGTTAGTAGATGTGAAGATGAGATGACAAGTCCAACATATGAGTTAAAAGAATACGATCATATATATGGTAGTTTGAAGAAGCGAGACTAAAATCTTGTTTAGCCTAGCATTTGCATTTGCCTTTGTGTTGTGCTACGCTATGCTTACAATAAAACATTACTTTTTATTGGATATAAGACTTTGGTTATAATTTTGCATTTAGTGATGTAATGTTGATCAACATATAAAGATGATTAGTATATTTTATTGCATTATAATGTTTGCTAAAATGACTATTGATGTGGGGTAACAAGGGTCTTTGCATAAATCGATGGGTCGATGAACTGGGCCCACCTTGGGGTTTCGGCCGACCCTCATGAAGCTAAAGGATGCCTTATCGACCTTTGCCTTGGTATCTTCACCCAAGCCTTGCCAGGCCGAGCTTTGCCAATTAAACCTCGGTTGACCGACTCTCAGCTTTTTTCATCGAATCTCGCTCCCGAGACAGGGCAAGCAAACCTCAATAGTCAGGAGCCACCCAATCGACCCTCCTCTTTGGCCGACCTTCAGCCTATGCCAAACATCTTGGACATCATATCACCGGACCATGAGGATCTCAGAACTCTTTACTGAAGTGGTTCCTCCATAAATGGAAGAGAAAGCCAGATATGGCTTTTCCTCTTCATGATTTACGGGATCACAAATCCTCTCTGATAAGGTATACATTGAAATTGACCTTATCATTCCCCAATTTCCATAATAGCTCTCCAAAAATCAGGTAACAGCTTACCATATCCTCTTTCTTTAAATACCGAGCCCCAAGAGCCAAAAAAAAAAAAAAAGGAGAGAGAAAACTCACAATCACTCTGTGAGACTTTTTCTTCTCTTTTTCTTTAGAACCTTCTCCTTATTATCTGAAGTTAAAGATTATCCACTGACTTGGGCATCAGAGGGTCCTTCGTAGGGATTAAGGATGCTGTTTTGCAGGTTCCCAAGGATGAAAGAACGTCATCCAGATCCTAGCGTGTGCCACTACCTTGTCCCCAAGTTGAAGGATAAAAATCAGCAACAACAACTATAATAAACATTAAACTGATTGTACATATAGGTCACGATTAAAGCTTGCTAGAGGCATATTTTTTTCAAAAAAATAATAATGAACTACCTCTAAAAAATTTAGCAAACTATCTCTTTTTCATATTATTGGTGGTCTATATCCAAATGAGATTTATTACACATTTTTCATATTTTTTGATTAAAAATATGTAATGGTATCATATTTCTAATGCTCAGAATATAAAGTTCTATCAACAAAAAAATAAAAACATTGCAAGAATAAAAAATGTTAATGTCAAAATTATTTAACAAAGGATAGAAAAAAGATATAATACGATAATTTTATCAAACAAAGAAAAGAAAACATAACCAAAAAATATAAAATGATGATATTGAAAAAAAATATGAATACTTGCTATTTGGAAAAAGGACTAATCCTATGATTAGATTTAGAAGAAAAACAATGTCAAGAAGTATTTATTATCAAAATCTTAGAAAAATATTCAAATGTAATTATTAAAACTTCGATTTATAAAGTTTCAAAAAAACATATCTAAGTAATTAAGAGAAAGTTCAAAAAAAATAAAAAATACTTGAGAGCATTGACTTAGGGAATTTGTCTGTTTAGCGCTTGAGAAGAAAATAAATTTAATAATTTCATGTAAACTTAACTTGAAGGATAAATAAAGAATATCAAGATAATATTAAGACTAGTTTAAAAAATTTAAGGATGATATTGGTTTTTTTGCTAAAAACCAAAAGGTATGAAGCAAGTTTAAGAAATTTATTGATTTTATGGTAAGAAAACAAGCCTCCATCTTATCTTACATCTAATGGATATTATATATATTTTTTTCCTGGTAGGGTATGATTTAAGTATTACTGTAGTAGATTTATGATATCCAAATGTGTTAGATCGTATTTGGACTCCCAAATGCACTGCAAGTAAAGAACCAAATAACCCCCTAACATGGTGGGATTATGAGAGGCAATGCAACATGATGAGATATAATGGAAATAAAGGAATGCAACGAGTCTCAAGAGAGGCAAGCGGAAATAATGGGTTCAAGAGGAAAGTTGCGAGGCTTATTGAAAACTAAAGATTTTAGTCAGAGCCTCAGAATAAAAAATGAAAAGTAACAAAATAGTAGAATTAGAAAGAATAAGCCTAACGAAGTTGGTGAGAAAAGTGCCACATATTGAACCAGGTAAGACCCATGGTCAAACTAGATACTAATAAACTAGTAGCCTTAATTGTTTTATCACAGTAAGAGGTTTTAGCACATTAGTGTGCAGCATGTGTGTTGCTTTTTATTTTTTATTTTTAAAAAATAAAGCTCAATCATATTTTTGTGTGTTTAATACAATGGAAAATTTTCAATTTTAATTTCATGTGATTAAAAGATTTATTATATTTTAATAATTTGATAAAAAGATTTAAGAGTGGTAGTATTATCTAGATGCTCTCTTGTTCACTAATTAAACTTGGATAAATATAATTATTTGTTAGAAGATATTGCTTGTACAAAGTGAAGTTTGAATAGAGATGAAGTATGGGATAAAAAAATATCACATATATATAATGCTAGAATAAGCATGTACAATTGCATATGAAAATTTATAGGAGTAAATGTGATCACAACAATGCGGTAGGCCATCATAAATATGCTAGATTTGAAAATTTTTGCTTATTTTTTAGTAATTATATTCATATGAAATTGTTTAGGATAGGATGCCATGTTATCATCTTCTTCGCTAAAGAAGTCTTTGTTAACATATTTATTCCAAAATAGAGTCTAAATTAAAGACGTTATCTACTTTCTAACCTATACTCTTGATCATCCAATATCTTCCCTATTTATCCCAACCTTGGGTAATTAGTTTTAAATGGCAAAAGTTATTCTATCTTTCAAATAAATGCATGTAAGCCTCATGAAAGTTTAGGTTGACTGTTGAATTTTGGATTATAGTTTATCAATCCCAAGCATGAAGAAACTAGTTCTTTCCTTTTTTAAAAAAAAAATATATAAAGCCGTTACCTTTATTCCCTTTAGAGTGTCTTCATGAATAAAGAATGCTTCGTAATCCCTTACTTGGAAGTTAGTGAATAGGTCTTAACCATATAATTCACTTTGAACTCTAGCTTGAAATATTATACCTCGTCATTTTAACTACCACTGTAATGATCATGATTATAAAGATCATGGTGATTTTATAGCATATAAGACTTTCATATCAAGTTTAATTGGGCTTCAATATTATCATAATAGGATAAAATAATATACCTTTCTATATCAAAGTACTTTAACTCTTCTTGGTGTCATTTTTTTTAACCTCTTTACTTTTTATCTTGACACAATATATGTTTCTTACATTTAGTATCTTTTACCTTTCATTTTTAAGCCCTTGCAAGCATTTTATTCTTGTAAATTTTATCGAGTATTTTTTATCCCTTATTTTTTTATTGTTATTCATCATCATTTCTTGCTTGTCATTTATACATTACTTGCACCTATGCTTTATTTTTATCTTTTAGAGGATTTTTTATATATAAGCTTTTATCACATCATCTCGTGTAAATATATTTGTTATCATCACTTCATCTTCACCCTTGATTTCAAAATTATCGAATTATAATTGCATATCTTATTAGTTGGAACACATATTACTATTATCCATGCAACTCTTCTTCTATGTACTTTTTATTCTTCTATGTCCACTTGGTTATATTCTCTTATCTATCTATTTACTCCTTTAAGGTTAGTCTATATCAATCTAATGTATCCTTAATCTTACCGTTCAAAGTTTAATTCTTGGGAATGTACTCTAAATTCTTTGTTCTTTAGATAAATATTTATAAAGGTGATGATTTTAAACTATAAATCTCTCTATATATTCTCTTTATCTTCATAAAAATATATCAAGTCATATAATCCATGTAAATTTTGAGTCTTAGAAAAGTTCTAGTTTTTTTTTTTTCTCTCCCAGGTTCCTTCAAATCTCTAGCCTTCTATCATCAAAAATCTTACATTAATCACATATAATAATTTAGTTAGGACCATCCATCTTGTCTATTACTTTCATTTACAATACAAATTGTTTCATTTTTCAATATCCTATACTACTTTTCTTTTCTTTTTTTAATCATACCTTTATTACATATAATTACGATATATTAATTAGGGTAACTCTTGGAATTGTAAAAAATCAATAGAGAACAAATTAGTTTCATAAAGAAAAATATTATTCTAAATATAATTTTAAGGAAAGTAGTTTGATTGTTTACCATCCTTAAGAAATTAAACAAACAAATATCAACACTAATCAACTAATTAAAATATAGAAAGGAATATAAGATATATAATATGCTTCATCATTTGGGAATTATATTGAAAAATATATGGCATACTAAATTTTTATTTCTAGATAATACTCCATTTATATTATAGACCATTTTATTGATAAAATACAAAATACTAAGGTTTTTATACTATAAAGTATAGAATAATAAATATTAGTAAATTATTGACCTATCGAGATAATTAAATGACAAATGTTTATATAAATTGTTGTATTATATAAGTATATCAATGCTTTTTAGATTTTTTAATTGCAATGATCTATGAATTGTAAAAAATTGACTAATCAATGTAAAAATATTTTATTATTAACTAATTAAACATGAATTTTGTTTGATACGCTAAAGTTTTTATCTAAGTGCTACTTCTTATCGCCATCAACAAATAATTAAAGATCATCATGATTATCTTGAATGAATTAGAAACTTTTTTAAATATTGATATTATATATTGAAATAATTTGATAAAAGATTAAATATTATCATATATTTTGACAAGTAATAATTTATCCCTTGAATATGTTTTGAAAACAATGAATGTGTGTGTGTGTAATGGGTTGAGATGGGTATTATCAAATATTTTCTATATTATATACTAATATATTCTATGAAAAAATTAATTTGTTTCCGCATTTTAAAGGCGTTCATTTCCATTTCTTAAGAAAAATATATAATTAGAAAAAAAACTCATAAATTATAACTAATTAAATGTGTTAGAATAAAAGGTCAAATTATTATTGGATATATATATCATGTGCATTCGATATTTAGTATTTAAAAATTTAATATGCAAATATGTGTGTATTACTTAGTGATTATTTTTTCTCCTTATGTATGGTAATAGAGGTGTGAAATCAATAAAAGACATGGTGTTGATGAGATAAAAAAGTGAAGATATATTAAAGTTGATTTTTAAAGATTCAATGGTTTTAATTGCTGCATGTTTCAATAGATTAATGATAAAAGTTTTATTTTTTAAAGTTGTTTCAATAAAGAGAGGACATTTGATGAAATTTGAATCGATAAATGGAAAGAAGTTGGTTCATAACATTTTTAGTGAGGTTAAAAATGTAAGTAATTTAAAGATATAATAATTGTTTAAGTGGGCAGAGAAATAAATATTTGTATAGATTTTTGAATATATAGATATCTTTTTTGTAATAAATGGTAAGGCCATTAATAAAATCATTCATTACCAAGCTAGGTCCTAAATTAACTCAGCAGATAAATTAATCAAGTTACCCATTTACCAACCTAACATTTTGACCAAGTATAAATATAATTGAGAGGAAACGCTTGAATCATTATCTTATATTTATCTCATAAAATCATCATATTTAGATATATGATATTATATTTTATTGAAAAAATTTATTGCCCTTTATTGCAGTTATTTTAAAAATAGTAGTAAATCAATATGCGCAACAACAATTCTTATAGGATAATCCAATGCCCAAAATGGGGCTGCCATAAACATCCTATTTGTGCATGTATATCCACAAATCAAATGGCTGTAGTACCATAGGCATAAATTAGCAAATTAAAAATAATTGATCCTCATATCATCAATGCTCCTCTGAAAAATACTCACCAGAACAACATCTTATCACTTCCTTCTCTCTTCTCTCTANTCCCAGGTTCCTTCAAATCTCTAGCCTTCTATCATCAAAAATCTTACATTAATCACATATAATAATTTAGTTAGGACCATCCATCTTGTCTATTACTTTCATTTACAATACAAATTGTTTCATTTTTCAATATCCTATACTACTTTTCTTTTCTTTTTTTAATCATACCTTTATTACATATAATTACGATATATTAATTAGGGTAACTCTTGGAATTGTAAAAAATCAATAGAGAACAAATTAGTTTCATAAAGAAAAATATTATTCTAAATATAATTTTAAGGAAAGTAGTTTGATTGTTTACCATCCTTAAGAAATTAAACAAACAAATATCAACACTAATCAACTAATTAAAATATAGAAAGGAATATAAGATATATAATATGCTTCATCATTTGGGAATTATATTGAAAAATATATGGCATACTAAATTTTTATTTCTAGATAATACTCCATTTATATTATAGACCATTTTATTGATAAAATACAAAATACTAAGGTTTTTATACTATAAAGTATAGAATAATAAATATTAGTAAATTATTGACCTATCGAGATAATTAAATGACAAATGTTTATATAAATTGTTGTATTATATAAGTATATCAATGCTTTTTAGATTTTTTAATTGCAATGATCTATGAATTGTAAAAAATTGACTAATCAATGTAAAAATATTTTATTATTAACTAATTAAACATGAATTTTGTTTGATACGCTAAAGTTTTTATCTAAGTGCTACTTCTTATCGCCATCAACAAATAATTAAAGATCATCATGATTATCTTGAATGAATTAGAAACTTTTTTAAATATTGATATTATATATTGAAATAATTTGATAAAAGATTAAATAATTATCATATATTTTGACAAGTAATAATTTATCCCTTGAATATGTTTTGAAAACAATGAATGTGTGTGTGTGTAATGGGTTGAGATGGGTATTATCAAATATTTTCTATATATACTAATATATTCTATGAAAAAATTAATTTGTTTCCGCATTTTAAAGGCGTTCATTTCCATTTCTTAAGAAAAATATATAATTAGAAAAAAAACTCATAAATTATAACTAATTAAATGTGTTAGAATAAAAGGTCAAATTATTATTGGATATATATATCATGTGCATTCGATATTTAGTATTTAAAAATTTAATATGCAAATATGTGTGTATTACTTAGTGATTATTTTTTCTCCTTATGTATGGTAATAGAGGTGTGAAATCAATAAAAGACATGGTGTTGATGAGATAAAAAAGTGAAGATATATTAAAGTTGATTTTTAAAGATTCAATGGTTTTAATTGCTGCATGTTTCAATAGATTAATGATAAAAGTTTTATTTTTTAAAGTTGTTTCAATAAAGAGAGGACATTTGATGAAATTTGAATCGATAAATGGAAAGAAGTTGGTTCATAACATTTTTAGTGAGGTTAAAAATGTAAGTAATTTAAAGATATAATAATTGTTTAAGTGGGCAGAGAAATAAATATTTGTATAGATTTTTGAATATATAGATATCTTTTTTGTAATAAATGGTAAGGCCATTAATAAAATCATTCATTACCAAGCTAGGTCCTAAATTAACTCAGCAGATAAATTAATCAAGTTACCCATTTACCAACCTAACATTTTGACCAAGTATAAATATAATTGAGAGGAAACGCTTGAATCATTATCTTATATTTATCTCATAAAATCATCATATTTAGATATATGATATTATATTTTATTGAAAAAATTTATTGCCCTTTATTGCAGTTATTTTAAAAAATAGTAGTAAATCAATATGCGCAACAACAATTCTTATAGGATAATCCAATGCCCAAAATGGGGCTGCCATAAACATCCTATTTGTGCATGTATATCCACAAATCAAATGGCTGTAGTACCATAGGCATAAATTAGCAAATTAAAAATAATTGATCCTCATATCATCAATGCTCCTCTGAAAAATACTCACCAGAACAACATCTTATCACTTCCTTCTCTTCTTCTCTCTAATAGCATTCTTTAATTAGTCCCTTTTGTTATATTTGTGCAATGGCATAGAAACTTATAATAATATACACAACAAACTATATATAATAATAATAATAAATAAATAAATAATAAATAAACGTGACTATATTTGAATGAAATAAAATTTAAATCTAATCATCTCTCCATCATTAAATTCACATGAGTCATAAATCTTAAAAATAAAAAAAATAAAAAAATAAAATTGATTTAGAATAATATAGAATCAAAAATAGAAAATATTATCTCATAATAAATTTAGTTATTTTTGAATTTAGCTAATATACCTCTATATTTAATGCTGTGGGCCATAGTGTGACAGAGATGCAACATTTTAAGGGCAAAAGTTTTTGTACATCATCAATGGTCAAGATGCGTGTGCTTCGTGCATGTGTACAACTATATATGTATTAAAAGTATTTTATTTTATTTTTAATTATATACGTGATTAATTATTACGCATGATTAGCATGATTTTTTCATCGAATACTGTGTAAAAAAAGTTTTTTCACTTTAAAATATCAAAAAGATATGCATGAAAAAAAAAAAAAAAACTTTGGAACGACAAATCCTCACGGCATCAATCCTGACCATAATACTGGGTACACGTTAATAACATGAAAGCAGGTTATCATCATATCTAATTGTCCGTACTCACCTCGGAAACCGGGCAGAAAGAAAACCACTGGCGCGCTCATGCGTTACGCTATTTGTATACACCTCCAGCGCCGCTCACGCTAACGCCGCCTTCGCGTTTCGACGGTTTCGTCTGCGATCCCGGGCGACCAAGGGGCTGCTCGGGTTCTCTCTGACGGCGTTCGTCGTACGATTTCTCTGGTTTCGGAGGTCGCCTAGCCGTTCCAGCGATGTTTCCCATCGGCAAAAGGTCCCTGGCCAGGGAGAGAAATCCGGACACCGGCGCCGCCGGTGGATCCTTCCCTGTGGAAGAAAGCCAGCAAAAGTTTGCTAGGGTTTCCGACGGGACCCCTCGCCGACGCGGCGGCTCTATCTCTGGCTCTGATCGATCTAGGGCTACGCCGGGGATCGGTCCAGTGGCGGCGTCGGCGGGAGGGGTGCTTGATCGATCTTCCGGAGATGCCGATGCCGAGGTGGAAGCAGCTAGGGTTACCGGAGAGGGTTCTTCGTCTGTGGTTTCTGGAATCGGGCGATCGGTGCAGGTGATGAGTGAGGGTGTCACTCCCCAGGCGGTCCAGATGGCTTTGGCTCGGCCGCCGGCGCCAATGGGGAGATGGATGAACGGCTTGAGGATCGGAGATATGGTTTGGGGGAAGGTGAAAACCCACCCATGGTGGCCGGGATACATCTTCAACACTGCTTTTGCGACGTCCGATGTTCGGAGGACGAGGAAGGCGGGCCATGTCCTCGTGGCGTTCTTCGGCGACAACAGCTATGGGTGGTTCTTTCCGAGTGATCTCATCCCTTTCGGCCCTCACTTCCTAGATAAGAAGAAGCAAACGTCGACGGCGAAGTTTTTTGTGAAGGCTGTGGCGGAGTCCCAGGATGAGTTGAGACGGAGAGCGGCTTTGGGCATGTCCTGCCGCTGTAGGAACCCAAGGAACTTTAGGGATATTGGTTTTCCTGCGTATGTCCGTGTTGATGTGCCGGGTTATGAGCAAGGGGCTGAATACTCTTGGAGACAGATCGAGAGTGCCAGGGACTCCTTCCAGCCCAAAGAATTTCTGTCCTTTCTCGAGCAGTTAGCGGTGGCCCCTCAAAGCGAGGAGCCTAGGGGTGTTGATTTCATCAGCGGCGTGGCGAGGGCGCTAGCTTACAGGAAGGCAGTGGCTGAAGACTACGATGAGACTTATCCGCTAGCGCATGGAGTACAGCCAGTGCGGCCGTCTCCAGATGATCAAGAATCAGAAGATGATGGGCCTTATTACTTTGCAACCAGAGCTAATTACTTTCCACCCGGAGGTATACATTATTTCAGTTTTGCCTTCATGTTTTCCATTGGTAACTGTCTATATTTGAACATTATTAGCTGCAAGCTTTTGGTAAATTAAGGTACTACTGCTTAATTTTAATTTAATTAAGAGGTGGATTTATATGTACTGTTGTATCCGAAGTGGTACTTTGTATTAGAATTGGATACAGGTTGATTTCATGCGACTTCACACATAGCAGATAAACTTATACCAGTAGTCAAAGTGCTTGAGAGTTTTAATTTCCTATTGGTGCAACTAGAGATCTATCTGTTAGTCATGATCTTAACTAAATGATATAAGTTTATCGTGTTTCTGATTTCCATTTCTCTTTTTGTACCTTGATTGTATGATTTTGGCCTAGTTTCTTTTATGTATGTTTCTTTATCTGCAATGTGTTCTCTTTTGCAATGCCTACTATGCCAATTATAAAATTATATACTTGTCACTAGAATTTTAGATGTCACAATTAATTCCAAGCGAGGCTACTGGCTTATGGTTTGCTCCTCTTATTGATTTACTATATATAGCCAGAAATTAGTTTGAGATATATGTTGTCAATTCTTGGTGAGGCTACCAGGTTGTGGTTCACTATATTTATTATTTTTCTTTATGTAGCCCATTAAATTAGTTCTGGACCCATGTTGCATGTAAATCTGAGAGTTTTTGCTTGCAAATTTGAGCATGCAGCTTCTCTCAAAGCTTGTTTGCTACTGAGTGCAGGGTCCATTAACCAATCTAGCAGTTCATAATTATTCATGGTTCATCTGGAAGTTGCATGCTCATTTAAGACTTAGGATATTGTTGTTGGCGCATGAGCAGGCATAATAGCTGCAAAGTAGAATATTTTGTAAGTTGATAATGTATGGTAGAAATTTTGCTTGTTTCACTTATTTATTTTCATTTAAAATTTCCTTTTTATCCGGCACAACTGCTAGGAAGGTAACATTTTTGTCAAAACTGGTGTGTCCAAATTAATTTGTTATGAGAAGGAAAAAGTTCAACTAAATTCATCAAATTAAGAAAATTGATTAAACTCAACTCAACTCATCTAAGCCTTTTCCCAACTGCAAGGGATCTGCTACATGAAATTAAGAAAATTGATTACTTCAATAGAAATAAAGAATGGAAAAAACTCAAGAGTTCTTTTAATTTGATATTAGCACATGTGAGTGGCCATAATAGCTACAAGGTAGGGTATTGCATAAGATAATAATATACGATAGATATTTTGCTTTTTTGTTATTTGTTATTTTCAAATGTAACTACATTATATTTTTTAATCAAGCATAATTGTGAAGAAGGTAATTTGCAACAATTTTGTTGAAATTGTGTGCTCAAGATTAATTTATGATGATAATGGAAAAATTCAACTAAATTCACTAAATTTAAAAAAATATATTTTAATAATTATGGAAAATAATTTCTTGAAAAATTCAAGAGTTCCTTTAATTGGAGGGTTATTGGGATTTTCTTTTTATTTTAATTTCATTACGTACTTTTCCGTTGCTGTGATCATAATGCATATGAGCTAAAATTTATAAAACAAAATATGTTGCTTGTAGCTTAAAAAAAAAAAAAAAAAAAAAAGAAGATGGTCACATGACCGTAACATGCATGAGTACAATAAAGCATGCATTTGAAAGTTTAGCTTGGTCACTTTATTTTTTTTTATCTAATTTTTAATATGTTTTACAAAGCTACTGGAACTCTAATTGCTCTAGGGTATAATTAGTTCTTTTTTTTTTTCTATCTTCTTCTAGAAGAATTCTTGCTGTGAACCTTATCTAAGATAAATATTAAATCATCATATGTAAAGGAAATTATGTTTATTTGTTTTTCTGATAGCTGTTTCATGTTATGTAATGCTAACCGCATCTTGAGTTCTTTATTCATAATTATTTTCTTTGTTCTTCTTGATATATAAATGATGTATACTTCGCTGGTTCATGACAGTTTATTGACTAAATGGGTCCATGGAAGGGTTAGTCATGATCAACTTGGTGATATTCTTATATCGTTTTATGAAGCAAGAGGCCTCATTCTTTACTTTTTTTTTTTTTTAAGATACAATTCCCAATGAATAATTTTGCAACAGGGTAGAGAGGCCTGAAATATTGGTTCTATTATATGTGAATGTAATTTATATTTTCTTCTTTTTTTGTGTGTGTTGGCATTGCCATCAGACGATGGATTTTATGAAAATATTAACTAAATTAAATATCCTTTTGATCATGTTCTCTGAGTGTATGTAAGCTTTTGTCAATCGATAGAAATCATGTTTGTGAAACCTTGAGGCTGCAAATGAACGAAGCTGTTAATGAGTAGTTGGGCTTGGCTAGCAATGGCTAGTTCAAGCTCGGTTGAGCTAGAACATGGACATAGATGGAAGTATTTTAAAGCTCAACTTGTAAATTAGATGAGCTTGAACTCGTCTAAGTTTGCAAAATCGGATGGAAACCTAGTTCTGCTCGACAAGAAGCTAGTTTTTAAGTTGTGTCAAATGACACATAAACCAGGCTGGAGCTTGACACAAGTTTTATTACCTCTTCCTTGTAGCAGCTTAGCCTACCAAGCTCAGACGTGGAAGGTTACGTGATTGCTAAGGGGATTGATTTTGAAGACTAGTTCAGGAGGGTTATGATGGAATTGGAAGAAGAAAGATAGCAATGAGTTTATCATGGGAAGATAAAATCGTTTGTCTTTGAAAACCTTGAAGAAAACCTTATGACAATCGCTAATCTTAGGGTTGAGAGCATGAAAAAGAATAAAAGATGATTGTATTAGGACAACTAGTCGTTAATATTTCTAGTTGGTTTATTGTTCAATGTTGGCGAGAGGTGGCGGACGAAGATTGTACGACTGTTTTATTGTTCAATGTTGGCAAGAGTTGGAGGAGAAAGATTGTACCGAGCTATGGGGTAACAGTGAATAGAGACAAAGAAAGGGAGTTGTCAGGCCAAAGACTGACTTTCTAAGAGTGGAGTTGCCGGATAAGAAAAAGTCTTGTTGCATCACCGTCGAATACAACAAGCATGTATTAATCATACGGATTAGCTGTATATGCATATTGTCATGCATACGGTACATGATAAGGCCCATTAGGTTTAGATACGTATGACGGTACATGTGGGTGGCTAATCCGCACGGCTAACACACGTTTGTTGCACCAAAGGGTGATGTAACAAGACTTAAACTTCGCATGGGCTCTTGGTCCTAGGAGTGCTAACTTGTCTTTCTTACCATTTGATCGCTTGATCAACTCTACGTGGGCTTCTGATCATCCATGCACATTGGTTGAGCGCTACCGTGACTCGCCTTCAACCCTTAGCCACCAACTATGGTTTTAAAAATCATATCCGATTGATCGATCAAACCGATCTAACAAAAAATCAGTCATCAGTCTGATCTGATTTTATTATTAACCAAAAATCGAAAAACCCATTGAACCAATCGGGTTTTGAAGAACCAGTCCAATCTCGGTTTTTAGACTTTTAGTTTTGATAAACGAAATTAGGATTTGATTTTTTTTGGGTTTTTAATTTGTCACTTTGGTTTACACCTGAAAGCAACTCATCTATAATTTTAAAGATAATTTTTTATAATTTGATATTTATTTTATTATTTATATATTATTAAATTAAAAATTAATTATAATATTATCTGATTTGATCAAATTGTTTATCCAATCGAACCAATTGATCCACGATTCAAATGTCAAGTCGGTCCAATATTCAAAACATTGTCGCTCACCCACCTTTGCTTACTTTGTTTTATTGAAATATAGCCATCCTAGTCTTTTTCTATCTTTATCTTCTTTCTATTAGGTATTCAAGAAAAACACATATAAATTTGAAAGAATGTTTTATTATTTTTAAAAATCTTTAACATTTAATCTTCATTAAGTTTAAGGGCTTTTTTATGCATTATTTATAATGCACATGCAGGTGTAAGTGGATATCACGGAAGATTTTGGTTATAGATAAATTTTCAAAATATTTTAGCATGAAATAGTTGTTGAAATGCTTTTCTTATGAAAGCATTCAAAGATTTAGTTATCATACTATATTCTTAATATAGATAAGTTTTAAGTTTTGTTATGCAAGTAAATAACTATAATTTTGGATTTTCAAGGATGTGGGATTCTCTTGATGCATAGAATAATGAAAATCTGATTTAAGAATTTATTTGATGCATCGTCAGGCAATCCTGAATGGTAATATGGATTACTTACAAGATAGATTAAGTGGCCAATGAAGATGCCGGAGGCTATCGATTGGAAGAAATTTTGTAGCGTTTGAAGATGATCGTGAAGCCACTTGGCGAGGGTATGATGACCGTGAAGCCACTTGGCGACGGAGATACCCGACGAGGGTATGGCTCGGAACCTTTTCAATGAGATTGGTAGAGAATAAAGCAAATAGAGAGCAAGCAAGTAGACAACGATCAAGGAAGCAGGAGCAATTTTATTAAAAAAAAATAGATTATCATATTATAGATAACTACCCCTTCCTAAGATAATCTATTACTACTACAAGATAGAATGGCTAGGTAATTCAGATTACTACTATGAGATAGATTGCCATTCAAAATATGTACCAAACATAGTTATTTGGTGGCCCTTTTTAAATTACCGATAATCTAGATGAATTATCGGCTACCAAACGCAACCTTAGGAAGAGGTGGTTTACCAGAGATGTAATCTGATAAATTATTTTTTAATAAAATTGCCCTTTCTTCCTTTCATCACTCTCGAGCCACACCCTCTTCCGTGGAGTCGGTTCGCAAATCTCCGCCACCTAGCGGTGGCCCGTGAAACTTCTTTTGATTAGTGGCCTCCGGCATCCTTACTGGCCGCTTCAAATATCATTTATAAATATATTTTTTAAACATTATCATTTAAATATAAATTTTTTAAAATCAATATAATAATATATAAATTTTTAATAAATTTAATTTAGGGGTAATTTAAAATTTTAATGTTATATGACTGGTAATCTTTTTGTTATACCAAACACAGTAATCAATATTATTGTAGCATTACTTGTATATACCAAACACAGTAATCAGCATTACTGGTAATTTATCAAGTGGTAATTTATTTTGTAGACAATCCATATTACCATTCAGGATTATCTGACGATGCACCAAATGCAACCAAGAATTTAACAAGAGCAGCACTTTTTTTTAGCATGATTTTAAGGAGAAGCTTATTAGGATCATTAAGAGAATTAAAAAGTTTGAAATATTAGGATGTAGCTTTGGTATCAGAGTTGATTGATTGAAAATAGACCGGAGCAAAGAATATATTTTTTTAAAAAAATACAGTTTTGATGATGTTTATTTAGATGGAGATCCAGATAAACATATCATAACAAGTCTATAGGAGCGAGGAAACTTCCTCTAACTTAGGATTTAGGTAGTGTTTGATATGGGGGATAAGGGGGATATCCCCTGAATATCCCTTCTTATTCTCAAATGCTATAGTTAGAGGGGATAGGTCTGAAAAAGTTTAACTAGAGGGGATAACTCATGGTTAACCATGGGTTATCCCCTGAACTTATTCTTAGGGAACCCAGAAATAACTAAAGTTATCCCTTGATGACAGATTTGTAATTTTAAAAAGATATTTATTCCCTTAGCTATCCCCTGGATAAATACTATCCTGTATATTTATACAGAAATAATCCAAAAGCTATCAAATAATGCCTTAGGGTTGTGCATCCTGACTTAAGTCGGGAATGATGTTAGCGAGAAAAAAAATGGATCCAAATGAATGAAACCCATCTTGCACCGATGCCTCGTCTCTTTCTTCGCTCCTTTGATTTTGCACTTCTTGACTCACACCCTCCTTCTTTTCTTTCATCGGATTTTGCAATTCTTGACTCACACCTTCCCCCTCTTCCACTCATGCCCTCACTTTTTTCTTTTGCTTCGTGCTTTTTCATTTTAGATAAACCCTGTTAGAAATGTCATGAATAAACGTGTCTTGAACGATGCCATGGCAATTTTAAAATATTTTAGAAATTTTGGCCATCAAGTAAGTAATTGAAAAACTTTTTTTTTTAAATACCGTACGGGGTGATTGGCCCTGCATACGGCGAGAAAAAGATAAGAAAGCTGTCGCAACATGTGCGGCCACATATGCATATAGCTAATCATTGCGTGCAATACATGCATCCGGCATCGCATGCGGTGCGTGAAGCTTTTCGGTGGCATCTCATTAGCGGAACAAATGATTTGGGTTGGTGGTTTCAATTCAGGCCGGTTTCAAAGTGTTAAAACTAATTGCAACTAATTCTCAATATTTGGAACTAGATTGAATTGGTAAATTTTAGAATGAAATCAAACCAACCTAACTAGAATTAATTGGTTTGGATCGTTTCTTAAGTAATCCCCAAGAAACAAATAACTGAAATGTATCTTTTGATTCTATAAAAAAAATAAAAAACCCTTTTGGAGGCAACATGAAAAGTGCATTTAGTCTCTTTAATAAAATTTGGATGTGGCATGGCATGCCACATCAATGTTACTAGTATTCTATTTAATAGAATAAAATAATATAAACCATTAGACTATGATATAATATATTGTGTGATGGTACATATTATCATGAACTTTATATTTATGTAACATTGTGCATAATATGTAATATGGACTGGTTCTTTAGGACCATATTGTGTTACCCAACCTCTTAGATTCATACAATCAAAATTTTCAATCCGGAGTTCAACCAATTTATTATTAAATTCAAACTGGTTGATTCGATGAGGTTAAGTTTAGCCTGGTTCTTGGGTTGGCTCAAAAACTTGTCCATCCCTAATTTATACCATTATAACGCTAAGCATGGATTTGCATTGGGTGACCATCGTCTCTATTCTTGACTCGGAGGTTGTTGGGAGCCGGAGAAGTTAATTTTTCATTATTATCTGGACTCAGAGGTTGTTTGGAGCTGAAGGAGTCAAATTTTCATGATAATTTTTTTTTAAAAAATAAATGATTTTTAGGAATCGAAGATTAATACTCTTCTTTTTATTAATTTTTTATTTCTAAAATTGAGTGCTAGATTTCTAAAAAATGATTTGTTATATTTCAAATGTTAAAATTTTAAATATCGATTAATTTTAATAACTCCTTATAAAGACTTTATAAAACACTTTCTACAGCCATCCTCCCTATAGAGAGAGAGAAACATGAAGCTTTGGGACCCTAGGAAAAGTGAAACTAAAAATTAGACCTAACAAAGCCTCTCACAACAAGACGTAACTTTACGTGGACATCCACGTTATAGTATTCCATGCTATGTGTGTTTTATTTTTGCTGGCCTGTAAGTTATTTGTCCCTTTAACACCATTGAAAAATGTGGATCTTCCAAGCCCTTCATCTAGTCAATATGTCTTTGTCTTTAATTTATCATATCTTGACATATATGTAGATATTGTAGCTTTTATCTTAAATCATATCAAAAGTATTATTGGTGATTTCTTCTTATGAAATTAATTTTTCTGAGATATTCTCTCTTCATGGCTTGTTTGGGTTTAGTATTGTTTATTTAACTCCTTCATTTATATTTGTGTTGTTAACATGAACTAACACACATTCTATAATTTGTTTGAGAATATATATAAATTTATAATATAATTTTTCTAATGGAAGAGAATTTAGACAAGAAAACAATTAATGATACACGTATAGATAGCTTGATTCTTAAAAAAATTAGATGCGCTTGCATAGTGCTCAAAAGCCCTATATAAGGCTCTCATGAAGTTCTTAAGCCAAATAGGTTTGAAATAATACCTGAGATTCTACGTGACTGCATGTAAAACAGTTTACAACAGTCAAGGGAACTTGATTGAAATATTTACAATTGTCTTTTGACCGTTGATGGAAGCGACGATCAATGAAGCACAAGTCCAAATAGGTTTTGAAAATGGTAGCATAGCGAACATAGAACTTGGAAACTTGAATTGGTTGAATTTTTAGATTTATTAGACTTGGATGGCAAGGTATGTTGGCATTGGGGTCATTGATGGATAAGCATGGGATATTGATAGAGAGCCACGAACAGGTCATGGTATGAATTCGCATGCTTTTGATGCAAAGGTGATGAGAGACAAGAGTTCACAACAAAGCTAGCCTGGCTTTCATGGTTGGATGTCAAGATGATGAGGCAATCGCTCACAAGGCTTTCTTGTTTGTACTGAGATCAGCTTTGTATTTTTGTGGTGGACAAAGACTACTAATTGAAGGAATTGTGATGCCCTCCCCTTGAAAAAGTCCCACATCGGGAGAATTCAAAAGAGTTGAGTGGTTTATATTGTAAAGTAATGAAGAACAAAGTACCAATATCCTTTTTGGGCTATGGTGGCCCAAGTTGGTATGGATTTTGTCTTTCTTGCTTTTCTGTAACGAAATGGATCCGTACAGCGGGTCCGGATCGTTATCGTGGTATCCAGCTATGCACCAGCCGGAAGTGCTGGAGCTAAGTGCTAATATGGTATCAGAGCTATGCACCAGCCGGAAGTGTTGGAGCTAAGTGCCACACAGGACAAAGTGCTACATTCATGGGATCAATGGGATTCACCTCTTCAACCTATGGAGGCTACATCTAGAATCCTACCTCTTTAAAGAGGATAGATTGTGATGCCCTCCCCTTGAAAAAGTTCCACATTTGAGAGAATTAAAAAGGGTTGAGTGGTTTATATTGTAAAGTAATGAAGGACAAAGTACCAATGGATCCTTTTTGGGTTGTGATGGCTCAAGTTAGTATGGACTTTGTCCTTCTTGCTTTTTTGTAACGAAACGGATCCGTATAGCAATGGATGGTGATGTAGTATCAATAGTGAAACCAACTCTTCCGAAGGCTGAAATATGGTCAAGTTGATATTGCTTAAGAAATTTCAGAAGGCTTAATTATAGTTTTCTACTCTTGTTCAGACTGCTCATGAGATTTAAGACTGAAATCTCATTACATTTGCCCTAATTCCACTCCTTTTATTAGGGTTAAAGGCTGACTAGGGATTGTAATGGATAGAATGAGGGTGAAGCCAAAGATCCTAATTAATCCTTGTTTCTAATTTTGCCTATATCTTTGCTCTGTCTTTATAAATAGAGATTTTTTCATCCCATTCTCTCTCTATGGGGCAAAACAAATTTTCATTCCCATTTCATCTCTATTTTATTCTTCCTCTCTCTATTATGATATATATATATATGAATTTTTTGTGATGAAGACATATTTATTTTTACTGCCATCCTATTTTTGTTAGCGAACGTAAAAATAATTTGTCTTCAATCCAAAAATCGTGACTCTCATAAATTGAGCTTATCATGGTGGGTGTGGTAAATTCTCCTCTACATCTTTAACATTCACGTGGTTCCATGCATGGTTACGTGCCATACTTAGGCACTGATACTGGGCATGAATATTGGGACATATGAGTTTCTCTCTTCATGAAACTAATAATTTGTTGACGTGGAATATAACAATCTATAATAATTTAGATTGTGGGGCAAAAGCACCACCAATACAATTTCCTGTTGTTAAAGGTGCAAGCAGGAATTGCTACATTGGTACGAGATGTTTAGTTGAAGTCCTTTTTATAAAAGATGATTGTCTCGATTATGACAATGCAAAAAGCTGAAATCGTTGAAGAGTTGACCGTAAGAGCTGACTAGCTACTGTATTGGTGGAGGAGGTTGATGACCCAAAAAAAAAAAAGTCAAAGATATGCTATACAAGTTCATGGCATCAGGGATCATGAGATTGTCGGGCAAAATGGCAAGAACAACAATCAAATACTTCAAAGAAAGTGCCTGGATTGTGAGGCTGCAAGGGGACCGGATTCTGACCCAATCACAACAGATTCAATCCATATTTAAAGTCGAGTTTAGTTAGGTCTAATTAGTATTTGAAGGCATATGGTTTGGTCAAATTCAAAAATTAAACCTAATCTAAATTTTGGATGAGAGAAAGGTGGGAGTAGGGTGATATCGGTAGTTATTTTTGTTACTATCTTTCACTTATGTTAAATGGTTGGAATTAATTTATAATTTTGGATGAAAAGTTTAGATTTCAAATCTTTCTCAAATATATGATTCTGATTTCATATTGGATTAGAATTAGGCTTTCATTCCATCCAAAACAAACATTTGAAATTTAAATTAGTGATTCTAGTTTTGACTTTGGGGACCATTCCTATGAACCAAGTAGACCTAAAAAGTTAGCATATTTGTGAACTCTTGAATCTTTCAAAGTGAAATTGAAAGTCTTCTTATCCAAGAACCTCTTGTCTGACAAAGTGGGAGAGGAGTTGATAGAGCAAGTCATGCAAATAATTTGGTATCATTTTAAGGTATTTGCTATGAGATGATCCATCTGAAATCACTAGCGATCTTAGTGGAGGTAATAGGTTTGTATTTGGCGCACTCCAATAATTATGTGTAGCAGTAATCTCAAAACATCTCCACCCCTAAAACTATCGTCCAACTTAGTAATCCTAAACCCATTTCAGAGGATGAAAATCTTGGATCATCCTTAAATAGCAATCTTGAATTGAGATTTGGAGACTAAAATATTTTATCCATTAGAAAGAATGTCTAACAAAAAATATCCTTCAATAAAAAATATCCTTCATTATTATATTATAATAATATAGTGAATATATAATAATATTTATATTCTAATGTATTGCAATATGGTAATGCAGTATAATATTATATTTTATTATAACATATTCCATAATGCGTAATAAATAATATTAAAATGCCTCATCATGTATTATATTAAAAATATAATATGTATATAATATATAATATAGTGATGCTATTTCATATTGTTTATAATACAGTATAAATTATTGTTAATTCATAATTTAAATATTATAAAATAATTTGAAATGAAGATAAAACATTATAATAGTTGTCAATTATATTAGGAAAAGTTTTGATATCAAATAGTCAATGACCTTGGATTCCTAATGTATGCCAAATTGATTAATTAAGAAAATCTTGGGCTTCATCATTAAGACACTATATATCAAATATGATGATTTTAAGTTATCAATGACTTCATCATTGGATTATCATTGATCTGAATTATTATAGTGATCTCCTTTGGTTGCCAGATGCACGTATTTTGTTTTGAGTTCTTATATATGTATTTAATAAAGTATGTTTTAGGTATGACAAATTGTTCTTTTTCATATTCATGGGATTGAGACGAGCGTATTCAGGCTTGGGAGATTTTTCCGTCTACCAAAATTTTCAATTTTTTTTTAAATTTTTTTTTAAACATAAATACAAGAAGTATTTAAGAATTTCATTATTCAATACGATGCTTAACAACTTTTCAGTCGGAAGATGGCACTCTTTGGAAAGACGTTCATGTCATTCATTCTTTTCTTTTCTTTTTTCTCCATTTTGACTAGGTTTTGATCTAGACAAGTCTTTTTGTTATTAAGAACTCTATGTGTAAATAGTAATAGCAATTTTATTTAATTTAACAATGACCTTCATAAGACATTTTTTTTTAAACTATCGTTCCATATAAGTTTATCCATTGGTTTGACTAATAGAATTTAATATGACCTTTTCTTCTTGTTGAACCTAGAAGTATGTTCTAGGTCGAAATTGAAGAGCATGTATGATTGCTCTTGTATGATGTCACATGAACATGATAGTCATTATGTTTCCCAGATAATATTTAGGCTTGTTGTTTATTTCAAATATTTTAGCTCACATATGAACATGCTTGTTTCGATACATTGTAATTACTAGACCACTTTGCACAAAGATTATCATTTGAATATAATCTTATGCTTCCAAAATGCATTGACACATTCCAACATCATCTTAACATAGGCTTGATGTTATAAGATTGGCAAGAGATGTGTTGAGTAATTTAGCGTGACATTTTGGCTACTTGAGATTGGTAAAAACGTCACTGGATGCCTTTGGAAAGGGCATCGCTGGAGCAGCATTGGTATCATGTTTTTTAAATTTTTTTAAAAATAGCTTAATAGTTGGGATATGTGGAGTCTTACTTTTTTTTTTTTATTTTTTAATGTAGTAAACGCTTTGAATGTCTTTAAAGCAAGCTTCTCGGAGAGCTAATTTGTGTAAAATTGTATACAAGACTCGGTGAGTCAGCATCAAAATTATTGTTTTCAATGCAATGATATTATAGTTATATTATAATAGTATATTATTAAATATTATAAAGATCAATTATGCTTTATAGTATGAAAAATTAAATGAAACTGATATAAAAATGTTGTAATGGATATATGATACTATTTTGTTTAAAAAAAAATAAAATTATTTTAAAAAAATAGAGATAGCACTCTATACCTAGAGATGCATTTGTGCTAAAAGTAATTTGATATAAAAAAAATATAAAATAGATTGAACAAATAATATGACTCAAAGTTAAGAAAAATAATTTATATAATTATCTTTAATTAATTTAGGATTAATACTTTATTGTTATTGTTGTGATGCAATAATATTATAATTATATAAATATACATCTTTTTATGACTTTATTATTATTAGTATTATTGCATGCAGAGTTGGAAAATGAACTGAGACTGTTTATAAACTGTTAAATCTAAATCTTATTGTCAAAGTTGTCTAAAACTACCACACATTAGGATTCACGAATACTAAAGGATATAAATCAGCACCATAACTCACGCATCACCTTAATTATTTGTGTTCTTTTCTCTTCCAATGTGGCTTCGTCTCTCTTGTCTCTTCATTCTTATTCTTTACGAAGGCCATTCTTTGTGCCACCTCTCAAGCAGTTGTAATATATTTAAATTTCTGAAACCAGATCATAAAATATTCTAACTTTATCCTGGCTTTGCTATTCGATCTCTATTAACATGCTTCTAACGCTGTTTTCTTCTTCTTGTTTTGGTTCTTTTCAAAGACATAACAGCCACCACCTTTAGCGGCCGGTTGACTATTGCTCCAAATGTGGTCGACGTGAGGCTCACCTCTTCGCGCAGACCCGCCGCCAAAGCTCCCAAGGCTCCTTTGCCTTCAAAGAAGAAAAAGCATATCCTCAAACGAAGAGATGATGAACATGAGCGGAATTCGAGCTCCGGTGGAGTCCCCTCCAGGCCCGTTCCACTGCCCACCGTCTGTCCGCTCCCTGCTCTACCTTGCGGGATGACAGCAGCCGTCCCCTCCTCCAGCTCTCCCAAGGGTCAGGCCCCTGCATCCAGTACCCTGGCCGGCAACTATGTGCTTCAGAAGAGGCCTAAGCTTACACTCGAAGGTATAGTTGCAAACCCTCTCCAATTAAGTGACTACTCTAATATGGGCATGGCAATGATTTCTCAAACTCTAGCCTTTGATGACCGGAAGCTGAATGGTGAACCAGGGCCAACTGATGCAAGGATGGAGACCGAACATCGGCGGGTGGATGTCTCCCGTACTAAGAAGAAAAAGAAGGTCCTTGGTACTGGGGTTGGCTTATCTAGAGATGGAGGTGAATCACATGGGAAACTAGCAGGCAAGTCAATTGGTATTGGCCATAGACAAGGAGAGATCGGCCGGATTGAATCACAGAGGAGAGATGCCGGAGTTGTGAGAGTTTCAGATCTCATGAGTAGCAGCGCTGCTGCTCAGCCACCCAGAGCGGATCCGAATTCTCATGGTCTGGAGTTTCCTGAGCTACTGAGCGACCTACGAGTACTGGCAGTGGATCCTTTATTTGGAACCGAACGTGATGCTCCCAAGATTGTCCTCCAGGTGTTCTGTAAGTTCCGGACGAAGGTGTATCTGAAGTCGCTCGCTCCACCGGCTATTCCCGAGCTCCACGCCGCTAGAGTGGCCGCTGGTCGATCGCTTGCGGCGCCTGCTGCTGGAAATGCTGGGAGTCCCAGGGTTGGCCCTCCGCCCAGGCGTGGAAAAGATGGAGCTGGGAGTGGTGGCTCACTGACTCCGCCTCGGGCCTTACCACATCGGCAGCCACCGGCTCCCACTGCACCGCCGAAGTCCACTTTAAAGAAACCTGGGTCCATCTCCGCTGCTAGGCCCCCATCTTCGCTTCCTCCGCCGCCACCGCTGAACCAGCCGGAGCCCCAGCAATCTGAGTCGGGGGAAGGGAACGGAAAGGACTTTACGAACGAGCTACTGACCCTTCTGGTGAAGTGCAGCCAGATCGTCGCTGATATCACGTCCACCCGTGGTTATCTGCCGTACCACCCCCTGTAGCAGTAGTCTCTCTTGTTAAAAATCCGACCGCCCCCATTGATGCAGCGGGTGGTGCGGCAAACGGGTGAGGAGATGATGGAGTAACTGTTGGTGTTGCTGTGCTAGCATTCATTTATATTTTTGTTGGTTATAGCTGACTATTATCAGTATTTTATGTATATCGGACAGCTAACGTCATCTATAACTTTATGTTTGTTGTTTTTTATTCCACGCTATGAGTTATTTGGTATCAGATTTTTTTGGTGTCAGGTTTCCAAGGAAGTCTTTGGTGTTAGGGAACAGCCAAGGAGTGGATCTTTTCCTCCTTGGATCTTTAGAGAAAAAGAGGAAAAAAAAAAAAAAAAAGCTCTTCAAAGAAAGAAAATTGATATAAAGAATAAAAGAAAAAAAAGTTACTAGTATAATTTATGACAGGCTCAAGTAATAGGGTTTAACTATCAACCAACCTTCTATTCCTATTTTTGATGGTAAAAATTATGATTATTGAAGCATCAAGATGAAAATCATTTTTATTTCACAAGAAGTATGGAATTTAGTAGAGTATAAGTATGAAAAGCCAGTTAATCCAACAAATCATCAAAGAAGCAACTAAAGAACTATAAAAAGAAGGATGCCAAAGCCCTATTTTTTATCCAACAAGCTATGTCTGAGAAACTTTTCCTCAAAATTTTTAGAGCCACCAAATCAAAGGAGGCATGGGACATCTTGCAGGAGAAATTTCAAGGCAACATAAAGATAAGAGTTATCAAACTTCAAACTTTAAGAAGAGAGTTAGATAATTTAAGAATGTAAGAAAATAAAAAAATTAAAGGATTACTTCTCCAAAACTATGAAGACTATTAATCAAATGAAGAGCTATGGTAAAACCATCATCGAGCAAAATATATGTGAGAAAATTATGGCTAGCTTATTTATAAAATTTGATACAATAGTTACAATTGTTGAAGAATCTAAAGATCTTTCTGAATTAAGTATTCATGAATTGATGGGATCTCTTGAAGCTCATGAGCAAAGATTGTTTAGGCATAAAGAATCATCAATTGAAAGTGTCTTTTAATCTAAACTCAAAGTGGTTAATAAAAATTCTCAAAAAGAATTATCTAGTCATGCTCCAGTCAAAAGAGAGTCGTTTAGAGGTGAAAACCAAAATAGAGAAAGAAAAAGAAATATGAAATGAAGAGATAGAGAAATGCAAAGAAATAATTTTTTAAGAAGGCAATATGATGAGAGCACCAACAAAGGTAAATATATGTAAAAGTCTTCTCATGCTGAAAAAAGATTGCTGATTTAGGAAAAAACCCCAATGTCATAATTGTAAAAAGTTTGGACATGTTCAAAAAGATTAAAGTTACAAAGCAAGTGAGCAAACATACTTCTCAGAAGAAAATGAAGATCAACAAAGCACACTATATGCATGTCAAACTGTAGAAAAGCAAAGGAATAATGTGTGGTATCTTGATAGTGGGTACAGAAATCATATGACTAGTACAACAATCATATCCGGTGATGTTTTTACCAATCTTAAGTATTTTTACCAATCTTAAGTAGTCCCCAACGGCCAAACTATCAAGCTAAATTACTCAACTCATCTCTTGCCAATCTATGTAACATCAAGCCTTTGTTAAGATGATGTTGGAATGTGTCAATGCATTTTGGAAGCATAAGATTATATTTGAAATGATAATCTTTGTGTAAAGTGGTCTAATAATTACAATGTATCAAAACAACCATTTTCATGTGACTGCCATCAAGCCAAAATATTTGAAACAAACATCAAGCCTAAATATTATCTGGGAAACATAATAACTATCATGTTCATGTGACATCATACAAGAGCAAACATACGAAGTTACAAGTATGCCCTTCAATTTAGACCTACAACGTACTTTTAGGTCCAACAAGAAGAAAAGGTCCTATGAAATTCCATTAGTCAAACCAAAGGATAAACTTACATGGAACGATGATTTTAAAAAAAAAGACCTAAGATGAAGGTCATTGTGAAATTAAATAAATATTGCTATTACTATTTACACATAGAGTTCTTAATAACAAAAAGACTTGTCTAGATCAAAACCTAGTCAAAATGCAGAAAAAAGAAAAGAAAAGAATGAATGCCATGAACGTCTTTCTAAAGTGCCATCTTCCGGGTGAAAAGTTGTTAAGCATCATATTGAATAATGAAATTCTTAAATACTTCTTGTATTTATGTTAGGGGGAAAAAGTTTAAAAAAAGATTAAAAAATCTTGGTAGATGAAAAAATCATCTAACCCTGAATACGCCAGTCTCAATCTCATGAATATGAAAAAAAATAATTTATCATACCTAAAACATACTTTATTAAATATAGATATAAGAACTTGGAACCACAATATGGGCCATTTGGCAACCCAAAGGGGTTCACTATCATAATTCAGATCAATGATGATCCAATGATCAAATCATTGATATGTTA
The DNA here is from genome assembly GCA_900491605.1 of Calamus simplicifolius. Taxonomy (NCBI): domain Eukaryota; kingdom Viridiplantae; phylum Streptophyta; class Magnoliopsida; order Arecales; family Arecaceae; genus Calamus; species Calamus simplicifolius. The sequence continues at coordinate 270,476 of UESW01001499.1, forward strand.
AAATCATCATATTTGATATATAGAGTCTTAATGATGAAGACCCAAGATTTCCATAATTAATCAATTTGGCATATATTAGGAATCCAAGATTATTGACTATTCGATATCAAAACTTTTAATGATATAATTTACAACTATTATAATGTTTTATCTTCATTTCATATTATTTTATAATATATAAATTATGGATTAATAATAATTTATACTATATTATAAAAAATATAAAAATAGTGTCATTACATTATATATTATTATATTAATCATATTATATTTTTTAATATAATACATGATGAGGCATTTTAATATTATTTATTACAGTATCATGGGATATGTTATAATAAATATAATAATATTATATTGCATTACCATATTGCAATACATTAGAATGTAAATAATATTCTATATATTCATTATATTATTATAATAATAATAAAGGTTATTTTTTGTTAGACATCCTTTTTAATAGATAAGAAACATTTTAGTCTCCAAATCTCACTTCAAGATTACTATTTGAAGATGATCCAAGATTTTCATCCTCTGGACTGGGTTTAGGATTACTAAGTTGGACAGTAGTTTTAAAGATGGAGATGTTTTGAGATACCTGCTGCATAGAATTTCTGGAGTACAATCAAATACAATGAACCTATTGCCTTTACTAAGATCGCTAATGATTTTTGATGAATCATCGATCTTATAGAAAATACTTCCAAAATGATACCAGATTATTTGCATGACTTGTTCTATCAATTCCTCTCCCACTTTGTTAGAGAAGAGGTGCTTGGATAAGCAAGACTTTCGATTTGACTTTGAAAGATCCAAGAGTTCATCAAATATGCTAACTTTTTAGGTCTACTTGGTTCATAGGAATGGTACTCCAAAGTCAAAACTAGAATCACTAATTTAGATTTCAAATGTTTGTTTGAATAGAATGAAAGCCTAATTCTAATCCAATATGAAATCAAAATCATATATTGAGAAAGATTTGAAATCTAAACTTTTCATCCAAAATTACAAATGCATTCCAACCATTTAACATAAGTGAAAGTTAGTAACAAAAATAACGATTTCTACCTTTCTCTCATCCAAAATAATCGCAAGCGAGAAGCAAAATACTACAACGCTCGTGTGCATCTCAAGACCTTCCGCTCCAAAGATCTCGTCCTAAGACATAATGAAGTCTTCAAACTAGCAGAAGGCAAGCTCTTCCCAAATTGGAAAGGACCTTATCGAATTGCCGAGACATTTCTCAAGGGAGCCTATTGGATCAAAGATCTTGATGGAAAGCCAATCCCCCGCACATGGAATGCTGAAATTCTTCACATGTATTACTAATAACATATAAGAATCCATTTGAGGGGAGTAAAAAATGGGTTTTCGACATGCTGTTCCATCATCTAGCCTCCCTATGGATTGAAAATTGCCTTCCGACTCCACATCAAAGGATGATTGTCCAATTGGCTCACAGTTGGAAGATATCCACCTTCCAGCTCATTGTTGGTGGACACCTGCCTCTCAACTCTGCATTGAAGGATGATTGTTCAGTCGGCTCACAATTGAAAGAGATCTACCTCTCGACTCATAGTTGGCAAATGCCTGCCTTCCAACTCCGCATCGAGGAATAATTATCCAATCGGCTTAAAGTTAGGAGAGATCGACTTTCTATCACAGTTGGCAAATGCCTGGCTTCTGACTTTGTGTCGAGAGATGATTGTTCAGTTGGCTCACAGTTGGGACAAATCTACCTTCCAACTCATAGCTGGTGGATACCTACCTCCCGACTTTGTGTTTAGGGATGATTGTTCAATCAGCTCATAGTTGGAAGAGATCTACCTTTCGGCTCACAGCTGACGAACACCTGCCTCATGACTCCGTGTCTAGGAATGATTGTCCAGTCAGCTCATAGTTTGGAGAGATCTGTCTTCTGGCTCACAATTGGCAGACACCTACCTACCTCCTGACTCCACGTCTAAGGATAATTATCTAGTTGGCTCATAGTTGAAAGAAATCTACCTTTCGGCTTACAGTTGGTGAATGCCTGCCTTCTGACTCTGTGTCAGGAGATGATTGCTGGCCGCTTTCACCGGCCAAGGAGGTCCAGTCGGCTCTCACTGACTGAAGACTGCCTTCCGACTCCACATCGGGGGATGATTGCTTGCTGCTCCTAGCCGACCAAGGAAGTCCAGTCGGCCCCCGCCGATTGAAGATTGCCTCCCAACTCCGAGCTGAAAGATGATTGCTGGCTGCTTCCAGTTGGCCAAGGAGATCCAATCGGCCCCAACATACTAGAGACTATCACCCGACTCTAAGTCAAGAGATGATTATTGGCCGCTCTCAACTGTCCAAGGAATCCAATCGGCCGTTACGGACTGAAGTTTGCTGTTGAGCAAGTGAGTGCATAGTTTCAGAGAACATGTAGACGTGGTTACAAGTTCGTGCAAGGCAGATGAAAACCATCAACATTGAAAAGAGTTGGAGCCGAAGCTATCGTGCAAAATGAAGTACAAAGATAAAGAAAAATGAAGAGATACAATCGCACGCAAGCATCCAGAAAGAAAACACTAGAAGGAAAATGATTTCTTCATTATGTTTAAAAGTTTATATTACATAATGGAATCGATCGAAGATTACAAGGAAAATACAGAAACAAGTAACATGTATAGATATGGAAAAATAGGTGGACCCTCGGTGTTCAGCTAACCCAGTCAAGAAGCTCTCGAACTTGATCATTTTAACTATCACCTCGACTATGGTGCTGCCCACCTCTGACATTATCTAGGAAATGACTTTTCGAACCAAATCTCCTTCGGGCGGTGGTGGCGTGCTTTCAATAGTGCCCTTCGGTGCCATGCTTGCAATGCCATCACCATCGCCCCCTTTAGCTACAACGGCATCACCATCGTCTTCAATTTTGACCATTTTGATCATCGCCATCGCCGACTCCTTGGAGTCTTTGGTGGTGATATCATCCAGGTTCATGATGTGGAAAACCCAGGGGGCCTACTTCTTGCATTCCTTGAACACCTTGAGAAATGCATCATACGCAACCTCCGTGACCTCATCGTTGAAGTCGGCGGAGCCCCTGAATACCTCCATGGCCATCTTTGGCAACCTTGGCCTTGGCCCTCATCAGGAAGCTCTCTTCCTTGGCCCAAGCAGCCTCCTCCCTAGCTCGGGCAGCCTCCTCCCTCGCTGCCTGTGCAATGACCTAGGTAGCCTCAATCTTTGCCTTGGCATCCTTAGCCTTCGCCTCTGTTAGCTCCCTTCCCACCCTGGCTCCTTTGAGCCAGCTCTCAAGCACCATCACCTAGGCCATTGCGTTGACCCACTTCTCCTTAGTGGCCACTGAGCACTTGACCTCATTTCTACCCTACTTCTCTGCCTTCGTGAGCCAGGCCTCCAATCCTTGGCTCATCTCCAAGGTAGCTTGGAGGTCCAAGTCTCGGGCTGCCTCGCGGGTCAGGACAGTAGCGAGTTCTAACTCTACATTCTCCACCTGGACTTGGGCAATGGTAGTCCTATCCGGAGCATCGCGGCAAGTCTCCATGGCCCGAAGACATGCCCCCCGGATGGCAAAGATGTCGTCCACCATTTGTAGAACAAAGCAGCGTGAATCAGCACACCGAGCTATCAAAAATGCCAGTAAAAAATATGAGTCAAAAAGTACTTATCCGAAGCATTTAAGGGAAGAGGTCGCCTAGGATCTTACCGATGTCTCGATGATGGGTCTCCTCCTAGTCTTGCGGGAGCAAGATTCACTCCAATAGCCGCTTCGCCAGTTGTCGGGAATCGGGAGGGAAATCTGGATATTTTTCCCCTCCCTAAAGTGCTCGACGGTTGTCGGCTCCTCAACGAAAATCTCTTCGGCCACGGATAGGCCCGCGAATGTTGTTGGGGGAATCGATGGGTCGGCTTGGTAACTAGAAGCCACCTCCCCCGCAATTGGTGCATCGTTGATAGGTGGGGGCCCCACTGTAGATCCAAAAGTTTTTGCCACTGTGGGCATGAGTTCTGGGGCCATCACTGGCCCAACACCCCCGGCTTGCAGAGGAGCTTCCTCCGCCCTCGACTTCGCTGCCACCACTGAGCAGATAGTTGAGTTGGGGTCTGTCACCTTCGGGCGAGCGATTGGGACTGCCTCGCGGTGGGCCCTCCTGAGGTCGAGGTGGTGCTGGGCATGACAAATGGGGCTTCTTCACCTCATGCTTTCCTATTGACCTAATTATTGATTTTGATGAATAATAAAAATCATATGAGTATATCTCTTATGTTACCAATAAATTTGATTAAGTGATTCAGTAATTTAAAATGTTCAATTATTTAAAATCAAAAAAAAAAAAAGAGTTTGAATCCAATTCTAGCATCAAGTGTCAAGTTTCAGACATTAGAGCCAACTCTAGAAGGATTAGAGCCGACTTCGGAGTGTATCGAAACAGTTTGGCACTTTCGGCAAGAATTAGAGCCAACTCATGCAGAGATTAGAGCTGACTCTAATATAAAAATAAAGAACCTCATTTCTGCATCAAATTAGAGCCGACTCTAATTGACAAACAGAGACTATATTTTTTCAGGGCACAATTAGAGTTGACTCCCACATTCGCTAGAGCCAACCTCAGCATGTGATGTATCGACCCCACAAAAAGTTAGAGCTGACTCTGTGATGGATGGATATTACTATTTTGAGCATCCTGACTTAAACCCGATCCTAGGCCAAATTAGAGCTGACTCTAATCTGTTAGAGATGGATTTTAGATGTGTCAGAAATGACTCTAACGGCTATCTTTTCTCCAATGGATCTTAACAGACCTTTTCTCTTTCATGCTAAACTCATCCACAAGTATAATTAACGGCTAGTTTCCATCAAAATATGGATTAAGAGAAAATTATAAAAGGAAGCTTCCGACCATTTGAAAAGTATGGAAAAATAAATAATAGAGGAGAGAAAAAGCTCAGATTTGAAATCCCAAGTGTTCGAAAAAGAGTTTAGAGAAATCCAAAGCATTTAAAAGTCAACTTTGAAGGATTTTCATTAAATCAAAAAGGGAGAAGCAAAGAGCCCTAGTTCTTCAACATCCTCTACATCAACGAATCTTTCAAAGCTTTAGTCCTATCTTGAGGAAGATCATTTAAGAGAAAAAGAAGAAAAGAAGAAAAAAAAGCTCAACATCAGAAATCTTCTAAATCAGGCTCTTCTATTTCTATCTCATTTATATTGTTTATTTACTCATTTGAGGAGCTGATTCACTGTTGTAACTTTACTACCACTACAATTATTTATTGATTCAATTAGGTGATTGAATCAGGAGAGGTAGATTAGCCTTGGACAAGCTAGGTTAGCTTGTGATAGATTGTGTGCTGGTGAGCCTGTAAAAATTGGCTGGATTCATTGTGATCCCATTGTTAAAATAATAAGTTTGGATTGTGAGCTTGTAAAACAACTCAGCTGTAATCAAGGTGATTATAGTGTGAACCCAAGAGTTGCTTAGGAATGGATGTAGGTGTAGCTAACACCGAACCACTATAAACCTTTGTGTTTATCGTACTTGTCTCTTATTCTCTCTACTCTATCTTTACATTCTGCTTTACATTCTTAGCATCACACTCATTGCATATTTTCTTATGCACTATTAATTGAGAAATTATTTTTAAGCGTAAAAATTTTTAAGAACCCAATTCACCCCCTTCATTTTCTCTCTTGGGTTGCCATCTGGGCTAACAATTGATATTAGAGCTTGTGCTCATCCTTCCTTAATCTAACAATCAAGAGCTAAAGATTCAAATGGTAGCTCAAGCTGGTTCTTCTTTTTTTGAGGGATAATCCACAAATCGTTCACCTTTATTTAATGGCATAAATTACTCATATTGGAAGCTAGAATGAGGATATTCATTCAAGCTTTAGATTATGATTTATAGAGTGTTATTATCAATGGTCCTAGCACTTTTACACACTTATTTGATGGATCCATTGTTACTAAGTCCAAAAAGAATTGAAATAAAAATGATCAAAAAATGGTTCAGCTCAATGCCAAGGCTATGAATGTCCTATATTACTCCTTGGATGCAAATGAATTCAATAAAATATCTATTTGCATCTTAGCCAAGGAGATATGGGACCGGTTGGAAGTTACCATGAGGATACTAACCAAGTTAAAGAGTCCAAGATTAACATTCTTGTGCATAAATATGAACCCTTTAACATGAATCAAAATGAGTCCATCACTTGCATGTACACTAGATTTACTGATATAGTGAATGGATTAAAGAGTCTTGAAAAGACCTATACTAATTCTAAACTTGTTCGAAAAAATTTTAGATCCCTTCCAAGAGCATGAAAAACTAAAGTGATACCAATCCAAGAAGCCAAATATCTCAACACATTACCTTTAGAGGAGCTCCTTGGATCACTCATGACCCATAAACTCACAATGAAGCAACATCAAGAAGAAGATATGAAAAAGAAAAGGACAATTGCATTAAAGGTTGCTAAAAAGGAAACAAGCAACAGTGAAAAAATTGAAGACGACGATGATACCGCTCTCCTTGCAAGAAAGTTTAAGAAATTTATGCAAAGAAGAAGGCCGTTTTATAAAAGAAAAATGGATGTCAAGTTGGAAGGAGATAAAGATAAAGATAAGGAAAAAGAGAAAGATCCCTTATTTGCTATGAATATAAAAAGTTTGGATATTTCAAATTCGAATGTCCTCAACTCAAGAAGGAATATAAAAAGAAAAAGAAAGCTTATGTTGCAACTTGAGTGACAATGAGAAATCTTCATCCAAATATGAACAACAAGAAGTTGCCAACATATATCTTATGGCAAATGAAGAAGATGAGGTAAATTCTGAAACCCCCATGTATGATTTTACATTTAATAAACTTTATGATGCTTTCAATGAATTGATGAATGATTTTAAAATTTTGAGAATAAAGAACAAAGTTTTAAAAATAAAAAATCTGAATCTTCTAAAAAAATAAATTTGCCATTGAATTTGAAAAGAAAAAAAAACTGAAAAGCAAGATCTAGAAAAAGAAAAAGAAATGAAAGAATGCCCCTACACTCACCTAGGTCGGTGTCGGGCTCACGCTGGCTTCGAATAGATTCTTCTCTAATAGGAGAACCTGACAGGAAGGGATTTGGGAGTTCAACAACTGGACGAACACCTCCCCGTCGGCCTGCTTCATAGTCAAGTTCTTATTTGGGGACTGGTCCAACTCTTCCCACCTTCCTCGCACTTCGCTTATGTGGGCAAACAAGAAATGAGACTTTCATCCCTTGATGAAAGAGGAGAGATCAATTTTGAGTACTATCCTCGATCGGGGAGCAAAGAACCACCATCCCACCAGTCGTATGGCGCCGAAGGGAATACATGAATCAAAATAGGGAGACTCTAACCACTAAGCCATGAAAATGGCAAAGCACTATGAAGGCACAGACAATCCTAAAGGAGTTCGGGGATAACTATGCCAAAATAAGGTCGTACATCTTTAGGAGGATCACTATGAAGTGATGGAAGGAAAGGTGAAGTTCTGCCTTAAGGAATTCATCGTACAGGGCGATCCCTTCGGTGGGGCCGGTGGTCGCCCTATCATCAGGACTAGATACGGATAACCTAATTTCTTTCGGCAACCTATATACAATCCTAATCTCTTCCACCTTTGATCGGGTCATAATCGCAAACATTCTCCAGACTGACCGGGCTCAAAGGGGTGGCTTGAGAAGGTGTTTGATGAGCCAGAGTCGCCGAGGTCCCACGGATCACTATGCCACCAGCCCTACGATGTATCCAGAGCGGGGCATCGTCCTTGAAAGAAGAGGAACTTTCTATTACGAGCCTTTTGCCCTTCTTACATAGAGGGCTAGGGTCCATAACTACTTGAGAGGAGGGTAGAAAGAACCTAAGGGGGTGACCTAGAGGAAGGAAGAGGAAACCAACCTGTGAAACAAGGAAAGGCACCCGAAAGACTTAGAGAGCAAAGGAAGGAGAAGGAGTTATGTTTCTCTCTCTCTCTCTCTGATAGCACTAGGAGCACAAAAGGCCTGATGGGGGAGATGGAATGCTTTTATTCAGAGATTTTGTAAACAAAAAAAAATTATCCCACCCGATGGCATGGCAATGTGGACTATCACGATTGGGAGTTGGCATCTCAATTGACGAACGACTCTTCATTGCTCAAAAAGTGACATTTTGGCTATGCATGGGCAAATGTAATTCATGGCGGGGCAATGATGGCACGTGGCTCCTCGGTGTTCGAGAATGTCACCTCGATTCTATGCAATAGCTCGCTATATACCAATGGCTCTATGATCACTGATGTCTGAATCATGATGCGATAAAGCTCTGCACTCCTTTCGCTAACGGATGCAAGGCACGTGGTCGCACAAGCTCAGGAGTGGGGGGGAGGCATTTGATGGGGCAACGCCCAATCAACTGTGGTGATTGTACTTTCAATTGGCCATTCGGATAGGTTCTCCAGTCGGCCATCAGGGTAGGACCCTCAGTCAACCATCCAGGTAGGATCTCCAATTGGCCAACCGGGTAGGATCTTCAGTTGGCCATCCGAGTGGACCCCTTGTGGGGCTCACGTGCATGACCCCTACTGCTCATAATGATCTACATGATCCTTCTACGATCCTAAATCACAACGAAAATATTTCCTCCGCCATGGACGTGGGGGAAAAATCCTGAATTCCTCTCTAACTCTCAAGCTTTTCTTCAAGCTTAGAGTTATTGCAAAGAACACTAATTTGAGCGTCGAAGTGTTCCCGCTAGAATCCCCAGCCTAGAGACCTTCTACAGGTTCTTGATCGAGAAAAGCCCATCGAAAGATCCTTGGTCCATCAGAGAAGATGATCGGAGGCTCAATGACGGTCGAGGAGATGTCTTGGCGACAATAATTTCTATTTTTTTTAGAGGTTCTTAACATCTTCGTGACTATAAATAAATAATCTTATAAGCATCATTAAATGAATTGCTGCTTGTGCTGCAATAATGGATCATAATTGATTAATTAGAGAGGTAAAAAAGTTTCAGGCTGAATTCAACTCCATATTTTTGGATATCACAGAATATTGCTGGAGCGAGTGGATCTATAGTGTCTCCTAGTCTACGTCTCAGTATCATTTATAATATCTTAAAATTTTATCTAAAAAATAATAAATAATATACTATTTAAATTTTTTGATTTTTTTATAAATACCTAAAATCTCTCTTGCAAACATGATCTCATTGAACATCTTGATTGTAGGTCTCTATAACTAATTTTTCCACCATGCCTTGAGATACAAGCTCAATTCAAATACATAAGGGGTGGCTATGAACTAGTATGTGCAATGCAAATGTTTTAAAATTGGGTTCATCTACCATCTTATTATTTAAAAAAAATAAATAAATTCTCAATCTCAATCTTCAATCCCAATCTTGTGCATTTATATAGTTATCATTATTTATGATACCATATATAAGCAATCAAAAGCATCATAGAATTTATTTTTTAAAATCAGCAAAGTTGAAGGAGTTTCCAGGTAGCAATCAACTGGAAGACAATATAAGAGATGGCTGGGTTTGTACTGTTGATGAGCCTCAACTAACAACCATTGATCAACCATTATCGATCAAGTCCTCCAAATTGCCCTCCCTCGGAAGGTCACAACGATCAAGGGACTTGTACTCAAGTATCAAGTAAGTTGCAGTTGCCAGCAATTCTAGATTCAAATGATCGACTTCTTTACAATGATAAAAAGGCCCATCCATGAGAAATCTAATCACAAGGTCTCGGTCAATAAATGAATGCCCCAAAACTTTTACACTACAATGATTAGCATTGGGCATGTGACACGCATTTGAACAAAGTAAGAATATAGTTGTTGAGGGATAAAATTGTTATCACATAAATAATCGTGCAAGAGGGCTAGGATCAACCCTGACTCCCACGTATTGAACAATACCCGCTAGAGACAAGTCAGCCTCAGTGGATCGGGGCGCCTTAGCCCCTCACCGAGCCAAGGATTCCTAAGGCGCGCATCACATCTCTCGGTTTCAGCCGAGCTATATCATCTCTCGGCCTCAGCTGAGCTATATCATCTCTCGGTTTCAGCCGAGCTATATCATCCCTCGGCCTCACCCGAGCTATATCGTTTCTCTCGGCCCCGGTCAAGCTATCCGACTGTACCTCATCAGCCGAGTCATCATTATGCCCCGGCTAGACCCGGGCACTTAAGGACCTCTGCAAATTTGGTGCGGGAGAGTTCAAATCCGTAAGATTCCAAACAGAAATCATATCTGAGAGTGGCTCAGGACCCATGAGAGTGGCCTAGAGCCATGGAGCCTATATACCCGCCAAATCTCGAGACGTCAACCAGCTCTCCCGGCCGTCTATCCTCTAACCAACAAGATGCGAATCTTACTGACCTCATAACAAATTGGATTCAAATCCTAATGACTTTTGGACCCACGACGCCCTCAGGGAATCAGGCGATCCTCTATAAATAGAGTCGTCTGCCGACTCCTCAAGTATGCGCACTTGCTCACTGGCATACTCTCTTTCTGCCTTGACTTCCCCCATTTTCTTCCATTAGCGCTCTGCTTAGAGCTCTCAAAGGCTACCCTTGGAGAGACTCTTCAGCGAGAGCCTTCTCCTCTTGTTTGTTGATTGCCGATCCCCGCTGACTTGAGCGTTGAAGGGTCTTTCGCGGAGGGCTACCCCCAATGCCTCTCGCGTGAGGACTGTTTTGCAGGTCCGCCCAGGAGGGAGCCCGTCCCAGAGCCCGATTGCGCCCGAGTCAGAGGACATATTTCAGCAGCAACAAAATGGCGCTAGAGGAAGGACCCTCAAGTCCCATAAACTTTTGATTCAGGAGACAAGGATCTCGATCTAAAAGAGAACTCCTCTCATGGCCAACCGAAGAAAGGCTACCTCCGAAGCCCGAGATCAGGTCGCCTCCCAAAGACCTGATCCGATGAGCAGTGTAGTGCCACCACTGCCGCCAGTTGAGACTCCATCGCCACTGGCGGCCCCAGTGACCCAGGACTAGTTTGCCTTACTAGTCCAGTAAGTTCAGGATCTAACCCACTTGATTCAGGGGCGTTTTGAAGCTCCCCGACCAGCCGCTCCTGCCTCGCCTCCTCCTGAGGAGAATGCAGCCCTCGCTCATCCGACGATCTCCTCCTTCGGCCCGCATGGGGTCGCAGACCCCTCTCGCCGCTCTAGGGAAGCTGAGCCAGCCCCTCAAGGAGGTCATGGCAAAGATCTTCCCTGATCTCGGTGGGCCCGATCCCTCTCTTCGGTGTTCTCTTGCCATGACTCGACACCGTCTCATTTCTCTCCTCGTCTGGCCCCTCCTATTGTGCCTGAGGAGATCCGCTAGCAACTCCGGGAGATGCGCCAGGAGTTAGATGCCGCCAAGCAGGCCCATCCACTCCACGATCAAACGGAGCAAGGCATTCCCTTTTCCAAGGGAATCATGGAGGAAGTGATTCCCTCCCACGTGAAGCTGCCCGCCATCGAGCCCTATCATGGGGCCTCCGATCCCGATGACCACCTCAGTAGCTTCAGATCGATCATGATGTTCCATGGGGCATCGGATGCGGTCCTCTGCCGCGCCTTCCCCTCCACCCTCAGGGGATCCACTAGAACCTAGTTCAATGCTTTGAAACCAGGTTCCATTAGTTCATTCGACGAGCTGAGCCGCCTCTTTATCAGCCAGTTCGTCAGTAGCCGTCGTCACCGGCGGAGATCCGACTCCCTCTTTGAGGTTAAGCAGAGAGAGGGGGTGTTGGCCCAGATGACAACCCAAGAGGGGGGGGGGGGGGTGAATTGGGTTCTTTAAAAATTAAACCTTTTTGAAATGTTTGTTTGCTTAGTATGTGGAAGTGAATGCAGATGCAAAAACAAAATGCAATCAGTAAGATAGAGATAGAGATAGAGATAAAGATAAAGGAGACACGGCAAACACAAAGATTATAGTGGTTCGGTGTATCCAACACCTACGTCCACTCCCAAGATTCACTTGGGTCCACACTATAATCTTCCTTGATTACAGCCGAGTTGTTTTACAAGCTCACAACTCAAACTTGTTGTTTTCCCGGGCGCACAACGAACCCAGCTGGTTTTCAAGGGCTCACCAGCACAAAAACCCTAACACAAGCTTTACCAAGCTTGTACCGAGGTAAGACTACCTCCACTAGTTCAATCCCCCAGATTGAACTAGACACAAATAAAGAAATGTTGTTTTTCAATTACAAAGCTCCTTAATGAGCAGATAATCAAATATAAGAATAACAAGGTTTAGAAAAGCCTGATTTGTAGTTGGTTGGCTTTTGAGCTTTTCTTCTTTTCTTCTTCTCCTTGCTGGGTTGAATCAAGCCTCAGCTCCGATTCTTCACAGTTGAAGCAGTTGAGAAGGGTTGAAAAGCAAGAAACTTATCCTCTTTCTCCAAGTTGGGAAATCCACCAAAACTTTGATTTGAATGCCTTGGATTCCTCTTGAGCTTTTTGGAGTGGAGTGGATTTGAGCTAGAAGGTTTTCCTCTTGAGATTCAGGCTCTCTCTTTTTCAGATTTTTGGATTGGGATTTCTCTATTTGTTTCTCTGTTTTTTCGATTTCCTTTTTTTTTGAATGATAGTCTTCCCTTTTTATAGATTTCTTTCAAGCCATTTTTGGAAGAAAACTATCCGTTGGAGTGTACCTTGTAACAAAATATATCCGTTAGAAATAAAGTAAAATAGAAATATTACCGTTAGAGCTGATCTGGCAATTTGATTTTTCGTTCCAGGTGGGTTGGAGTCGACTCTAACTTTTCTGGAGTCGGCTCTAACTCGAAACACTTTAATCCATTATTTCTGGAGTCGTCTCTGACTTTTCTGGGGTCGACAAGAAACTTTTCTGGAGTCGACTCTAACTTACCCGGAGTCGACTCTAGGTCGGGGCCAGAAAAATCAATGTTCTGTTTCTTCTGTGAGAGTCGGCTCTAACAGTCTCGGAGTCGACTCTAACTTCCGTGCCAGATCCGGAGTCGGCTCTGTGATTCTCGGAGTGACTCTAATGTCTGCAATCTTACCTAGACATTAGATTCGATCCAGAACACGATGTAACTCCTGATTTTGATCATTCAATAGACTTATAATCTGAAACACTTAATCAAAATCATTAGAGCCTTCAATTGTTATACTCAAATAGTTTTGTTAATCATCAAAATCATCAATTGGGTCAACAATCTCCCCCTTTTTGATGATAACAAAAACTTTGAGTATATGCATTCAAAAATTCATTCAAACTAAAGATTATAGTCATTTTAAACTTAAAACATTTTTAATGAAGGATTTGATGCCAATATTCAAAGTAAACTTTTAAAATTGTGCATGAGTTCAATATAATCCATCAATTATGAACATTTAATCTAAATGTGCAGAAAATTGCAATTGAGCTTGTTGTTAAGCTCCCCCTGCATTGAATAGCTCCCCCTATATATAAAATCAAATTTTAATTGAACTGAAAATTTCAAGTTTCTTTCTTTTTGCATAAACAATCATTTCTCCCCCTTTCTTTCTTTCTTTATGCATATTCAACCATCTCTCATTAAAATTTCAAGTCTTTCTTTCTTTGCATATTCAACCATCTCTCCCCCTTTTTTGTTATCAGCAATAAGGAGAGTATTAGATAAAGAAAGTTAGAGAAAAATTGTAGGTTCAATAAGACATAGGGATTCAAGCAGTCAATATTTGAAAATGTGAAATTGCATTTCATAAGTAAGAAACATTACATAAGTTGATTCATGTACATTCCAAAATGAAATACATTAGATACTCAAAAATTCCTAAATACAAACTATCAAAATCAAAGTCAGATATGTTTGAATACAATTTTCTTCAAGTGACCTATGATTTCCATTACATCATCTTTTTGAGATTTCTTAAAATTTTCAAGACAAGCTTCAATCTGTGAGACTGCAAGGTCAATGTCCTTCTTCAGTTGACCAGTTGCATGAACATAAGATCCCGAGCCATCAGCAATGCCTTCCATCCTTTCAAAGATTTTGTGAAGTTCAGCACCAAAGGATTCAACAGAATTGCTTATGGAAAAGGAGATCATGTCCAGTCTCGAGTTAAGTTCTTCTTTCAGCTGATTAAAGTCTTCTTTTAATTGATTAATTTCATGAGATCTCTGACTATCATACTCAGCAAGCAAAGCTCTCAACTGACCAATCTGTTCATCAGAGAATCTCCCAGAAGCAGCAATAGACTGATGTGGAGGAGAGGGAATAGTGCTCGGTCCGGCCTCTGAAGGTCCAGCTGTAAATGGTCCCGCAATAAATGGATCAGGGACAGATGGTCCTGCAGTGGATGGTCCAGGGAAATCTTCTACTCTGGTCTCTTCTACTCTATCTCTCTCAGCTCTTTCTTCTCGTCCTCCTTTATCCAAATACCATTTAACTTCTTGAAGCCCATCCGATGAATAGTAGAAATACTATAATAGTCAGTGTGCCTCAATTTTCTTAGGGGTTCATTCTCCATAAAGCACACCTTGGCTTCTAAAGATTAATGTCAGAATCATACCATATGGCAGTGTAGATCTTTTCTTTGTAGCAGCCTCTGCCATATCCAATCATCATGCCAGCTAAGTTGACTGGCCTTCCAGTAATTATACAATCCATCAAAAGAATGTCTCGCTCCGAGACATACTCAAATCTACCAATTTTTGGAAATAAAATTCTTCCACAAATGTTATGTAGTAACCTGAGTTCCAGATTTAATTGATTTGCAAGGATTTCCTCAAACTCGGTTACATCCCTCCCTACATTCTTGTCAATGCTCCACTTCTATCATCATGTTGATATTCCATAATACCGATTGTGGGCATTTCCAATAAATTTCCAAGTATTTCAGCGGTTATTGTAACTCTTGTTCCTCTTACCATACTGATTAAACCGCCTTCTCCTCTACTTAAACCATTGTAAAACTCTCTCACTAAGGCTGGATAAGTGGGGATATCTAATGAGCAAATCTTTTCCCACCCCATTTCTTTCAAACATCTTCCTATAGTGAAGCCTTCCGACTCAAAGAAATCAAAATTGACCTTCCTCCAGTTGTAATAGTCTTACCGGCTAATTGATCAACTTTGGTGAAGAGGGTGAAGGAGGGGAATCTTCTTGAGTGGCCGAAGAGGAGGATGGCGAGGGTTGCCTCCGAATAGTGCGTCGCCTCGTGGAACGGACGCTCCACCGACGAAACCGCGCCTCTTAGGTGCCATTGAGAAGATTGGAATGTTTAATCAAAGGTTTTGAGAAGATTGGGGAAGTTGGAAAGGCTTTGGAACTTCTTGGAGAGGTTTTGGGAGACGGATGGAATGATTTGGGGTCGACTCCGCCTTTTTATTTTTGACCTAGCTCGACTTAGAGTCGACTCCCGAAAACTGGGTGTCGGCTCCGAACCAGAAAGTCTGTCAGCGCTCGAATTAGAGTCGGCTCTACAAAAGCCAGAGTCGGCTCTAATTGCTTAGACAGAACATCAAAAACTCAGGTGTCGACTCCACAAACTGTCAGAGTCGACTCTAACAGTTTCAGAGAAAAAAAATCAAGTTTCAAGGATCTGAAACTATTCAAATTAATCATCAAATTCTAGATAAATGTTCCTTAGCAATTGGGGAAACAATGAATCAAGATCTAGATAGATTTCCTTATTGAATATCGAAGATTTTTCAAGAAATTGATGAAATCTAGATAGATGTCCTTAAGAGTTTCAGAAAACTATTCCAAAGGATCACAAACTCCTAATTCTCCTCTAAGATAACAAAATCTCTCTTCACTTAAGGGTTTTGTAATATATCTGCCAAGTTGTTCTTCAGTATTCACATAATCAAGACAAATTTCATTATTGGCAACATGTTCTCTTATAAAGTGATATCTATTTCAATATGCTTTGTTCTTGAGTGTTGAATTGGATTTTTAGTTAGATTATTGCACTTGTATTATCACATCTTATAGGTGTCTTATCAAGTGTGATACCATAGTCTTCAAGTTGTCTCTTAATCCATAGGATTTGAGCACAGCAACTTCCAGCTGCAACATATTCTGCTTCAGCAGTAGATAATGCAACCGAATTTTGCTTTTTGCTAAACCATGAGATTAAGTTACTTCCTAAAATTGGCATGCACCACTTGTGCTTTTTCTATCTAACTTACATCCAGCATAATCAGAATCAGAATAAGCAATCAGATTTAATGTTGAGTCTCTAGAATACCATAAACCTACATTTTTTGTTCCACTTAAGTATCTTAGTATTCTTTTAACAGCAATTAAATGTGATTCTTTAGGTTCAGACTGAAATCTAGCACATAAGCAAACAGCAAACATTATATCTGGTCTACTTGCAGTTAAGTAAAGTAGGGATCCGATTATACCTCGATAATATTTTTGATCAACCTTCTTACCTTCTTCATCTTTGTCCAGCTTGCATGAAGGACTCATTGGTGTTCCGAGGGGTTTGATTGATTCCATACCAAACTTCTTTAGAATTTCTCTTGTGTACTTTGTTTGGTTGATAAAGATTCCCTCTTTGCTTTGTTTGATTTGGAGTCCAAGGAAGAAATTGAGTTCTCCCATCATGCTCATTTCAAATTCTCCCTGCATTAACTTAGCAAACTCTTGACATAGAAGATTGTTAGTAGCACCAAATACAATGTCATCAACATAATTTGAACTACAAGTAAATCTTTATTTTTCTTTTCAAAAATAATGTTTTATCAACATTTCCTCTTGTAAAATCATTTTCAATCAAAAATTTACTTAGTCTATCATACCAAGCTCTAGGTGCTTGTTTCAAACCATATAAAGCTTTGTGCAATTTAAAAACGTGATTTGGAAATTCATGATCTTCAAAACCCGGTGGTTGTTCCACAAATACTTCTTCATTTATTAATCCATTTAAAAATGCACTTTTAACATCCATTTGAAATAAATTAAATGTTCATGTGACATGCAAATGCAAGTAATAGCCTAATGGCTTCTAATCTAGCTACAGGTGCAAAGGTTTCATCAAAATCAATACCTTCTTCTTGATTATATCCTTTTGCAACTAATCTAGCTTTGTTTCTAATTACTATGCCATTTTCATCTAGTTTATTTCTAAAAACCCATTTTGATCCTATAACAGAATGATCTTTAGGTCTTTCCACTAATGTCCATACATTATTTCTAGTGAATTGGTTTAATTCTTCTTGCATAGCTACATCCAATTATTATCTTTTTCAGCTTCTTCAATAGTTTTAGGTTCAATTTGAGAAACAAATGCAAGGTGATTACTAATATTTCTCATAGATGATCTAGTTCTTATTCCTTGAGATGGATCACCTATAATCAATTCCTTGGGATGACTATAAGCGTATCTCCAATCTCTTGGTAGATCTATCATTATGATTAGTATTAATCATCAGCATTAGGCGAATCATTATCTTTAGCTTCTTGTTCATGATCTGAAGATACATCAATATTAAGTTTTTCAAGATTGTTTTCAAGAATGTTTGTATCTTCCTCATCATCAATCCTTTTGGAACTTGATGCTAAAGATTCATCAAAAATTACATGAATAGATTCTTCAACAATTAAACTTCTTTATTGAACACTCTATAGCTTTACTAGTTGTTGAATAACCTAAGAATATTCCTTCATCAGATTTAGCATCAAATTTACCTAAGTTATTTTACCATTATTATGAATAAAACATTTACAACCAAATGCATGAAAATATTTAATGTTGGGTTTTCTATCATGCCATAATTCATAAGGTGTTTTCTTTAAAATAGGTCTTATTAATGCTCTATTTAAGGATGTAACATGCTGTGTTAATAGCTTCCGCCCAAAAGTATTTGGGAGTTTACTTTCACATAGCATGGTACGGGCCATGTCTTCTAGAGTTCTATTTTTCCTTTCAACTACTCCATTTTGTTGAGGGGTTCTGGGTGCAGAAAAATTATGATTAATACCATTTTCATTACAAAAACTTTCAAATAAGTGATTTTCAAATTTAGTTCCATGATCACTTCTTAGAGACACTATGGTAGTGTTTTTCTCATTTGTGACTTTCTTGAAGAATTTCATGAATATCGAGAAAGTCTCATCTTTGTGAGCTAAAAACATTACCCAAGTGAATCTAGAGTAATCATCTACTATCACAAGACCATATTTCTTTCCTCCTAGACTTGTGGTTCTAGTTGGTCCAAAAAGGTCCATGTGAAGTAGCTCTAATGGCCTAGAAGTTGAAACAACATTTTTAGATTTAAAAGAACTTCTAGTTTGTTTTCCAAATTGACATGCATCACATATTTTGTTATTTTCAAAATCTATTTTAGGTAACCTTTTACTAAATCCATTCTAATTAGTTTTGAAATCAGGTGTGTGCTTGCATGACCTAATCTACGATGCCACAACCAACCAATCTCATTCATATTAGCATTATTAGCAACTAAGCAATGATTATTAGTAGACAAATTGTCTAAGTCAATCAAGTATACATTGCCATTTCTATTTCCAATAAAAACAATGCTATTATCAATGGGATTAGCTACTGTGCATATAGAAGATTCAAATGATACTTTAAAACCTTTATCACATAATTGACTATACTAATTAAATTATGCTTTAAACCATCAACATAAAGTACATTTTCAATATATGTGGAGGGAGTTATTTGAATGTTACCAAACCCCAAGATTTGGCCTTTGCCATTATCGCCAAATGTAACAACTCCTCCTTTCTTTTCTTCAAGGGTGATGAATTCTCTTTGTCACCCGTCATGTGTCTTGAGCAGCCGCTATCAAGATACCACTTTCGCTTTGATCTTTTGGCCGCAAGACACTCCTGCAAATGATCAAGTTTATGTTTAGGTACCCAAGCTTTCTTGGGTCCTTCATGGTTAGTAGCAATAAAAATTGTTCCTTTTGGAACCCATATTTTTTTCCTTTAATATTTAAGTTTTTATTAGGTTTTAGAATTTTACATTCATAAGATTTATGTCCTTTTTGATTACATTTAAAGCAAGTAAAATTACTTTGGCCAGCACGCACAAAATATTTTTCAGTGATTTTTGTTTTCTTAAAGTGTTATACCCTAATCCAGCTTTGTCAAAAACTGCTTTTTGACTATTTAATAACATGTCTAATTTAGTTGAGCTTAAGGTAAACTTATCAACTATTTCTTATGTTTTTCAACCTCTTTCTTAGTTTATCATTTTCATTTGAAATTAATTCTTTTTCTTTTACTAAAATCATTTTCAGATTTAAGTTTCTTAACTTCATTAAGATTTCTTTTCTTTAATGAAAGTTAAATTTTCATTTTTCAAAATCTTATATTTCTTTTTCAAAATTTGAAATCATCGACAAGTTCATTAAAAGCATCAAATATTCATCAAAAGCAAATTCATCGCAAGGGTTATCGGAACTTACCTCATCGTTGTCGTCCGCCATAAAACATACATTTGCAACTTCCTTTTTCTTCTTCTTCTTCGGAAGAAGTTTCTTCGCTATCACTCCAAGTCGCCACATAAGCCTTCTTTTTCTTTTTGTAGGCTTTCTTCAATTTTGGATTCATTCCTAAAGTGCCCCGGTTTGTTACACTCATAGCAAGTCAAGGGGTCTTTCTCTTTTTCTTTGTCCTTGTCCTTGTTCTTATCCTTTTCTCCTTCCCACTTTGCTCCAAATTTCTTCTTGTGGAAGGGTTTCTTTCTCCTCATGAATCTTTTAAACTTTTTGGCTAAGAGAGCAGTCTCTTCATCATCATCATCATCATCGCTGCTGCTCTCTTCTTCTTTTGCAGCTTTGAGGGCAATCATTTTCTTCTTCTTTGTGTCCTCCTCTACATGCTGCTTCATAGTCAGCTCATGGGTCATAAGTGATCCTAGAAGCTCCTCTAAGGGTAAAGTGTTGAGGTCCTTTGCTTCTTGGATTGCTGTCATTTTGCTTCCCATGATCTTGGTAATGACCTAAGAATTTTTCGAACAAGTTCTGAGTTAGTATATGTCTTACCAAGACTTTTTAAACCATTTACAATATCTGTAAATCTAGTGTACATGCATGCAATGGTTTCAGATTGTTCCATGCTAAACAACTCATATTTATGAACAAGAATATTAATTTTGATTCTTTTACTTGGTTGGTACCCTCATGGGTAACCTCTAATCTATCCCAAATCTTCTTTGCGGAATTACATGTGGAGATTCTATTAAATTCATTTGCGTCTAAAGAGCAATATAAGACATTCATGGCTTTAGCATTAAGCTGTGCCATTTTCCTATCATTATCATTCCAGTTCCTTTCGGGCTTAGGAACAATAGTGCCATCAATAACATGTGTGGGTGTACTAGGTCCATTAATTATAACACCCCATAATTCATAATCAGAAGCTTGAATGAATATCCTCATTCTAGCTTTCCAATAAAATAATTTGAACCATTAAACAGTGGAGGTCTATTCGTAGAATGACCTTCAGCAAATGATCCAACTTGAGCTGCCATTTGGATCTTTAGCTCTTGATCGTGTGATCAAAATCTAATGAGCACTAGCTCTGATACCAATTGTTGGCCCAGATGACAACCCAAGAGGGGGGGGGTGAATTGGGTTCTTTAAAAATTTAAACCTTTTTGAAATGTTTGTTTGCTTAGTATGTGTGGAAGTGAATGCAGATGCAAAAACAAAATGCAATCAGTAAGATAGAGATAGAGATAGAGATAAAGAAAGGAGACACGGCAAACACAAAGGTTTATAGTGGTTCGGTGTATCCAACACCTACGTCCACTCCCAAGATTCACTTGGGTCCACACTATAATCTTCCTTGATTACAGCCGAGTTGTTTTACAAGCTCACAACTCAAACTTGTTGTTTTCCCGGGCGCACAACGAACCCAGCTGGTTTTCAAGGGCTCACCAGCACAAAAACCCTAACACAAGCTTTACCAAGCTTGTACCGAGGTAAGACTACCTCCACTAGTTCAATCCCCCAGATTGAACTAGACAAAATAATAGAAATGTTGTTTTTCAATTACAAAGCTCCTTAATGAGCAATAATCAAATATAAGAATAACAAGGTTTAGAAAAGCCTGATTTATAGTTGGTTGGCTTTTGAGCTTTTCTTCTTTTCTTCTTCTCCTTGTTGGGTTGAATCAAGCCTCAGCTCCGATTCTTCACAGTTGAAGCAGTTGAGAAGGGTTGAAAAGCAAGAAACTTATCCTCTTTCTCCAAGTTGGGAAATCCACCAAAACTTTGATTTGAATGCCTTGGATTCCTCTTGAGCTTTTTGGAGTGGAGTGGATTTGAGCTAGAAGGTTTTCCTCTTGAGATTCAGGTTCTCTCTTTTTCGGATTTTTGGATTGGGATTTCTCTATTTGTTTCTCTGTTTTTTCGATTTCCATTTTTTTTTTTGAATGATAGTCTTCCCTTTTTATAGATTTCTTTCAAGCCATTTTTGGAAGAAAACTATCCATTGGAGTGTACCTTGTAACAAAATATATCCGTTAGAAATAAAGTAAAATAGAAATATTACCGTTAGAGCTGATCTGGCAATTTAATTTTTCGTTCCAGGTGGGTTGGAGTCGACTCTAACTTTTCTGGAGTCGGCTCTAACTCGAAACACTTTAATCCATTATTTCTGGAGTCGTCTCTGACTTTTCTGGGGTCGACAAGAAACTTTTTTGGAGTCGACTCTAACATACCCGGAGTCGACTCTAAATCGGGGCCAGAAAAATCAACGTTCTGTTTCATCTGTGAGAGTCGGCTCTAACAGTCTCGGAGTCGACTCTAACTTCCGTGCCAGATCCGGAGTCGGCTCTGTGATTCTCGGAGTCGACTCTAATGTCTGCAATCTTACCTAGACATTAGATTCGATCCAGAACACGATGTAACTTCTGATTTTGATCATTCAATAGACTTATAATCTGAAACACTTAATCAAAATCATTAGAGCCTTCAATTGTTATACTCAAATAGTTTTGTTAATCATCAAAATCATCAATTGGGTCAACAGGGGGAGTCCTTGAAGAAATATATCGACCATTTTAACATGGTCATGTTGGAAGTGGACCACCTTAATCATGAGGTGGCCATGTCTGCCCTAGCAGCGGAGTATTGAAGGAGAGTGACTTTTACCTGGCGCTGGAGGTCAGCTACCCTCAGAACCTCTCCGATATGATGGCTCTGGCGGACAAATATGCCAGAGTCGAAGAATCACGGAGAGCCGCACCGAGCTGACAAGGAAAAAGGAGCCCAAGGGCTCGGACAAGCACCGATATGCCCGCCAGCCAAGTCCACCTCGCCGCCAAAGGGTTCCTCCACCCCGCCGAGGAACCGCACCGGAGCCCGCCAAGGAGGTTCAACCGGTTCACTCCGCTCACTGCTCCAAGGGCGGAGATCCTCATGGCGATAGAGCGCCAGCTCCCCCGACCACCTCCTCTCCGAGGGAATGCTACCCGGAGAGATCCCACCAAATACTGCCGCTACCATCGGGATCATGGCCACGACACTGAGGAGTGCTGGCAGCTGAAGAACGAGATCGAAAGGCTCATCCAGCGGGGTGACTGGACCAATTCAGGAGAGCACCCGAGCCAAGGAACGGGGCGATCATCAACCTGAGCCTCAGCAACCTCCTCCTCCGAATCCTTCGGTCGCTGGTCACATTAATGTGATCGAGGCAGTTGGCAGTCCGTCGAGTGGATGGAACGATGAAGAAGGTTCGGCGCCAAAGAAAGCGCAAACAAATGAGCTCTCCTTCTCCAACAGCACCTCCAGAAAATACAGTTCCCGCATGATGATGCGTTGGTTGTATCCCTTAATCTGAACAACTATGATGTAGATCGAATTCTCATTGATAGTGGAAGCTCCGTCAATGTTTTGTATCTCGATGTGTTTCTGAAGATGAAACTGCTTATGGAGAATCTCCGAGCTGTGGACTCCACCCTAATGGGGTTCACCGGTGATGTTATCACCCCAGAAGGAGTCGTGACCTTGACGGTCCGTGCAGGAACTTGGCCTTCGTTGCCACGGTCACACAGATTTTCTGGTGACCAAGCTTCGGTCGCCCTACAATGCAATTTTTGGGAGACCCGGCCTGATGTCCCTTAGAGCCGCTGTCTCCATCCCGCACCTAGCAATGAAGTTCCCTACCGATGGGGAGTGGGGGTAGTCCGAGGAAACCAAGCTGTAGCTCGGCAGTGTTTCATCACCAGCCTGCAATCCAAATTGCCCGAGGTTGATGGACTGGACGCTCGGGAAGATTTTGCCGAGCAACGGGGAGAACCAGCTGAAGAGCTGGAGGAGGTGCCGCTGAACGAAGCCCGGCCAGACCGAACTATAAAGATCGGGTCACTGCTAAAAGGGAAACCTCGGACGGAGCTGATCGACTTTCTCCGAAGGAATGCTGATGTTTTCGCCTGGTCAGCTTCCGATATGCCGGAATCAGCCCGGATGTTCTCGTCCATCATCTTAATGTGGATGAGATGTCCCGGCCCATAAAGCAGAAGAAGAGGAGCTTCGCCCCTGAGCGGCAAAAGGCGATTGAGGAAGAAGTCGACAAACTTGTTAAGGCAAACTTCATTCGGGAGGTAAACTATCCAAGCTGGCTGTCCAATGTCGTCATGGTAAAGAAGTCGAATGGCAAATGGCGGATCTGCATCGACTTCACCGACCTCAATAAAGCTGCCCGAAGGACAGCTTCCCTCTCCCTCGGATCGATCAGCTTGTAGATGCTACTTCAGGGCATCAGATGCTAACCTTCATGGACGCCTATTCGGCTACAATCAAATCCGAATGGCGCCTGAGGATGAAGAAAAGACCGCCTTCATAACCGATCGAGGTACATATTGCTACCGTGTCATGCCTTTTGGTCTGAAGAATGCAGGTGCAACTTACCAAAGGCTGGTCAACAAGGTCTTCAAGGAGCAAATCGGCCGAAACATGGAGGTATATGTCGACGACATGCTGGTCAAAAGCAAAGAAGCATCCCAGCATATTGAGGACCTCTCTGAGAGCTTCGCGATGCTCCGAAAATATCGGATGAAGCTCAATCCAACGAAGTGTGCCTTCGGTGTCAATTCTGGAAGTTTCTGGGCTTCATGGTTTCTCAGCGAGGCATTGAAGCCAACCCGCAGAAGATTCAAGCCCTTCAGCAAATGACACCCCCAACATCTATCAAAGAGGTCCAGCGCCTGACAGGAAGGATCGCGGCCCTCAACCGCTTCGTAGCTCGATCGGCCGAAAGGTGCCTTCCCTTCTTTAAAGCTCTCGATCTGCCAAGAATTTTCAATGGACTCCCGAGTGCCAGAAATCATTCGAGGACCTCAAGAGGTATCTCGGCTCTCCACCCCTCCTCAGCAGCCCCAACTCGGGAGAGATGCTATTCCTGTACTTGGCGGTTTCAGAAGGCAATTGGCTCAGTTTTGGTCAGAGAAGAGAAAAAGACTCAAAAGCCGATCTACTATGTCAGCAAACTGCTCCGGACGCCGAGACAAGGTACACCCGGATCGAGAAGTTGGTTTTGGCCCTGGTAACGTCGGTTCGGAGGCTGCGGCCATATTTCCAGTCGCATTCTGTGACAGTTCTCACCGACCAACCCATCAAGGCGGTGGTTCATCGCCCGGAGACATCAGGAAGGATGGCTAAATGGGCCGTCGAGCTAAGCGAGCATGACATCCGATACCAGCCTCGCCCGGCCATCAAGGCCCAGGTTCTAGCTGACTTCCTCCTTGAATGTACTATCCCAGAGGATGGTTCCACTCCAGACTCCTCCGAGCAACCGAAGCCTGACGCCCTGTGGCTGCTCCATGTTGACGGATCGTCCAATGCCGGTGGCTCAGGCGCTGGCCTAATCCTCACCAGCCCAGAAGGGGCTACCTTCGAGTATGGCGTTCGCTTCTCCTTCCCAGCCTCCAATAACGAAGCCGAGTATGAAGCTCTGCTCGCTGGACTTCGAATCGCCCGTGACCTCAAAGTGAAGAAGTTAAATGCCTTTACCGACTCTCAATTGGTGGCTGGTCACGTGCGGGGCGAGTTTGAGGCCCGGAGCCAAACATGATTCGGTATCTCCAGCAGGTGCGGACTTGCTTTCCACTTCTCTGAATTTGAAGTTATCCAGATCCCAGATCCGAGAATGCCCGTGCCGATCTATTATCCCGACTGGCGACTGCGGAATCAATGAGTTCGAACGAAAGTTTCCCCTGAAATCCTGGAAAAGCCTAGCATCGCGGAGGCAGACCGAGTGATGCAGATTGAGACGAGCCATCCTGGTTCGACCCCATCTCGAGGTATCTCAAAGAAGGGTCGCTCCCAGCCGACCGTAAGGAAGCAAGAAAGCTGAAATTGCAAGCTGCCCACTATGTGTTGGTCGACGACCAGCTCTATAAGCGATCCTTTTCCATGCCATTGCTCAAGTGCCTTCGCCCATCTGAAGCTGATTATGCTCTTCGGGAGGTACATGAAGGAATTTGTGGCAACCATCTGGGGAGTCGATCTCTATGCCACAAGGTGCTGCGCCAGGGGTACTATTGGCCCACTATGCAAAAGGATGCTGATGATCTCGTCCGAGCTTGTGACTCATGTCAGAGACACTCCAACATCCAGAGGCTCCCCTCCGCCAGTTTAGTCCCTATTTCCTCCGCTTGGCCCTTTGCTAAGTGGGGGATGGATATTCTTGGCCCTTTCCCCCTCGCCACTGGACAGAGAAAATTTTTATTTGTCGCCATCGACTACTTCACCAAGTGGGTGGAGGCTGAGGCAGTTGCCCAAATAACCGAAGCTCGGGCCAGGGACTTTGTGTGGAGATCCATTATCTGCCGCTTCGGCCTTCCGCATACATCATCACCGACAATGGCAGGCAGTTTGATAACCCAAAGTTCCGAGGTTTCTGCGAGGAACATGGGATCTGCCACCGCCTTACATCGGTGGGGCATCCACAAGCCAATGGAGAAGCCGAAGTAACTAATCGGACCCTGCTTCAAGGGATCAAAGCTCGGCTCGCCAGAGCCCGAGGCAGATGGGCGGATGAACTTCATCACGTCCTATGGGCCTACCGCACTACCCAGAGAATCCCCACCGGCGAGACCCCGTTTCGGATGGCCTTTGGCACGGAAGCCGTCATCCCTGTGGAGGTAGGACTCCCTTCTCCGCGAGTGGAGAGCTACTCAGAGGAAGCTAACGACGAGCAACTTCGCACCAATCTCGACTGGTGGAAGAGATCAGAGAGAAAGCTCGAATCAGAGTAGCTGCATACCAGCAAAGAGTGGCTCGTTACCATGCCTCCAGAGTCAAAGGAAAATCCTTCTCGCCCGGCGACCTCGTCCTCCGGAAAGCGTCCGTCTCCAAACCACTGGAGCAAGGAAAGCTGTCGCCAAATTGGGAAGGCCCTTATCAAGTGGCAGAAGTCGTCGGACCGGCACCTACAAGCTCCAGGATTTGGACGGGAAATTGTTCCCCGGACGTGGAGTTTGGACAACCTCCGCATATATCACCAATAGAGTACGCTCTCTATAGACTTGCCCCATTTACAGCTTTGGCATCTTGTTTCTATTCTCCGCGGCACGACCGCTATAGTCGTTTTTTCTGAAAGGTCGTAATAGAAAACAGATGTCACTTACGCATCCATTCTCGGCACAACCGAGCTATCTCTTGAGCCAAATCTCCGAACCTCGGTAGGGCCGAGCCTCGAATCAAATCTCCGTACCTCGGTAGGCCAAGCCTCGAATCAAATCTCCATACTCGGCAAGGCCGAGCATCAAATCTCCAAACCTCAGCAGGGCCGAGCCTCGAATCAAATCTCCGAACCTCGGGAGGGCCGAGCCTCAAGTCAAATCTCCGTACCTTGGTAGGGCCAAGTAAAATATCAAGAAACTTCATTCGGATTCGGTAGCTTACAAGCCCGGCCGAACCAAGTGGTCTCCAAAACTTCGTTCGGATTCGGGCAGCTTACAAGCCCTGACGGACCAAGTGGTCTCCAAAACTTTGTTCGGATTCTTACAAGCTCTGGCCGGACCAAGTGGTCTCCAAAACTTTGTTCGGATTCGGGCAGCTTACAAGCCCCGGCCGGACCAAGTGGTCTTCAAAACTTCGTTCGGATTTGGACAGCTTACAAGCCCCGGCTGGACCAAGTGGTCTCAAAACATCATTCGGATTCGGGCAGCTTACAAGCCCCGGTCGGACCAAGTGGTCTCCAAAACTTAGTTTGGATTCGGGCAGCTTACAAGCCCCGGCGGACCAAGTGGTCTCCAAAACTTCGTTCGGATTCGGGCAGCTTACAAGCCCTGGCCGGACCAAACGGTCTCCAAAACTTCGTTCGGATTTAGGCAGCTTACAAGCCTCGGCCGGTACCAAAGAATAAAGTCTCGGCCAAAACCGAAGTGCATCTCCATTCCTTATTAAAAGCCTCGGCCAGAGCCGAAGAGCGTCACTTATCAAAAATCTCGGCCAAGGCCGAATGATAAGAACAAACATTTGGAAATAACAACGGACATGAAAGTTGCAGAAATTTTCTTTTTCATTCATCACAAAAAGGACGAAAAAGAAAGAAAAAGATACATGAGCCCTCACTGGGCCTTATCTTCTTCTCCGGGAGCCGTCGAACCCTCCCCACGCCGAGCTGACTTGGTGACCTTTCGTCGAAGGGACGCTACTTTCCCCTCCAGCCGATCGTTGGCACGGCGAAGGAGCTCGACTTCCCTCATAGAAACGGCCAGATATTGTTCGGCCACCTTCTGGAGCCGCTCGTGATCCGCAAACATTGACACCAAGGCCTCCCCGTTGACGGTCACCATAGCGCGGCTCCCATAGGACCCCTCACGGCCATTAGCGCCGCTGTTCGGCGCCATAGTTGATCGCCCCTCACCTCCAAACGCCATCTCAGAACTCAGGAACTCTTGGGAGATTGGCTGAAGAGATGACTAATAGAGGCATCCTTCTCATCTATATTTAAACTGCTCCTGGTGAATATTTTGGTCGTTCGAACCATTAATCTCAGCCTGTGGAAAAACACCACGCGTCACCACCTCAGTGGGTGCTCACGGGAAACGAAGAGTCCCGACCCTCATCGGAGAGGATATTAATAACGCTAAGGCGCTCAAGGAGCTCCCTTCTCGGGACTAGACTCCCTCCGATCTGCCGGATCATTTTCGAAGTAAATATCCTTGAAAATCTGCCAGACTTCCTCGAATCAGGCGTCCTCGAAAAAATGCGAAGGAAAGAATGTACCAGTGGCCAACACTTGAGCTACATAGTTCGCCCTCTCTGATGTGGCCGATTTACAGTCTCTAGGCGCCCCCTCCATCGCTCGGGTAGCCTCCATCCTCTTTGGCCGTCCGGACCTGGATCCACAGTTGCGGTAAGGACCAAGTAAACTATCAAAAATCCTCGGCAACGATCGAGCAATATTCTGAATTCTCGGCAACAACCGAGCGATCTTCCGAAGCCTCGGCTACAACCGAGTGATTATCTGAAACCTCGGACGAATCAAATGGCATACCCTTAAAAAGTTATCTAAAGCTCTGGTCTAGACGAGTAATCTCTCAAACTCTCTAACACAACTAAGACGTCCTATGATACTTCGACAGAAGTAAGCAACCTCCTTCTACTCAACCGAAAAGACATACGAGCTATCCTTTTTCGAAGAAATACCTGCTTCATTCTACAAACGGGATCATGCTTTCCGCATGAGCCCCCGGGACCGCCCAGGTCCACCTCTGACCCGAACAGAGACAAACGCTTTCCTCCACTGAGGACCGAACTTTGGTCTAAGCAAAACAAGGTAGCAAGAACGCTGCCAAAATATGCCATGACCCAAAAACATGATATGGGAGTAGTAACTCTCAAGCACAATCACCGGAAAAGAAGCAGGTGCTAAAAGAAGAAAGAATAAAAGCTTCTTTATTTCTTTACCAATGAAAGGGATTACAACCTCCAAAGAGGCATTACAAGTGCATCATAGCACAAGAAATAAAGATGAACAAATGGCTCGGCCTAACCGTTGCGATCAGCTTCGGTTAATAATGATATCTCAGCGTCCGACCCAAGATATTAGAGAAATCAGAATGAGTGGATGAGCCCTATTGAGCAAGGCAACCCATCCACCAATCCCTCGGACGGATATGTTGGATACCGAAGCCGAGGATGCTTCCCCCCGGGTGGAATGCTGGGCTGCAGGTCGCCGCCCGATGAGAGAGACAAGGGACCATCAGCCCTGCACTGCTCTCAACTGCCTCTTCACATGGCAAAAGATTCCCCACGCGGAGGGACTAAACATCCAGCCCGAGGGAGAAGGAAAAGTCCGCACATGCTACGGGGGTACATGTGCACTTTCCACCCTGCGACCCTCATAGCAAACCACAAAGGACACACTGGAAGCACGTATGTGCGCTCTCCATGTGATCCTTGCGGACCTCCTATGCGTTCTCCATATGATCTCCGAAACTCCTCTCTGGAGGATGAGTTGCTCTTCAGCGACTCCTTCATCACCCCAGCTATCTGGGGAAAGATGACTTGCAAAAGAAAAACTCAGTCCCCCCACTCTCAGCCCAAGGGACACAGGCATCATGAAAACTCTCACAACTCATGGAGAAGAAAACCTTGGAGGATGGCCTAAAATGGCCCTCTCCTCCCGTTTTATAGGCAAACGAACCGGGAACAACCATCAGAGCGAAAAGCCCCGAGATTCAAAACGCCCTACCCACACGGCCATGTGGCATCCGAAGATGAAAAGAGCGCTCTTCAATGCACGCCAAACGCATCGCCCGAGCTATGACGCATGCCAAAAGGTTTTCGCTTGATCTCGAATCGAGAGCTTTAAATGCAGGGGATCGCCCTCTGGTCCTTGAGATACAGGTAGGCCTGGGAAATTGCCCAGTGAAAACAATGCCCTCCAATGGCAAGTCAGCATCTATGTCGTGCCTTGGAAAAGATCGATGGGATAAACGACCTCGGAAAATATAGAGGCAACCTTTTGCAATTTACAGGGCCGTATTAACCATTTTGGCAAAAAGAAGCTCAGCTCGCCTTGGAAAAGACAAGACGCTGGCAGAATAATAAAAAGGCACAGAAGCCAAGTACTCTTTAATAAAGGCGCCTCAATATCCTTCACTTTGGCCCAACTGCCCGTTATGTCTCGGCATAAATCGAGACATTGACCTATGCTCCCGCTTAAGGCCAAAACTGCCTCTATACATCGGAATAAACCGAAGTATCTCTTCAGTACAACATGACTGAACATTATCTTTCGCTTTGATCCGGACTGAGACAGCCGCCGATGCCTCAACAACAACGAAGCACTCTTTATACTTCGGCCAAGCAGCGCAGTACATTGCACCCCGGCTGGAACTTGCGAAGATCCCTTTACCTCGGCCAAAGCGAGCCAATTTCTTTGCTTCGGACAAACTGAGCTATCCCGATACCTCGGCCTTGACCGAAATATTTTCTTAAGTCCGAGCCAACTGGCCTAAGATAGCAAATGAGTCATAATTCGTTCGTAGCCATAAGAAAACTTGGGGTAGAGGATCAACCAAAAGAGGCGATTAAGCAGATGAAGACAAAAGACCCATTCATTGAAAATTTTGACTGAATTACATATCTAAAAAACAAAAGCACACGAATGATCCTCAAGGATCAGGAGCTGGATCAGTTCCAGGAGTGCCCTCAACAACACTCGGAGAGGCTCGGCTTGCTTCGCCCACTTCAAAAGTCGTTGTTCCTTCGGCGGTAGGCTTGAAGTGCCCCTCAGAAGTTGTAGCCTCACTTGAACCCAAGATAGCATCTAGGTCGACGTCTGAGACATCGTCATATTCATCTTCTTCAGCCCCCGGGGTATAGGCCTCACAAGCCTCAACATCCAGGAAAGAGAGGTCCCACTCAGGATGCTCCCGGGCTATCTTAGTTCAGGTCTCCTCCTCGCTGAGCTGGAAAGCCTCGGCGTAGGTCGCATCCTCTATGCCCCGAAGCAAGCCCATTTGCTCCTCGATCTCAGCGACCCACCTTTCGAGCTCTAAGCTCCTTTCTTTACTCGACGATAGTTCCTCTTGCAGGATCTTTAGTTGGTTTTGGCCCTCCAATTTTGCCCTCTCCATCTGCAAATGCAGGATTAGCCGATGCAACAGCAAGTTAATGAGAGAAGTTTAAAAGACAGTACCGTACCTCCTCCTTCTGCCTGGCTAACTTCTCGGTCAACTCCTTGACCTCGCCAAGGGCCCTCAGTTTATCAGCTTTAACCTGCTCGATTCTGCCCTTGAGGTCATCAATCCTCGATTTCCTATTATCAGCTTCTTCCCAGGCCTGGGAAAGCTCGTAATCAAGTTGGGTTAACCTCTCCTGGTGCCATTTAATCCTATCATCCTTGGCTACGATGCATTGATTGAGATTCCGGACCTTCTCCTCCGACTCGCCAAGCATCCTGTTCAGACGATTCTTCTCCTCGGCAGCCTCTCACCTCAATCTGTCTCGACTTTCATCGAACTATTTCTTGGCGGATTCCATTTCTCCAGCATGCCGAGATTCGATTTGCGATAGCTTCGAGCATGCCTCATTGTACCCCACCTGGAACCCACACAGTTCCTTAACTTCGAGCTTTAATCTGGACACGTCGTTGAGGGCGACCTAATGCAATCCCTTCACCATCTCCAACTTCTTATTGACAACGTCCAGGACCTACTCAAATTTGTCAGACACCGCCACTCGCAGTCAAATCTCGGAGCTAACTCTCTTGGCCTGAACGTTGGCCCCTGTCGCCAGGCTCAAGCGCCAGCACAGAGCCCTATTGATCAGAGAACTCTGCGGAACAAAAAAAAACAACAAGTAAGGAAGCGCGATCAAGTTTGCTAGAAAACACTTGATACTCTAGAATAGCAACTCACCCAGAAGGTGTAGGACCTAGCAAACCCCATTAGGATGGAGTTATCGATATCGGGGAGAAGGTGAACGTCCTTCGCTACGTTCCGCTGACCAAACGCGGCGTCGACAAGGTCCAGGTCCACAAACTCGTCCATCGAGGGACCAGCGCTTGGATGTAATGCCGACTTCATCAAGGCAGAAAATGCCTCCTCAATAGCCAAGTCCGGACCACAAGGCAGCCCGTTCGAGGAACCAGCCCGAACAATCTCAGACTGAGGAGCCTTCAATCTCCTGGCCTCCTCCAGCAAAAGCCTGGCCTGCATTTCATTAGATACCTCGGCCAGCCCCGACCTCAATCTTCCCGATGCTTCGATAGGGGAAACTTCAGCTAGAAGGTCATCGTCTTGTCCTCCTTCTTCACCCACAGGCCCCTCATCAATCGCTGGCGCCTACTCCTCCCACGCGGACTCTACCAAAGCCTCAACTTGTTCACCAGCACTTCTAGCCCCCTCAAGAGGAACCCCTCCGGCAGGAGACTCCTCTCAAACATCCATTGCCTTTGGCCCAACGACATCACCCTCTAACCCATCCGAGGGAGGCCCTTCAACAACAGGCTCACCCTGAACTTCCAACGGAGCCTCCTCCGGGCTATACGCTATCTCTACCACCAGAGGACAGGGGATCTCGGCGACCCTCTCTAAGTCCTCCTCTGCTCTGTACTTCCCCATCGTGGCTACTACCTCTCCTGCCAGCGGAGAGAACCCTTCTTCCATCACCGATGCTCCCACGTCCCCTTTCTTCAGCGGTGAGAAGCGCAGGTTGGCTTTGACTCGCCCAACCTCTGGCGAGCGCTCTTCGAGAGACAAACTTTCTTCTCGGGCTTGTGCCTCTCTGCGCTGCTGGTCTCTCTTGGGCACTTGCCCAACTCTGTCTGTATGCGGCCCGTCATCTCAGACTTCTTGGCTACAGACATGGGGAGCAACCAGTCAAACCTGGGTATATCCACCCCAAAGAAAGGAAAAACAGAGAAGGGGGAAGGGGCTTACCCTGCCTATCGATGGGGCTAAGCCCGGCATCGCAAAGAGCCTCCTCCGACAGTAAAATAATAGCCGAGAACGTTCAGCCGCTGGTGAGTACCCCTAGATCCTTCTTCTCCCATTCCGATAAGGTCGGATGCGCCTCCATATCCCTAATAGGGCTTCCCCATCCCCGCGGGAAGTCGGAACCGATGTTCCCTTCAGTAATAAAAATCGGACCTTCCATCCCTTTATGGACGATGGCTTATCTACAATCATCCCAAATGACTTTCGAGGTCCGATATAGGACCACTCCGAGTTCCTCGTGGGCATCAGATGGTAACAAGCATGGAACAGGGACAGAGTTGCTATTACCTGAACTCGGCTACACATCGAGATGAACCCGATGATACTTCGCTAGCTGTTAGGAGCCACCATTGTCGGACAGATGTTATAAAACTTCATGATCTCCTTCACCAGGGGATGGTGAGGAAACTGGAGGCCTGCCTTCAAGCTGTCTTCATAAAGAAAGACCCCACGCTCTAGCTCCTGCGAAACCCTACGCTCGGGCCCCGGCAGTCGCAGAATGATATCCGAGGGAATGCCATATTTCTGGCTGAGTCTTCCCAATTCCTCAGCTGTGATTTTTGAAACCATGTCGTTGGGTCTCATCATTCTGCTGGCTGGAAGAAACACAGAGCAAGATTGCAAAGAAAACAGGGGGACAAATTTCTCTAGAAGGAGAAGAAAGGGCGCGGTGAATGGGAATAGTGTTGCTTCGACTTTGCTTCCCCCGAAGGAAATCGGCTCAAAAAGAAGATAAGGCGTCTCGATCGAAATGCCCAGAACCATCACTGCAGATACCGTGAAAACCAGGATTTGCTACGTGGCGCTCCCCCAACCGTTGCCCTTGGAAAGCGATAGTTCCATTCAGTAAAAGCAAGACGGCCACGCGGCGCTAATTAGAGCACCATTACACATGCTGTCAAATTTAAACCCACTCAAATCATGTCACCCGAAGTTATACTCCCTGCGTCCAAACCTACGCTTCGACTAGGGAGTGAGGGGCATGTATTGAGGGGTAAAATTGCCATTATATAAATAATAATGCAAGGGGGCTAGGATCAACCCTGACTCCCACGTGCTGAACAATACCCACTAGAAACAAGTCAGCCTCAGTGGATCGGGATGCCTTAGCCCCTCACCGAGCCAAGAATTCCTAAGGCGCGCATCACATCTCTCGGTTTCAGCCAAGCTATATCATCCCTCGGCCTCAGCTGAGCTATATCATCTCTCTCGGCCCCGGTCGAGCTATATCGTCTCTCTCGGCCCCGGTCGAGCTATCTGACTATACCTCGTCAGCCGAATCATCATTATGCCCTGGCTAGACCTGGGCACTCAAGGACCTCTACGGAATTTAGTGCGGGAGAGTTCAAATCTGTAAGATTCCAAACAGAAATCATATCTAAGAGTGGCTCAGGACCTGTGAGAGTGGCCTAGAGCCCTGGAGCCTATATACCCGCCAAATCTTGAGATGTCAACCAGCTCTCTCGGTCGTCGATCCTCTAACCAACAAGATGCGAATCTTACTGGCCTCATAACAAACTGGATTCAAATTCTAACAACTTTTGGACCCACAACGCCCCCAGGGAATCAAGTGATCCTCTGTAAATAGAGTCGTCTGCCGACTCCTTAGGTATGCGCACTTGCTCACTGGCACACACTCTTTCTGCCTTGACTTCCTTCATTTTCCGCCATTAGCTCTCTGCTCAGAGCTCTCAAAGGCCACCTTTGGAGAGACTATTCAGCGAGAGCCTTCTCCTCTTATTTGTTGATTGCCGATCCCCGCTGACTTGAGCGTCGGAGGGTCTTCCGCGAAGGGCCACCCCCAACGCCTCTCGCATGAGGACTATTTGTAGGTCCGCCCAGGAGGGAGCCCGTCCCAGAGCCCGATCGCGCCCGAGTCGAAGGACAGATTTCAGCAGCAACAATAGTAAACAAAATAAGATTACATCTATAGTTTATAAAAAATAAAAAAAATATATTTTTATAATATTTTAAACAATTCTTATATTAAATATTAATTTGAAATATTAAAAATTTTTAAATATATAAATTCCACAAATTATTTTGATTATATCAGAACTATACATGCTAACTCTCTTTGTTACAAAACTATAATATGATTACAGAAGATGCATAAGGTTGTGAAAGCTTCCAAAAAAAAAAAACAAAGTAGGGACAGAGATTAAGCATTAAAAATTTATTTATTTATTTCCATGCAAAATTTAACTTCTTAGAGTTATTTGTCTATTTGAAATCTGTTTTTGTTTTAGTAAAGAAGAAACTTTTAGGTGCGTACACCATATTGAAAGGAGGATAAGATTTTTCTATATATATATATATATATATATATATATATATATATATTGTTTATTGCCTACAAGAATACAACAAAATTCTATTCCATAAAATTACTAATCCAATTGGATAAGAATAATTTATTTTAACAAAATACTCATTTTTATTTGAATTTTGTCCAACTAAGCTAGCAAATATTTGGCTTAAAAAAAGCTCAAATCAAGCTCCATTTGAACTCAATAAATGAAACTCAAACTAGCACAGTAAATCAAAAATTAATTTCAAGTTAAGCCAAAAGTGGACCTAATAAATTACACTCGAACTAAAAAGAAAACTCAATTATAATTAGTTGTTAGTTGTGTGTTTTTTTTTTGTTTCAACTCAGTGTCAAATGTTAATTTAAGCTTAAATGAAGTATGAAATCAATTGAGCCAAACTTGAGCTGAGATTGAAATCAAGCTTAATTCATACTAAACCAACTTTGATCCAAGCTCAAATTGATTTTGACCTGATTTAGTATCATCAAGCTAATTAATTAGATTTAACTCCATCAAGGCCAGTCACAATCCCGGGTAAAGGAGGAGGGTTGCATTAGGTAGTTGGCAGTCAGCGTAATACTTCGTTAGAGCCCATAAAAGATGAATCTACTAAATCAAACTATGCGAAGGGCTAGGACATTTTCGTTAAGAGATGCATTGCATCTGCCTCTGGATGTTTCAAAAATTGGGCAAGGAGCCTCGCACCGGTGCCCAGATGCGGTGATAAGTGAGCAAGGGCTCCCGCACTATGAACGAGTGTGGGTAAAAAAGTTAGTTCATGATCGTCAGCTTAGAGAAGCAACTTGGAATATAGGAATACTAACAGGTAAAGCTATGAAGATAGTGGGTACTATAATTAGGAGAAAAGTAAATATAATATGCTTATAAGAAACTAAATGGATAGGTAAAAGATCTAGAGAAATAGATAATACGGGATATAAGTTATATTACATTGAAAACATAAAAATATATATGGAGTAGGAATAATTGTAGACAAAAATTTTAAGGAATATGTTGTTAAAGTAACTAGAAAAAGAGACCAGATTATATCACTAAAACTTATAGTTGAGAATAATATAATTAATATAATTAGTGCATATGCATCATAAGTAGGATTAGACCAATAAACTAAGACACAATTTTGGAAAGACATAGATGAAGTAATGCAAGAAATACCATAAGAAGAAAATATATATATATATATATATATATATATATATATATATATATATATATATATATATATATAAGAGGAGATTTTAATGGACATGTAGGCAAATAGAAGGATGGATATGACACGGATAGATTTGGAGATAGGAATGAAGCCGATGTGAGCTTACTAGATTTTGCATTGGCATATGATTAACAATAGCAAACACTTATTTTAAAAAGCAAGATGAACATTTAATAACTTTTAAAAGTGGATCTAATAAAAGTCAAATAGACTTTTTCTTAACTAGAAAGGTAGATAAAATAACATGCCAAAATTATAAAGTTATTTTAGAAGAAAGTTTAACTTCACAACATAGGATAACAGTAGCAAACATATGGATAAAAATAAAATCTGAAGTAAAATATAAACTATTAATCCAAAATCTAAATGGTGGAATTTGAAAGGAGAAAAACTAGAATTATTTAAAGAAAAGTTAGTAAGAGTAATGACTATGATATAGATAGTGATTCCAACTTAATATGAAAAAAAGTAACTAAATGCATAAAAAAATATAGCAAAAAAGGTTCTAGGAGAATCAAAGGAGTAGGACTAATAGGAAAGAAAACTTGATGATGGAATGAGAAAGTTGAAGCTACCATCAAGAATAAAAGAATAGACTATTTTTCATTCTTCATCACTCTATTTTTTTTTTCAAATAAGAAAATGAGGATGTATATCATTAAAATATTTTTATGCAATAGAGTCTAATGGATGGCACATAATACCCTCTTCTTCTTCATGTTCTGCATGTCATCTCATATATAAAGCTGTAACTTCTGATTTATACATCCTTTGCAATCGGAGTACCAGTGAAAAATAATGCATTTTTTTCAAAGCCCCAGGTCTCATCCTAGTTGAACTTCTTCTTGCCATAAACCAAAGTTCGTCACAAACTTTACAAAATTGCAAATATGCATCTACACTCCAATAAAGCATGCAATTATTCTTGCAGTAGTCAATCTTCTGAATAAGTAAACCAAGCCTATGGAATATTTTTTTATTTTATAAAATAATATTATCAAATGGCAGAACCTCCTTCATTAATCCATCAACTGAATCAAATGCCACTTCAGATAAATAATGTTCAGTCTTAATGTTTAACAACCAGTCTATTACAGACAATTGCGAATGATTTTCACACCCAGGTCATAATTATTCATTTACAACACCTAGCATGTCATAGAAATATTGGCTTTTCGAATTTAGTTCTTCATAAAAGGTGCTGATTGAAACTCGAACCATTTCTTCATATATCACAATTTCTTCATATTGATTTAAGTTGTCATATTGATTATAATTCTCAAATGCTATGTAATAATTTTTTGATTCTAGGGCAGAATCAGCCAAGGGGGTGGCCAAAGGGGGAAGCCGGGGGTCGGAGGGCCAAGGGGGGAGCCGGGGGCCAAGGGGGGCCAAGGCGGCCAAGGGGGAAGGAAGGGGGGATTGGGGGAGAAGTGGGGGAGATGGGGGTTGGGGCCAGGGAGTAGGGGAGAGGGGGAAGCCGAGGGCCAAGGGAGGCCAATAGGGGAGCATGCATGGGGGGGAGCAGGGGGGGCAGAGGGCGGGCCGAAGGGGGGGAGCAGGGGGGGCGAAGGGGGGAGCTAGGGAGCCGAGAGAGGAAGGAGGGCCGGAGGGAAAGTGGGCGGGGTGGGGGGTTGGGGGAGAAGGCTGCATGCCCTAGATCTAGAGCGTGGCCCGAGAAGGTTTGGCACAAATTTGTTTGCACTCTAGAAAGACAACAACATGAGAAAGCAAGAGAAAATTTTGTAAAATTTCTATTGGACAAACCATAGCCCCTCCATAACAATTTGGGTTTGAGCTTTGGATCGCACATCTCCAAATATTTAAACTTGAATAATCATATTTAAGATGATTTTTTAAAAAAAATTAAAAAAACTTAAACTGCAACGTCTCATAAATAAATAAAAATTTCATGTCAAAAAATTTCTTATCGATGTGCCACAAAATCCTGTCAAATATGCATGCATCAAATAAGTTATAACTAAACCTCAAATATTTAGTATTATAATTTTCTTAGGACTTTGGAAATGCCATTCTACCCGAGCCATGCGGGAGTCTGCACGATATCCAAAACCATGTTGAAAGCTAACAAAAGAATAGTAGACATCACCTTCCACTGAACATGCTGACTCTGCCATCACTCTCTCTTTTTTTTGTTACAAACGGGTGATCACACTGATCTAGTGTGAGTCAACCCAGAAAGATCAGAAAATAAAATCTGTTTAAGTACAAAAGGGCAGGGATTACCCTGCTTCCAATTCCAAATCCCAGACTAATAAGCCACCGAGCTTGCAATCCAATCCGCCAAAGAATTGGCTTCCCGGTAGACATGACGGATATGAAAACGCTGGGCTTCCTGAAGGGTGGCCCGGATATCATGAAGAAGAGGGTTGAATGCAACCAGATCACTGCTATCTTGGCGGAGCCACCGGATGACAGTGAGCGAATCTCCCTCGATGAGCATGTAGTGAGCACGAAGAATCCGAATGGCGTAGGAGATACCAGCCCAGGCTGTGTACAGCTCAGCCAGCGGGATAGAACAATCCAGTAAGCCAAGACCACCAACAGCCAGCAAAACACCATCAAACCCATGGATTATGAAAGCTGAGCCAACAAGTCTGCCTCGAACACTACCGTCAAAGTTGATTTTAACAAACCCTAGGAGTGGGGGCTCCCAAGAAATAAAAACTGTATGCTGGTTCGCTGCTGAAGCAGCAGAGGAGCCCCAGTGGCTAGGACCATCAAAATCAGAAGCCGAGCGATAGTGTGTGTACTCCATGGATAAGGAGATAGCTCTTCTAGCAGTCCGCTGTGGAGATACATGATTATCAGTGAAGACATGAAGGTTCCGCGAGATCCAAATCTGATAAGTAGTGTAGGCCCCGGTGACAACTAGCTGCTGGGTGCCCCTCCTAATGTCAGTCAAAAAGGTCGCACGTAGAGAGGCAGTGCCTTCCAGTCCAAGGTGATGGTGATAGCCAGTAAGCTGCCAAATTTGCATGGCCCTGGGGCATGTAAAGATAGCATGATCCGTCGTCTCCTCCTCCAGACCGTACAGAGGGTAGGTTGGCTGGATAGACAATCCCTGTCTGGATAGCATAGAGCAGGTGGGAAGGCAATCCCAAGCAAGCTTCCACATAAAGAGATGGATCCTGGGATGGATAGGAAGCCGCCAGATCCACTCCACGTCCTTCATATGCTGAGCATGAGGCCTATAAATTTTCATGAGATCCCTGACTGGAGCACTGGGAAGACAGGATCTCCTCCATAATCTGGTATCAGCTATATGTCCCGATATAATAGGAATGGAAAGGATCCGACGAGCAAGCTCATCACCAAAAAACTGGGCCACCATGGGGAGGTGCCAGGAGGAGTGCTCCCGAGAGATCAAATCACTGATTCTCATACTGCTAGGAATACTGTTACTAATAAAAGTAGGCCAGCGTGAAAGGGGAATGTCGGCTATCCATGCATCTTGAACAGCATCTACTAAGGAGCCATCACCAATCATCCAAGTGATGTTGTTCAAGATATCCGGAACATGACAACAAACCTCTTTCCAGAAGAAAGAGTAGCCCCGACTAGATTGAAAATCCATAGAGGCCGTCCAATCTCCATATCTAGCATGCATGAAAGAGCTCCATAAAGAATGCGGATCAAGAAGGAACCGGGTAGCATGCCTAGCCAATAGAGCCTCCCTTCTGACAGTCAATGACTGAATGCCAAGGCCACCATCTGCAATCGGCATACGAATAGTGTCCCAAGCAAGTAAATGGAGACCATGCCCATCTTGACTGGAGGCCCAAAGGAAATCCCTGAAGCATCTCTCAATCCTCCTCAAACACAACAGAGGGACAACAAAGTTAGAAAGGAGGTAAAGAGGTAAAGAGGTAAGAACAGTCCGTAAGAGGGTAATCCTGGCCATCATGGATAACCCAGAGACCTGCCAACCATCCAATCGGTCATGGGCCCGATGCTCAAGATCAGTATAGTCACTGCATCGAGGTCGTCTTCCGGTAATGGGGATCCCCAAGTAAGAGAGACGGTCAGTCTGATTAGTAATACCAAAAATATGGATAATGGCTGCTTTGGTATTACCCGTGATCCTCGAGCTGAAGCAGATGGAAGATTTCTGAAAATTAATCTTTTGTCCAGAGGCCTGACAGTAGCGCTGAAAGATGGAAGCAAAGGTGATCGCATTATGTGGAGTAGCCTTTTCCAGCAGAATACAATCATCAGCAAAAAGAAGGTGGGAGATCGAGGGACCCTGGGGTCCTGCAGAGAAAGGGGCAATACATAAATCATGCTGAGCTTGAGTGAGCGCTCGGGATAGATCATCCGCAGCCAGGATGAATAGAAAAGGGGATAGAGGGCATCCCTGACGTAGCCCCACTGCAGAGTGAAGAAAATCTATTTGGCTTCCATTAATAAGGAGAGAGAATGATGGTCTGTGAATGCATGCCCTGATCCAGTCAATAAAGAGATCCTCGAACCCAAATTCCAGTAGAATTCGATACAGAAAGGCCCAGCTCAATCTATCATAAGCCCGCTCCATATCCAACTTAACAGCCATAAGGCCCTGACCACGAGAGGACCTCTGGAGGTCATGCATAAATTTATGGGCAATGAAGATATTATCAGTAATACATCGCCATCTAATAAAATCTCCCTGCTGTGGGGCGATAAGGCATGGAATGACGATCTGCAAGCGGGAGACCAGGATCTGAGCACAGATCTTATATAGAGTGGTGCAAAGACTAATGGGACGATAATGAAGTAGAGTGGAAGCGTCGGAGCATTTGGGCACCAGAGTGATAAATGTCCGGTTCCAATCGATAGGCATAGAGCTAGATTGAAAAACAAGCTGGATAGCCTGCAAAACATCCTGGCCGACAATGTTCCAATAGTGACGGAAGAAGAAAGGCGGGAAGCCATTAGGCCCAGGGGCTTTATCAGGCCCAAGATCCCATAAAAAATTAAATCTCATCCTCCATGATAGCCCTAGTAAGAACGCCATTCTCATGAGCAGTGATCTTCTTGGAGCTCGGGACCGGGTGAACAGATATCCAACTCCACTCTGCTCGGACCATCTAGTCTGGTAGAAATGTAGGAACTGGTCCCTAATAACCTGAATATCCTCAAAGCAATGGCCCTCCTCATCAACAAGATGATGGATCTTGTTAGCTACCTGACGCTTTAATGTAGCCTGGTGGAAAAATCTGGTGTTACGGTCTCCCTCTCTAATCCACTGGATCCGAGATCGCTGTCTCCAGAACATCTCCTGCTGAAGAAGAAGAGAGTGGTGAAGGGCCAACATAGCTCGGAGGGAAGTGAAGTCAGACTCTGGGAGAGCACCTTCCTGATCTTCTATGGTTTGAAGGGTAGCAATGTCCGCTTCCACCTGCTCCACTTTTCTCAAATGTCCCCAACCTCCATTCTGTTCCAGTTGGAGAGCCAACGTCTCGCTAACTGAAGACGTCTGGAAAGCCTATAAGTGGCACAACCTCTAACAGGAGTTCACCACACCTAAGAGAGAATGGACCTGGCAGAAGGGTAGGAGGTCCAAAACTGCTCAAAACGAAACTGTTTCCATTGCTGAGTCTCCGCCTCCGTAGATATCATTATGGGGCAGTGATCGGAAGTAATCCTCAGGAGATGAGTGACAGTGGCAGCGGGATAATACTGACTCCAACGACCCGTAGCCATAGCCCTGTCAAGTCTTTCCTAAACCCTGGCAGAACCCTGGCGGTTGTTGCACCAAGTAAATTGAGAACCCGAGTATCCCAGATCCAACAGGCCAGCATCAGAAATAAAGGTCCTAAACTCAGCAATATCCGCAGCCCCTGCTCGAAACCTTCCCCCTCTTTTTTCATTAGCTCCAACAATACAATTAAATTCCCTGTAACAAGGGAGGGATAGCCCTGATGAAGGAGAGCAAGAATCTCAGCCCAGAGGACCCGCCTCTCACGAA
Organism: Calamus simplicifolius; assembly: GCA_900491605.1. Taxonomy (NCBI): domain Eukaryota; kingdom Viridiplantae; phylum Streptophyta; class Magnoliopsida; order Arecales; family Arecaceae; genus Calamus; species Calamus simplicifolius. The sequence goes on from UESW01001499.1 coordinate 312,926, forward strand.
AATCCTTGCTGGCATAAATACCCAAGAGGAGCCAGGGATCAGAAGAACCATCTGAGATAACAAGAGCAACCTGCTGGTTGCATTGGTGAAAAGCATCAACTCGGACCATGGAATGGTGCCAGAGGGCCAAGATACCTCCTGAAAGTCCCACTGACTCCACAACATAGGAAGACCAAAGTCTAGAGACATGTCTCCTGAACCGGGCTAAACTGTCACCCAATAGGCGGGTCTCTAATAAAACACAGATATCAAAATTATGCTGCTGCATAAGTCTACCAAAGGAGGAGCGAAACGATGGTTTTGGAGCTCCTCTCACATTCCAAATAAGAATCTTCATTTAGTAGTTAGGGGAGGTTGGGACCCACCCTGGTCCCCCAGCATATCAACAGCAGAAGGTCTGCCTTCAGCTGAATGTCCAGAAGTAACTATCAGCTGAGCAGTCTCCATAACATCAATAGAAATGTCCTTTCCCTGCCCTCCAATGGCTCCCTTGAGATGAGAAAGAACAAGATCATGATTATGACCTGCATCGAGGGTCAGTTCAGGAGTAGCATCCTTGTCCCGAGATGAGGTTGCCCTAGAGCACTTTCCATTCAATGCACGAAGACTATCCATTGTGTCTATAGGGATGGCATTAGCCTGAGTAAACTTGGAAGCAGATAACTTAGCTTTTCCTTTCCCTTTTATATTTTTGGATACAGCTCGCTGGATTGTACTCTCCTCTGGCCTCGCCCGCTTCGATGGGCCAGAGCAGTTATCCGTACTGACCGTGGGCCGCCCAGCCACTTATCTGAACCAAGAAGAGAGAAAGGGTTCAATGTTGGCACTTGGGACATCAAAGATTTCTGAACATTGGAGCTCTCGAGAGTAGTCTCAGAAAAACCAGCACGGTCCACAGTGCTCGGCACAGTAACAGGGCTAGCAGCCCTAGCAGACCCCGAGCCAAAGGAGTCCACCACCAAGAGGGGTATGGACGAACGTCTCCGGGCCACCTTCAGCGGAGCTTGCCAGCCCTCCTCCGCGACCGGCCGAGCAGAGAAAGACGACATCTTCCCAGGTGGAGGCTATGGCTTAGCAGAAGCACCATGCCCAGACGACTGCTTCTTCCTCCTCAAATCGTCAGCTGAACCAGGGGAAGGCTGACGCTGCCTAAGCACAGCCATCCATGGCCCGAACTTGATTCCCAGCGAAGAGGGGCTAGCATCCGGCTGGGGTGAGCAGGGACCGGAGTAGTGCAGTGATCCACATTGCCCACAAATTCCTTCAAGATGTTCATATGAATACTGCTGCCAAAATGGATCTCGTCTACCTCGAACTCTAGCTCCAGGGCGAAGAGGCTTTCTGAGATTGACACGCACACACAACCGAGCAAATCCGCCTCTATTCTTTGCCTTGGTTGAAGGATCTGAGAAGATGAATTCCCCTGCTAGTGAAACGATTGTACGAATGATTTCATTAGTCCAGAATTCCATCGGCAAGAGCGGCAACCAAATCCAAAGCAGGGCCCTGGGAACAGAGTCCTCAGCTGGGATGAATTCAGCACTCCATTCTTCAGTGGCTATGGGTTGTCCATTAACAACCCACGGCCGCCCGAGCACCATCAGCTTGGCATTAATGTCGGAGAATCGAAGGATGAAACACCTGTGAGCCAAGCAAATAGCTTCGACTTCCCCTGGTACACCACCTTGCCGGAGCTCCCGAATGATAGCGTCCGGCGGCACCCATCGATTAATACTCCTTGCAAGGATGGCATTCAGCTCCCATCTGCTGGCCTCATCAGCTAGGGCTTCAGCAGGAGCTTGGACGATCTCAGGGAAGTAGAGCTCCAAATCAGCAATCTCGGCCGGAGATGGAGAGGGAGTAGACCACACAAACCGGCTCTCCGTAGGGCGGCTCCAAGCAGTCCGGCCACTCGAAGCACCATCAGCAGCAGCAGGAGGGGAGGGAGCAACTTGTGCCATCGTCCGGATAAGAACACCCGATGAAAGTAGCGATGATCGCCGGAGATCAAGGCCAAGACAGCCGTAGTGGGAATCTTAAAGCACAAAGAACAGAGAACAGACACTATAGCAATCGCTTCGAAGACACTGTAGCAATCACTTCGAAGACACTGTAGCAATCGCTTCTTTCACCGCCCTCCAGCCATCACTCTCTTTCACAGACTCTCTCTGAGAGAGGGAGAGAGAGAGAGCAATTCATCAACAAACCCAAGATAACTCATAGCTTGGAAAAAAAAAACAAACATAAAGTTATAGATGATGTTAGCTATCTGATATACATAAAATAGTGATAATAGTTATTGCCATATAAATTCATTCTCTGACTCGGGTGCAGCCCACCTTCGGATCCGATCGCCAATCTCTCACTCGGGCGGAACTTGCAAGAAAGTCCTCACGCAGAGAGTGTCAGGGGTGGCCCTCTGTGAAAGATCCTCCGACGCCCAAGTCAGTGAAGATTCACAGTAAGCAGATATCAAAAGAAGGCTCTCATAGAAAAGTCCTTCAAGAATGGCTTCTTGAGGAGCCGAGGGAGCTCTTTTTGAGCTTCAATGGAGTGCTTTAGTGAGAGAGAGTGAGCGTACATAAAAGGATTTCGAAAGAGGATTTCGAGAAAGGTATTTATAGACTGTCTGAATATTGGCAGTTTGTTCACCTGATTCTTTAAACGTGTATTGGGAGATGGAAAACCATAATATGGGGATCTGATTCGAATCAAATTTGTTACGAGGCCGGCGAGATTCGAATCTTGTTCGTTAAGAAGATCGATGGATGAAAAGGCTGATTTGAAGTTTTAAAATTTGGTTATTCTGTTATCTGGCTATTATGGCCGGAAGGTCATATTTGACTTTTGGCTACTTTGGGCCCACCAAGGCATAAGAATGGCTCGGCCTGACCGAGAAGAGGCTAAGGCATAAGAATGGTTCAGCCCCTGCCGAGATGAGGCCGAGGCATAAGAATGGTTCGAACCCTACTGAGGTGAGGAGGTGGCTTAGCTCTGTCAGGATGGAGATGCAACTCGGTCCTGCCGAGACAGAAAAATTTTATCTTTTTCCGAGCACAGCACTTAGCAGGCGAAAATCAAAAGTGATCCTATCCTTTTTTACACATGCACGGATATTAATGCAATGGTAATTTTTCTTCTCATCACATGTCCCCCACTCCTTAGTCTGAAGCGTAGGCTCGGACATAGGGAGTAGAATTTCAGGTGGCTTTATCCGATTGGAGGAATTCAAATGGGCGGAGACATGCTATGGGGTTCTCATATACGTCAGGCCGCCGCTTCATCATTTCTTCCTATTGTAGGAGGAAAAAACCTCTCACCTTTCGTTGTCGATTATGGATGGAATGGTACGTGGCGGGCTCAAGGTATGAAAACGCATGGGGATTCTCACCTCGCCAAAACGGTTTAAAAAGGGTTGAGCAGTGTTGCCTTTTGCTGCATTTTCTCTCTATCTTTTTCTTCCTCAACAGACAGAACAGCTTCGACCCAGGACCAAACATGGCTGGCATTTCCTTCATTGATCTCGGAGATAGGGAGCATCCCATTGACTCAGCCTTGACGATGACCCCCGCAGATCTAGAGAGGATTCGTCGAGATTACTGGTTCACAAGCGACATTCGGATGCGGGTCCCTAGTCCTAAACAGAGGGTACCTGATCAATTGGAGTCGAGGGTCTTTTCTATAAGGAAAGCTTCAAGGTGGGTCTCTGTTTTCCCCTTAATCTGCTGGTAAACGATATAATGAGGCATTATGGAATCTGTCCCACGATGATTATGCCGAATAGCTGGCGTTATATTATCGGGTTCTTTTTCATGTGCATGTTTACGGGGATAAGAGCGATGGTTCCTTTGTTCTGGGCCTGCCACAGTCTTACATCCTCCAAGGATTCATCCTGGCACTACATAGGGCCGCAGAAGAACTTTAAGAGGTTTTTGAATGTTTTGACTTTTGTCAAAGGATGAAAGTCACGATTTTTATTGTCAAATGGGATGCTGCATTCGACTTTCCTCGCCAATGGGGGCCTCTTCCTACAGAACTGAACCAGCACTCGACACTGTCGAAGGCAGAGAAGGAGGACTTCGACATTCTTTATGGCAGTAAAGTAGTCCCAATCGATGCCCTTTTAACTGAAGAGGCACTTTACAATGTTGGGTTGAGCAGAGCTGACCCCCTGAATAAGCATGACATCACTCTCTCTATGTTTTGATGTCTTTGCAATGATGTAACTGACCATCTGTGATTTGTATGTCGTAGGAATTAGGTCTGAGTTTGGGGCTCAGATGAGAGGAATGCTTGCAATTGACTATGGCGATTCGAGCAAAAAGAAGAGTACGAAGCATCGTCATACTGCCTCATTGACACCCATGAGAGGAAAGAGGGCCAGGCTTGAGCGGAGGCCATCTTCTTTTTCTCCCTTCAGGCTACAACTGGCTCTGCCGAGCCATTCACAAGAATTAACTGAGTCCCGACCTTTGAGCCCACCGAGGGGGGACGTTGCGGAGGAGCTGGTCCTAGCCCCTATCCTTGCATTGGAACTTGGGGAGTCGGCACCTGGTGATGAAGCCAAAGAAGTGGCAGCTTGGGAAGAGCAGGAGCCTGGCCATTTACCCGAGCCAGTGAACGTGACTTTCGGGTAACGGAATTTTTTTATCCTGTGGCTACCGACGTGCATTACCCTGAAGGGGAGGGTTCTGTGAGTCTATGGAGGTTGAGAAAATTATTTTTTGAAGATTGAGCGGCTGCTCTTGCGACGAGTGTTGTCCCACCCCCGGTAGGATTCCCTCCTCATCGGGTAGGAGAGGAAGAAGAAAGGAGAGGTTCATCGGGTGGAGAAGGAGCTCCCTCGATGAGGATGGAGGAGCCGGGGCCTTTGGGGACATCGATAGGTGACGAGGAAGGGATAGGTCGGCTTAGCCCCCTCCTCGATCCCTCAGGTCATGCCACCGAAGAGTTGCAATATCAAATTGATAAATTTTTTTATATTTTTATGCAAAAGAACATGTCATGAATTTACCCCAAAGAAGGAGAGGACAGTCGTTGAAAAGTTACTTTTGTGATTGAGGGGTTCGAAATGCCAACCGATTTGGATGACTATGCGTCGATCCCCTACCAGTACATCTTAAGGGATATAAACTATTCTTGCATTCGAGTGAGTTTTCCTCCCTTATTTGCCTTCTTAGATGTTTTGCATAGTTTTTTCGTACCTAATCGTTTGGCTCTATTGTAGGCAATTCTCCTCCAGTGGGTGCTCTATAGGTGCTTGATCTCTGCCAATGAATGCAACAGGGAGATCTTGCGCGAGGTCGAGGTACTCCATTGTTGACCCAATTGAGGATTTTGATGATTAACAAAACTATTTGAGTATAACATTTGATGTTACTAATGATTTTGATTAAGTTTTTCAGATTATAAGTCTTTTTAATGATCAAAATCAAGAAGGAAAATCAAGTTCTGGTTTGAATCTAATGTCAAGGTAAGACTGCAGACATTAGAGTCGACACATGGAATCACAGAGCCGACTTCGGAAAATGGCACAGACTTAGAGTCGACTCCAAGACTGTGAGAGCCGACTCTATCAAAACAACAGAACGTTGGATTTTCAGGCCACGACTTAGAGTCGACTCCCAGACTGTTAGAGTCGACTCCAGAAGAATTTTGTGTCAACCCCAGAAAAGTCAGAGACGACTCCAGATCAAGCGGATTAAATTATTTCGAGTTAGAGCCGACTCCAGAAAAGCCAGAGCCGACTCCAGAATGTCAGACATGGCTCCAGAACTGTCAGAACGACTCTAAACTTTAACTTTATCTATTTTAATCCCAACAACTATTGTTATTTATAGATCTAATCCTTTTTCATTTGCTTCTAACGAATAGTTTCACACTATTTGTGGATTAATCGGATCTATAAGAAGAGGGATGATTGCATCCCAAATCAAGAGAGAAAAAAGTGAAGAAAGAGGCAAAAAGAAAAGAATAGAGAAAATCCTTGAGATCCATCAGAAAAGAAAAGAGGGAAAACCTGTAAGGAGAGATCATACTCATTCCCCAAAAGAAGAGAAAGAGATTCCAAGCCTTCGCTGTTCTATTTAGAAGAAATCTCAAAAGAAGGAAGAAGCCCTAGTTTTTCCAATCTTCTGAGCCTCAAGAGCATATTCAAAGGAAGATCCCTTCAAAGAAAGAGAAGGAAGAAGCCACCAAGATCTTCGAATCAGGCTTTGGTTCCTAATCTCTATTTATTGTTTTATTATTGTATATTTGCTCATTGAAGGAGCAGTTTGCTTTTGTAAAATCAAAATACGGTTTGCTGGGTCAATCTGATGATTGATTCAGTTGAGGCTGTTAGCCTTGTGCAAGCATTAGCTTGTGGTTTTAGGTTTTGTGCTGGTGAGCCTTGAAAACCAGCTGGGTTCGTTGTGCACCCGGGAAAACAACAAGTTTGAGTTGTGAGCTTGCAAAACAACTTTGCTGTAATCAGTTTGATTATAGTGTGGACCCAAGAGGTACTTGGGAGTGAACGTAGGTGTAGGTACACCGAATCACTATAAAATCTATTATGTTTGCCGTGATTATCTCTTTATCTTCAACTCTCCATTTATAGTTGCTTAGTTTTAAATCTGTGAATCTAAGTTTTTATTTCCGCTGGGGGTTATCTTTCAAAAGAGTTTAATTTTTGAAAAACCCAATTCACCCCCCCTCTTGGGTTGCTATCTGGACCAACAATTGGTATCAGAGCAGCGTGCTCTTGATTTGATCTAACGATAAGCTTGGAGCTAAAGATCAGTAGTAACTCAAGCTGGTTCATCTTTTGACCGAAGGACAGTCAACTAATAGACCACCTTTGTTCAATGGAACAAATTACACTTATTGGAAAGCACGAATGAAAATATTCATTCAAGCACTTGATTATGATTATGGATCATATTAATGGACCTCACACACCCACTAGAGTTAATGGCATGATATTGCAAAGCCTGAATCTGAATGGGATGAGCAGATAAAAAATTAGCTCAATTAAATGCAAAAGCAATGAATGTTCTTTATTGTTCTCTTGATGCAAATGAGTTTAATCGTATATCTATTTGCATGTCTGCTAAAAAATCTGGGATAGACTTGAAGTTACCCATGAGGGTACTAACCAAGTCAAGGAATCCAAATTAATATGCTTGTTCATAAGTATGAACTATTTAAAATGGATTCATCTGAATCTATTGCTGATATGTTTACAAGATTTACGACATATTAATGGTTTAAAAAGTCTTGGTAAATCTTATGCTAACTGATCTTGTGAGAAAGGTTTGAGTTCCTTGCCTAGGACATGGGAAGCTAAGGTGACAGCAATACAAGAAGCAAAGGATCTAAGTACATCTACCCCTGAAGAATTGGTCGGATCCTTGATGACTCATGAGCTTCAAATCAAGCAACATGTTGATGATGATGAGTTAAAGAAGAAAAGAAATATGGCTCTTAAGATTTCTGAAATATGGAAGAGCCTCATGAATCCGAGGATGAAAGTGATGATGAAGACATGGCACTCATCACAAGAAAATTTAAAAGATTCATGAAGAAGAAGAAGTTTGAAAAGAAAAAGCCCTTTGCAAGAAAAGATGAGGACAAGGGCAAAGAAAAGGAAGTTATTTGTTTTGAATGCAAGAAGCTGGTCACTTTAAATATGAATGCCCTCAACTAAAGAAAGGCACCCGGAGGTTCAAAAAGAAGGCAATGATGGCCACATGGAGTGATTCGGAAGCACAAGTTCCGAAGAAGAAGAAAAGAGTGAAATGGCCAATCTATGCTTCATGGCTGATGACAATGATGAGGTAAGTCCGAGTTTTCTTGATGACTTCACTTTTGATGAATTGCATAGTGCTTTTTATGAATTAATGGATGATTTTGCAAACCTAAGTTCAAAGAACAAAGATTGAAAACTCAAATGCAAAAACTATCATTAGAAAATGAAAAGCATGTTGTTGATAAAGAACTTTTAATAAAAGAAAAAGAAAGTTTGAAAAATGAAGTTGATAGACTTAAGCCTATAGTTGATAAATTACTCTAAGCTCTATCAAACTTAATATGATTTTGAAAAATCAAAAGGCTTTTTGATAAAGCTGGATTAGGATATAATCCACTTAAAAAGCAAAAATCATTGAAAAACATTTTTGTACATGCTGAAAAATCATTAAACATTACTTGTTTTAAATGTGGAAACAAAGGACATAAATCATATGCTAAATCTTCACATAAAAAGAAAAAATGATTTGGGTTCCAAAGGAACAATGTTTAATGCTTCTAACCATGAAGGACCCAAGAAGGCTTGGGTACCTAAAATTAAGACATAAATGTTTTGCAGGAGTGTCTTGCAGCCATCAGACTGAAAAGAAAATGGTACCTGGATAGTGGTTGCTCAAGACACATGACGGGTGACAAAGATCAATTCATCACCCTTGAATCAAAAAGAGGAGGAGTAGTTACTTTTGGTGATAATGGTCAAGGCCATATCATGGGCATTGGTAAGATTCAAATTACTCCATCTACTCATATTGATAATGTTTATATGTGATGGACTTAAACATAATCTAATAAGTATTAGCCAACTGTGTGACAAAGGATTTCAAGGTTCCTTTGAAGCTTCTGTTTGCACTGTTACTAATCCCATTGATAATAGCATTATTCTTATTGGTAAACGCTATGGCAATGTGTACTTAATTGATTTGAGTAATTTATCTTCAAGTAATCATTGCCTTAGTTGCTGATAATGCTAAAATGAATGAGATTGGTTGGCTATGGCATCGTAGATTAGGTCATGCAAGCACACACCTAATTTCCAAATTATTGAAAATGGATTTAGTTAAAGGTATTCCTAGTCTAAATTTTGAAAATAATCGAATATGTGATGCATGTCAATTTGGAAAACAAACAAGAACTTCTTTTAAATCTAAGAATGTTGTTTCAACTACTAGGCCACTAGAACTACTACACATGGACCTTTTTGGACCTACTAGAACCACAAGTCTAGGAGGAAAGAAATATGGTCTAGTGATAGTAGATGATTACTCTAGATTCACTTGGGTAATTTTTTGGCTCACAAAGATGAGACTTTCTCAATATTCAAAATTTGTTAAGAAAGTCACTAATGAGAAAAACACTACCATAGTGTCTATTAGAAGTGATCATGGAACTAAATTTGAAAATCACTTATTTGAAAAATTCTGTTTTGAAAAAGGCATACATCATAACTTCTCTGCACCTAGAACACCACAACAAAATGGAGTTGTAGAAAGGAAGAATAGGACTTTAGAAGACATGGCCCGTACCATGCTATGTGAAAGCCAACTTCCAAAATATTTTTGGGCGGAAGCTATAAACACAGCTTGTTACATTCTAAATAGAGCCCTAATTAGACCTATCCTTAAGAAAACTCCTTATGAACTTTGGACCAATAGGAAACCAAATTTAAGTTATTTTCATGCATTTGGTTGTAAATGTTTTATTCATAACAATGGTAAGGATAATCTTGGGAAGTTTGATGCAAAGTCTGATGAAGGTATCTTCCTAGGATATTCTACATCTAGCAAAGCATATAGAGTATTTAATAAGAAAAGCTTAGTTGTAGAAGAATCCATTCATATAGTGTTTGATGAGTCTTTAGCATCAAGTTCAGATAAAATTGATGATGAGGAAGATACATCTTTGATTGAAAGAGATATTGAAAAATTAAATGTATCTTCAGATCAAGAACCTGAAGTTAAGGATGATGACTCACCTAAGGATGATGGTATTGATACTGTTCAAAATGATCAAGATCTACCTAGAGATTGGAGATATGCTTATGGTCATCCTAAGGACCTAATCATAGGTGATCCATCTCAAGGTGTAAGGACTAGATCATCAATGAGAGATATCAATAATCATCTTGCATTTGTATCTCATATAGAACCTAAGACTATAGAGGAAGCCGAGAAAGATAGTTATTGGATGTTAGCAATGCAGGAAGAGTTAAACCAATTCACTAGAAATCAAGTCTGGACCCTAGTTGAAAGACCTAAAAATCACCCTATAATAGGATCTAAATGGGTATTTAGAAATAAATTAGATGAAAATGGCATAGTAATTAGAAACAAAGCTAGACTAGTTGCAAAAGGATATAATCAAGAAGAAGGTATAGATTTTGATGAAACTTTTGCACCTGTTGCTAGATTAGAAGCCATTAGGCTACTACTTGCATTTGCATGTCATATGAATTTTAACTTATTTCAAATGGATGTTAAAAGTGCATTTCTAAATGGTTTTATAAATGAGAAGTTTATGTTGAACAACCTCCTGGTTTTGAAGATCATGAATTTCCAAACCACGTCTTCAAACTACACAAAGCACTTTATGGTTTAAAGCAAGCACCTAGAGCTTGGTATGATAGATTAAGTAAATTTTTAATTGAAAATGACTTTTCTAGAGGAAATGTTGATAAAACCTTGTTTTTGAAAAGAAAAGGAAAGGATTTATTAATCGTTCAAATTTATGTTGATGACATTATATTTGGTGCTACTAACAATCTCCTTTGTCAAGAATTTGCTAAGCTAATGCAGGGAGAATTCGAGATGAGCATGATGGGAGAACTAAACTTCTTCCTTGGACTTCAAATCAAACAAGAGAAAGCGGGAATTTTCATTAACCAAACAAAGTATACAAAGGAAATACTCAAGAAATTTGGTATGGAATCTCTAAACCTCTTGGTACGCTAATGAGTCCCTCATGCAAGCTGGACAAGGATGAAGTAGGTAAGAAAGTAGATCAGAAGCATTACAGAGGTATGATTGGATCACTTCTTTATCTAACTGCAAGTAGGCCAGATATCATGTTTTCTGTCTGCTTATGTGCAAGATATCAATCTAATCCTAAGGAATCACATTTACTTGCTGTTAAAAGAATCTTTAGATACTTAAATGGAACTAAAAATGTAGGATTATGGTATTCTAGAGACTCAACCTTAAAATTGATTGCTTATTCTGATTCTGACTATGCTGGTTGTAAATTAGATAGAAAGAGTACAAGTGGGGTATGCCAACTTTTAGGAAGTAACTTAATCTCTTGGTTTAGCAAGAAGCAAAATTCGGTTGCATTATCCACTGCTGAGGCAGAGTATGTTGCAGCTGGAAGTTGCTGTGCTCAAATCCTTTGGATTAAGCGACAACTTGAAGATTATGGTATCACACTTGATAAAATACCTATTAAATGTGATAATACTAGTGCTATCAATCTAACTAAAAATCCAATTCAACATTCAAGAACTAAACACATTGAAATTAGACATCACTTTATTAGAGAACATGTAACTAAAGATGTTTGTCTTGAATATGTTAATACTAATGATCAATTAGCTGATATTTTTACCAAACCTTTGAGTGAGGAGAGATTTTGCTATCTTAGAGAGAATTAGAGTTTGTGATCCTTTAGAATAATTTTCTGAAACTCTTAAGGACAACAACTATCTAGACTTCAATAATTTCTTGAAAATCCTCTATGTCCAATAAGGAAATTTATCTAGAAAGTTGATTTATTGTTTCCTCAATTGTTAAGGAACACTTATCTAGAGTTTGATGATTAATTTGATCAGTTTCAGATCCTTGAAATTCAAATTTTTCACTGAAACTATTATGGAGTCGACACCTTCAGTTTGTGGAGTCGACACCTTCTTATTTTGATGTTCTGTCTGGGCAATTAGAGCCGACTCTGGCTTCTGTAGAGCCGACTCTAATTCGGGCGCTGACAGATTCTCTGGTTCGGAGCCAACACCTCGTTTTTGGGAGTCGACTCTAAGGGGAACTAGGTCAAAATAAAAAGGGCGGAGTCAACCCCAAACGATTTCCATCGTCTCCTAAACCATTTTCAAGCTGTTCCAAACTGATTCCAAACCCTCCAAATCCCTCAAAACCCTTGATTACTCATTCCAATCGAATCCAATGGCTCCCAAAAGGCATGTTATCATTGGTGGTTCGACTGTTCCGACAAAGCGCCATTCAAATTGGAGGCAACCTTCATCATCTTCTTCATCTGCCACTCGAGATGACTCTCCACCCTCACCATCTTCTCCTCGAGTTGACCAATTAGCTAGTAAGGCCATTACAACCGGAAGAAAAGTTGATTTCAACTTCTTTATTTCGGAGGGCTTTGCTATTGGGCGATTGTTGAAAGAAATGGGATGGGAGAAGGTCTGCTCTTTGGATATCCCTACCTATCCTGCCCTAGTAAGAGAGTTTTATAATGATTTAAGTAGAGGAGAGGGAGGCTTAGTAAGTGTTGTAAGAGGAACAAAGGTAATCATCACAGCCGAATCCCTTGGTAATTTATTGGAAATTCCTACTGTTGGACTTGTTGAATATCATCATGAAGATAGAGGCGGAGCACTATCAAGGATGCTAGGAAGAGAAGTTTCTGAGTTTGAGGAAATCTTGGCAAATCAACTTAATTTGGAACTCAGACTACTTCACAATATCTGTGGAAGGATTCTATTTCCTAAAATCGGAAGGTTTAAATATGTCTCGGAGCGAGACGTTTTATTGATGTACTGCATACTCACTGGTAGACCTTTAAATCTTGCTGAAATGATGATAGGCTATATGGTGGAGGCTGCTACTAAGAAGAGATCTACATTGTCATATGGTATGGTTTTAACATTGGTATTCAGAAGCCAAGGTGTAATTATAATGGACAATGAGCCACTAAGAAAGTTAAGACATATAGATTACTATAGTGTCTCTACAATTCACCGAATGGGCTTTAGAAAAGAAAATGGAAACTGGATTAAAAGAGGACATGAGGCCAGAGCTGAGGAGGTTAGAGTTGAGGAAGTCAGAGGAGAAGACATTCCTGAACCATCTGCTGGACCTTCTTCTGCTGGACCTTCTGCTGGACCACCTGCTGGACCCTCAGAAGCTGAACCTAGCTCTCAACTTCCACATCAGTCAGCATTGGCATCAGAAAGATTTTTGAGGAGCAAATTGGTCAGCTCAGGGCTTTACTGGCTGAGTATGACAGTGTAAGAACAAATGATATGTGTAAATTAAGAGAGGAGTTCAATCAATTAAAGGATGAGATTAATTCAAGACTTGACATGATTTCATTTTCAATTAGCAATTCCGTCGAATCCTTTAGCACTGATCTTCATAAAATTTTTGAAAGGATGAAAGGCATTGCAGACGGTTCTGGAAAGTATCTTCATGCTACAAGTCAACTGAAGAAAGGTATCGACCTTGCCGTCTCTCAAATTGAAGCATGTCTTGAAAGTTTTAAGAAAACCCAAAAAGATGATGTTATGGAAATGATTGGACATCTAAAGAAAATTGTGTATAAGCATATTTGATTTTGAGTTTCAATCCTAGGTTGTATCTTAGGATTTCTTGCTTTCTTTCTTAGCATGTATCTAGGATTTACATACTTAAATCTGTCATTTTAGAATACATGTAATGGATCTTGCTTTGAAGTACAAATGGTTGAATTAATATTACACTTTTATTACAAATTTATCTTTGATTGAATGTCAATGAATGAATTTCCTATCTTTATGACTATTCGAACCAACATCCTCGCTTTGATAACATTCTTTATTTGCCTTTAAACTCACCTTATTATTGATAACAAAAAAGGGGGAGAGATGAGTGTATAATGCATAAAAAAGAAAAAAGAAAAAGAGAATATAAAGAAAAAGAGAATGAAGAGAAAGAAAATGAAGAAAAATTCTGAGAATAGAAAGAATGAGAGAATTTTTTTTGAAAGAAAGAATTCAGTTTATCTACATAGGGGGAGCTATTCAATGCAGGGGGAGCTTAATAAATTTCTCCATATAAAAGTTAAATCATTTTGATTGATGTCAAGTTTTGTTTATTTTTATTCATTTTAAATATTGGCATCAAATTCTCTATTAGAAAGTCTCTAAGCTTTAACAATGTCTATAATTCTCAATTCAAATGAATTTTTTAATGCATATACTCAAAGTTTTTGTCATCATCAAAAAGGGGGAGATTGTTGGCCCAATTGAGGATTTTGATGATTAACAAAACTATTTGAGTATAACATTTGATGTTACTAATGATTTTGATTAAGTTTTTCAGATTATAAGTCTATTTAATGATCAAAATCAAGAAGGAAAATCAAGTTCTGGTTTGAATCTAATGTCAAGGTAAGACTGCAGACATTAGAGTTGACACATGGAATCGCAGAGCCGACTCCGAAAATGGCACAGACTTAGAGTCGACTCCGGGACTGTGAGAGCCGACTCTATCAGAAACAACAGAACGTTGGATTTTTAGGCCACGACTTAGAGTCGACTCCCAGACTGTTAGAGTCGACTCCAGAAGAATTTTGTGTCGACCCCAAAAAAGTCAGAGACGACTCCAGATCGAGCGGATTAAATTATTTCGAGTTAGAGCCGACTCCAGAAAAGCCAGAGCCGACTCCAGAATGTCAGACACGGCTCCAGAACTGTCAGAATGACTCTAAACTTTAACTTTATCTATTTTAATCCCAACGGCTATTGTTATTTATGGATCTAATCCTTTTTCATTTGCTTCTAACGGATAGTTTCACACTCTTTGTGGATTAATCGGATCTATAAGAAGATGGATGATTGCATCCCAAATCAAGAGAGAAAAAAGAGAAGAAAGAGGCAAAAAGAAAAGAATAGAGAAAATCCTTGAGATCCATCAGAAAAGAAAAGAGGGAAAACCTGTAAGGAGAGATCATACTCATTCCCTAAAAGAAGAGAAAGAGATTCCAAGCCTTCGATGTTCTATTTAGAAGAAATCTCAAAAGAAGGAAGAAGCCCTAGTTTTTCCAATCTTCTGAGCCTCAAGAGCATATTCAAAGGAAGATCCCTTCAAAGAAAGAGAAGGAAGAAGCCACCAAGATCTTAGAATCAGGCTTTGGTTCCTAATCTCTATTTATTGTTTTATTATTGTATATTTGCTCATTGAAGGAGCAGTTTGCTTTTGTAAAATCAAAATACTGTTTGCTGGGTCAATCTGGTGATTGATTTAGTTGAGGTTGTTAGCCTTGTGCAAGCATTAGCTTGTGGTTTTAGGTTTTGTGCTGGTGAGCCTTAAAAACCAGTTGGGTTCATTGTGCACCCGGAAAAACAACAAGTTTGAGTTGTGAGCTTGCAAAACAACTCTGCTGTAATCAGTTTGATTATAGTGTGGACCCAAGAGGTACTTGGAGTGGACGTAGGTGTAGGTACACCGAACCACTATAAAATCTATTGTGTTTGCCGTGATTGTCTCTTTATCTTCAACTCTCCATTTATAGTTGCTTAGTTTTAAATCTGTGAATCTAAGTTTTTATTTTCGCTGGGGGTTATCTTTCAAAAGAGTTTAATTTTTGAAAAACCCAATTCACCCCCCCTCTTGGGTTGCTATTTGGACCAACATCCATGCTAAAATAAACTCGGTTGATCAGCACTCAGAGAAATTGACAAGGGTGCAAGCTGAGTTTGATGAAGCCAGAAAGTCGGGCGAAGATGCCTGATCCAAGGTGTTACGACTTCGGGCCGAGGCGGCTGAGTGTAGGAGGCTCGAAGAGTAGCCGATGAAGCTCGATCAGAATAATTGAGGTTCCAAGATGAGGCCCAAAGGAAAAATGACTTTCTTAGTGGCAGGGCCGCTGAGGAAAAGTCCCATTTTAAGGCTCTGCTCGAGTCCTACTAGAAACAAATTTCCGATCTTATGGCCGAGCTATGTCAAACTCGATCTGACAGCTCCAGGGATCGGATGGACCTCGAACACGCCTGAATGGAGATGAACAAGTATAGAAAAGAGAGGGAGAAGGCTTGAAAAAAAGCTAATAAAGCAGAAGCTGAGGTCGCTCACTATGCCAACGAGGTATGTCCGTCGCTCGCTATGCCAAAGAGGTATGTCCTCTTACCACTTCTACGCAATGGTTCATCTCTTCGCCATAGTTAGAGCCAACTTGACCATTTATTTTGTTTACTATTTTTTTCTCTAGTTGGATAAGACTAAGGCCAAGGCGGCTGATCAGGTAAAGGCTTTGACAGGGGATTTAGCCTCGAGTCAAAAGAAGTGCTCCGAGCTTGAGCATCGGGTAGCTGAGGCAAATAATGAAATCGCTTTGGCGATTGAGAAAAATAAAAGTTCGGATGAATTCATTCGAGGGCAAATTTAGTTTTTGAAGGAGGCATACCAAGTTGAAGCGAGCAAGATTCGAATGAGGGTGATCCAGGAGTACCCAGACATCAACCTTTCATTTTTGGAGGACGAGAAATATTATTTTCCATCACCGATAACCGAAGCATTGGCAGCGACTCCCTCATCCAACAACGGCGATGATAATGAAGATGCTCTTGGCATTGATTTTTGTTGCCCAGATGTAGTAGCCCAAGAGGGGGGTGAATTGGGTATTTTAAAAATTAATTCAATGGATGATATTGACTAACGCAGATATGTGCTTAATCAAAAGTTAATTTGCAGCGGTGTAGTGGAGTGCACAAAATAGAAAATACACAGATCAATCAAACACAAACACAGCAGGGTTTATAGTGGTTCGGTGCCAAACTCGGCTCCTACATCCACTCCCCAAAAACCCTTGGGAATTTCACTAATCGTATCACAACGATTACAACCCCTAGCCTTCCCCGGCTAGTCCTCTTGTTTTCACGGCACAAGGCAGCCAAATCCCCTAGCCTTCCCGGCTAGTCCTCTTGTTTTACTGGCACAAGGAAGCCAATCCCCTAGCCTTCCCGGCTAGTCCTCTTGTTTTAATGGTACAAGGAACCAATCAAGAAACTAGGGTTATCTCTAACCCTAATACAAGATTTATCAAAGAATAACAGATAGCTCCAAATATGAGCAGATATTCAAATAAGAACTTTACAATTTTTAGAAGCAATAACCAGCAGCAAATGTAGAATGTCGACGCAGCTGAGATTTGAATCTTGCTTCAAAGGCTTGGACGATTTTTGAGCAAGTGTTGAAGGATGAAACTTCGCAGCACAAAGACTTGCTTCTCAAGATCCGAAAGTTGTAAGCAATAAACACTCTCTTTTGATTTCTTTCTTTTCTCTCTTTTGTATTCTTGATGTGAAAAAATGTAAGAGATTCGTCAAGGTTTTCTTCTGAACATCTCTATTTAAACCAATCAAAAAACTATCCGTTAGATTCATTGGTAAATAGAAGAAAAGAAAAACGGGAAGAAATAAAACCGTTTGAAATATTTTCCCAAATGATGAAAGCATTAAACCCATTGCTAGTGAGGGATTCCTGTCCATAATCAAAAGGAAACGGTCAGCATTCATCAAAATAGAAATGAGAGAGAGAAAGAGCATTAAATGAGAGAGAGAGAGAGTAAGCATTTAAAACAAAGTTGGCTGAAATAAATTTTCAGCAACTCCCAAGAGAAACGTGCGGCCCATGGAGGAAAAGAGGGAAGAGCAAAGCTAGCTAGCTCCCAAGCTAGCTAACTCCCAAAGCTAGCACCAAGAGCCACGGCAAAATCAGCAGAGAGGAGAATAAAAATAGCTAACTATATGGTTAGCTCTTTTTCAAATCCCACGGCTAGCAACAAAGCAAGAAAAAAGTTAGCTAAGTGCCATGGTTTCATGCTATAAAGGAAAAGTAGTTAGCTATGGAGCTAACTAAGGCACAAACTAGTTAGCTCTTTAGCTAACTAGCCATATAAGAAAATCCAACGGCTTCATGAACAGAGATAGATTTAAAAATAGTTAGCTTATAGTTAGCTATAAAAAGGTGTATGAGGCCATGTAAAAAGATAGTTAGCTATATAGCTAACTCAATTCAAAATTCATGCGGCTAGGATGAAAACATTTCAAAAATAGTTAGCTCATAAGTTAGCTATAAAAAGGCAAACCTATTCATGACAAAAATAGCTAACTCCCAAGCCATGAAAACAATAAAGATAGTTAGCTTATAAGCTAACTCCCAAAGGGAATCATGAAAAGATGGTTAGCTTGTAAGCTAGCTTTCTCAATAAAAGCTACGGGAGATGGTTTCATGAAAAGGAATTCTTATCATCCAGCTAACTCATAAGTTAGCTATCCATAAAGGTGTGAAGCCATGATAAAAAGATAGTTAGCTTGTGAGCTAACTCTATTTTGAAATCATGCGGCTGATTTGAAAAGGGAGGAAAGAAGTTAACTAATAGCTAGCTATTTTAAAAGTATTCTATCATGCAAAAAGCTAGTTAGCTTGTTAGCTAACTGGATGAAAGGATAGCTAACACATAGCTAGCTATACCAAGGAGTTTTCATGCTACGTAAGATGGAATGGATGAAACAAGTTAGCTTGCAAGCTAACTCCTTCAACAAGGCATTCGGCCAAGGAGAAAAATGTGAGGAAACAAGCTAGCTTTCCAAAGAAGAGAAACCGGCCAGCAAGAAGGGAAGTTAGCTTCCTAGGAAGGGGCAAGTTAGCTCCCTAGTTAACTAGAAATAAATCTCACGGCTGGCACAAAGAGTGAAGGAAAAATAGTTAGCTAGCATATGAAGGAAGCTAGCTAACAAACCATGCAACACTTTAAGCAATTAAGTTTCTATACTCTAAACAATATAAAATACTTCATTTCATGAAAATTCTTGACAATTGTAAAAGATACATGAATATTCATTTATTAAATGTTTTGTAATCATCAAAATCAATTCAAGGGTCAACAATCTCCCCCTTTTTGATGATGACAAAAACATACAAAATTATTAAGCATAAATCATTCAGCATACATAATCAGCATTCAAAATATAATCTCCCCCTAAATATATTAATCTCCCCCTGAATATATGAAGTGATCTTCTTCTAATTTTAATTTATGCATTATTCTTCTCCCCCTTTTTGTCATTGATCAAAAAGATGAATTTTCAGAATATGCAATAATTCAACACAATTTATGAAGAGAAGATGCAATATATTAATTCAAGCATAGTTCATAATTCAGTCATTCATAGAAAACATATTACAATATATCAAGCAGAAATCATAATTCAGTCATTCATAGAAAACATATTACATGACATGAAACATAGATCAAACATAGAATACAATCATCATTCATCATCAGAAGATATGACTTTAGGTTGCTTGGAAGAGCCTTCAGGTCGAGTGGATGATCCGGGTACGTCATTAGGTTGAGAAGGCGGCGTCCAAAGATGAGAATGAGAGAATGAAGCTCCAGGGGCAGAAGCAGCAGCAAGACCAATCTGAATTTCCAGCAAATTGCTCATCTTCACGGTGGATGCATTCAGGTGGTCAAGAGCATTCGCGGCATCCTTCGTTGTGCTGTCATTGGTCCTCATCTGGTGTGTTACCCATTCAGCCTTGGTTACAACATCTTCAAACTGGGATTTCAATTGCTCAACGTCTTTCTTAATACAATCCACTGAAGTGTCGTTGTGAAAGAACACACGACTGTTGAGCACACCAACATCATGCACAAGTTGCTTCACAATAGTTGACATATGATTAAGAGTTTCAAACACAGAAGAAATATGGGGTACCAAGGAGAGGTCATTGTTGACGGAAGA
>UESW01001499.1:332707-417535 GCA_900491605.1 Calamus simplicifolius
TTGGTTTTCTTTCATTCCATAATTCATAAGGTGTTTTCTTTAATATTGGTCTTATTAAAGCTCTGTTTAAGATGTAACATGCTGTGTTAATTGCTTCCGCCCAAAAATACTTTGGTAAGTTGCTTTCACATAGCATGGTACGGGCCATGTCTTCTAGAGTTCTATTCTTTCTTTCAACTACACCATTTTGCTGTGGAGTCCTAGGGGCTGAAAAATTATGATTAATTCCATTTTCAGTGCAGAAATTTTCAAATAAGGTGATTTTCAAATTCTGTTCCATGATCACTTCTTAGAGATACTATATAGTGTTTTTCTCATTTGTGACTTTCTTAAAGAATTTCAGGAAAATTGAGAAAGTCTCATCTTTGTGAGCTAAAAACATTACCCAAGTATATCTAGAATAATCATCTACAATCACTAGACCATATTTCTTTCCTCCTAGACTTGTGGTTCTAGTTGGTCCAAATAGGTCCATGTGAAGTAGCTCTAAAGCCCTAGAAGTTGAAACAATGTTTTTAGATTTAAAAGAACTTCTAGTTTGTTTTCCAAATTGACATGCATCACATATTTTATTATTTTCAAAATCTAATTTAGGTAAACCTTTAACTAAATCCATTTTAATTAGTTTTGAAATAAGGTGTGTGCTTGCATGACCTAATCTACGATGCCACAACCAACTAATTTCATTTATGTTAGCATTGTCAGCAATTAGGCAATGACTACTTTCAGATATTTTTCTAAGTCAACTAAGTAAACATTGCCATATCTATAACCAGTAAATACAATGCTATCATCAATAGAATTAGTTACAGTGCATAAGAAGATTTAAATGAAACATTAAAATTTTTATCACATAATTGGCTTATGCTAATTAGATTATGCTTCAAACCATTAACATAAAGTACATTATCAATAACTATAGATGGAGTTATGCGAACTTTACCAAGGCCCATAATTTGACCTTTACCGTTGTCGCCAAACGTCACAACTCCACCTTTCTTTTCTTCCAGGGTGATGAATTCATCTTTGTCACCCGTCATATGTCTTGAGCAGCCACTATCAAGGTACCACTTTTTCTTTGATCTTTTGGCTACAAGACATTCCTGCAATATCATCAAACTTTATGCTTAGGTACCCAAGCTTTCTTGGGTCCTTCATGGTTAGCAGCAATAAAAATTGTTCCTTTCGGAACCCATATTTTCTTAGCTTTAATATTTAACTTGTTGTTATTCTTTAAGGTTTTGCATTCAAAGGATTTGTGACCTTTTTCATTACATTTAAAACAAGTTATATTACTTTGGTTAGCTTTTATAAAATATTCTTTAGAGATTTCTGTTTCCTTAATGTGTTATATCCTAAACCAGCTTTGTCAAAAACAGCTTTTTGACTATCTAGGATCATGTTAAGTTTAGTTGAACTTAAGGTGAATTTCTCAACAATGTCTTTATATTTTTTAACATCTTTCTTAAGAGAGTCATTTTCTTTAGCTTGCTGTTCTTTATCTAAAGCTAAAGTTTCTATTTGATCTTTTAAATCTTTAGTTGAGTTTTAGTTTCAGATTTTAATAAATCTTTTTCTTGATTAAGATTATCTCTTTCTTTCCTAAGTTCTTCTTTTTCATTAGTTAAGTTCTTAACTTCTAAAGCTAATTCATTTTTACTTTTAGCTAAACTAATATTATCATTTTTCAAAAACTTATACTTTTTCTTTAAGGATTTAAAATCAATCATAAGTTCATTGAAAGCCTCAAACATTTCATCAAATGTAAAATCATCATTTGAGTTTTCAGAACTTACCTCATTGTCGTTGTCGTCGTCGTTGGCCATGAAACAAATATTGGCAACTTCCTTTTGCTCATCTTCTTCCGACGAGGAAGATTCATCAGACCATGTTGCCATGTAAGCTTTCTTCTTTTTCTTGTAGGCCTTTTTCAGTAAAGGACAGTCATATCTAAAATGCCCTGGTTTTTACACTCATAACATACTAAGGGCTCTTTTTCTTTTTCTTTCTCTTGTCCTTTCTCTTATCCTTTTCTCCTTCCATTTTGCTCCAAATTTCTTTTTGTGGAAGGGCCTCCTTCTTTCATAAATTTCTTGAACTTCCTTGGCCAAGGAGGGCTGACTCATCATCATCATCCTCTTCATCATCGCTGCTGCTTATTTCCTTTTCTGCAGCTTTGAGGGCAATGGTTTTCTTCTTTTTGACTCTCCTCATTGACATGTTGTTTGACTTGAAGCTCATGGGTCATCAGGATCCTAGAAGCTCCTCTAAGGGTAGGATGTTGAGGTCTTTGGCTTCTTGGATGGCGGTGACTTTTGCTTCCCACGATCCGTGGAAGTGACCTAAGGATTTTGCGAACAAGATCAGCATTAGTATAAACTTTTCCAAGACTTTTCAAACCATTCACAATATCAGTAAATCTAGTGAACATGCATGTGATGGTTTCATTTTGTTCCATAGTAAATAATTCATATTTATGAACCAAAATATTTATTTTTGATTCCTTTACTTGGTTTGTTCCTTCATGAGTAATTTCCAACCTATCCCAAATTTCTTTTGCGGAATTACAAGTTGAGATTCGGTTGAATTCATTTGAATCCAAGGAACAATACAAAATATTAATGGCTTTAGCATTTAATTGTGCCATTCTCCTATCATTATCATTCCAATCCCTTTCGGGTTTAGGAACAATAGTGCCATCAATAAGGTGTGTGGGTGTACTAGGTCCATTTTATAACACCCCAAAGCTCATAATCAGAAGCTTGAATGAATATCCTCATTCTAGCTTTCCAATAAGAATAGTTGAGCCATTAAAAAGTGGAGGTCTATTCGTAGAATGACCTTCAGCAAAACTTGACCCAATTTGTGTTGCCATATGGATCTTTAGCCCTTGATCGTGAGATCAAATTCTAAATGAGCACTTGCTCTGATACCAATTGTTGGCCCAGATGGCAACCCAAGAGGGGGGGGTGAATTGGGTTCTTAAAAATTTAAGACTTTTTAACTTTAATTGATTAGTTAGCAAGATGTGCAAGTGAGTGTAAATAACTAATAAGTAATGAACAAGCAGTTAATAAAGAGAGATAGAGATAGAGAAAATTAGGCACGGCAAACACAAGACAATTTTATAGTGGTTCGGCGCAACCAGCACCTACGTCCACTCCCAAGATTCACTTGGGTCCACACTATAATCTCTCTAGATTACAGCCGAGTTGTTTTACAAGTTCACAACTCAAACTTGTTGTTTTACCGGGTGCACAACGAACCCAGCTGGTTTTAACACGGGCTTACCAGCACAAAACCCTACACGTTGTTTTTCTTTGGGCTTACAACTAACCCAACACAAGCACTCCGGCTTGCAACGAGGTATACCAACCTCCACTAATTCAATCCACAGATTGAATCAGCAAACAAATAATAATGATAGAGTTTGAATGATAAGTGCTCCCCTTGAGCAGATATACAAATTAAGTACAAAATATTAAAAGGTTAGAAAGCCTGATTGTATTGCAGATGGGATGCTTGGGCTTTCTTCCTTCTTCTCTTCAACTCCTCTAGAAGTGTTGAATCATGCCTCAGCTAGATTCTTGACCGTTGAAGACTTTGGAGTTGAGATGAATCTTTTCCCTCTTTTGAAAATCCGCAGATTTGACCTTTGGAATGCACTTGGATTTTCTTCGGGCTTTTGTGGAAAGATGAGAAGGAGTAGACGAATCTTTCACTTGGATTTCACTCCTTTTGAAACACTCTTCGTTGAGCTAAAAGATTTTTTCAAAATGCTCTGTTTTTCCCTCTTTTCAAATGATATTCTTTTCTCTCTTTTTGATTTTCTCTTCGTTGCTTTGATTTGAAAAGAACTCCTCTATTTATAGAATCTGCAAAAATATATCCGTTAGAGTCAAGAAAAAATAGCCGTTATTTAAAAATCTAACCGTTGGGGCTGATGTGTCATCCGTAAGAATCGCGCCCAGATTTGCTGGAGTCGACTCATGCTTTTCCCGAGTCGGCTCGAGCTCATTTTACCAAAAATAGAAATATTAGGGGTCGACTCGATAAAGGTGAAGTGTCGACTCCTGAAAGTCGGGAGTCGACTCGTGAAAGGCTTAGGGTCGACTCGAGAGATGCTCAGAAAAACACTCTTCTGGTGTCTGAGCGGAGTCGACTCGCACAGTCCAGGAGTCGGCTCGACAGAATCAGGGGTCGACTCGACAATTTCATGGGTCGACTCGACACAGATGCACATTTCTGTACACTGAGCGGAGTCGACTCTGAAACTCAGGATTCGGCTCCGGAACGTATCAAAAATCAGAAATTTTTCTGATTGACATTAAAATCGTTCCAGATTCATTTTAGTTCATTGTTTTGACATGAAATCAATAGAATTAACCTTTAGAAGTGATTCATGAACTAATCCATAAACTTTTTGAATAAAACATGAATTATAACATTTCTTTTCGAAAGTTTGAATATTGAACTTAAAGTCGCTTTCAAAGTTGATTAAAGTTAAACTTGAGCATTCTTATTGATTGTTCAAAATAAATTTGTTGCTTCATTTTATTACATCCTTTAATAAACTCAATGGCTTTTAGTAATCATCAAAATCAAAAGGATTGGATCATATAATTTTTCTATAATCTTTCAACACCTTTCTTC
Source organism: Calamus simplicifolius (assembly GCA_900491605.1). Classification (NCBI taxonomy): domain Eukaryota; kingdom Viridiplantae; phylum Streptophyta; class Magnoliopsida; order Arecales; family Arecaceae; genus Calamus; species Calamus simplicifolius. The sequence goes on from UESW01001499.1 coordinate 337,361, forward strand.
TTGGCCTGTCCTGAAGACTGGCCAGAAGGAGGCCCCTTCTTCTTCCTCTGCTGTTGCTCCCACTGCTTATGGACCACACCATATCTCTCTCAATCACCAGGGCCTTGTTCACCACAGCACTGAATGTGGAGAGTTCAAAGGCATTGACTGCTTGCATCAGTCTAGGCCTCAGTCCCTCAGTGAACTTGATAATCTTGGCTCTTTCAGTGGCGGCTATGTCTGGAGCAAACCGAGCCAACCGGGTAAACTCGGCTTCATACTGCGCCACAGAGAGATTTCCTTGCTCCAGTTTGACAAACTCCGACTGCATCTGCCTCTGCACACTATTGGGGAAGTATTTGTCATAGAAGACTTCCTTAAACTCTCCCCAGGAAACAGTCCGTCCATCCTTTCGCTGCTCACAAGTAGCCACCAATCATATGCCTCCCCCTGAAGGAGGTAGGTAGCAAATCTGATTCGCTCCTCCTCTTGGCTACCATGAGCTGCAAAGGCTTTCTCCATCTCCCTCATCCATTTTTCAGCATCGGCAGGGTTAGTGGATCCACAAAAGGGAGCAGGGGCCAAGCTCTTGAACTCAGCAAAGCTCCGGCCCCCTCCCCGCCAGGGCTGGGATGGAGCCGACTGAGCAAGCTGTGGAGCGGGAGAGGCAGGCCGAGCAGGCTGGATTTGCTGAATCTGTTGCTGCATGGCTTGCATAGCCTGCGACATTCCCGCCAGAGTCTGAAGCAATTGGGCTTGAAATTGTGGTTGATCATTGTCAGCTAAATTAACGGAACCAGAGCCTCCGGAAGCTTGCTGGCCTCCCTGCTGGCCCGAGTCACCAGCCTGGGAGTTCCCAATAGGCCGTAGACTCCTAGTGTGACGTGGCATTCTTAACTCCTGCCAGAGTTAGGTTCCAGTCAATAACCTTGTAAACCACAAAATTCAGGCTTCCAAAATATATTACTTGAAATTTTTTTAATAAAGTTATCACCCTCCCAATATAATCCTAATGTTCTGCCTAGTGTCATCTGGTGTTTGTCCCTAAGGTTAAACCTAGGCTCTGATACCACATAAGCTGTCACGCCTCAGACCCTATATTGGATCTAGAGGTGGCAACCCGCCGCATGCCGGGCACGCAAGGCGTCCCAAAATATAACATTTAATACAAGAAGGGGTAATAATTATATTTCGTCCAATTTAAATGGTTCTTAATACAAACCATAATCATATGTTTTAGACTACATGCCAAAATACATAACTCAATGGGGTTACAACAAAGTACTGGATCTAAGTCACTCTGATAGCTGCTTCAACTACCCAATATCCCCATCTTCAGTTCTGTGGCTCTGAAAAACATTGTGAGATTTAAATGAGCTTACACTCAATAAGTAAGCCAACTATAATGTAATTTAATCACTTCATGCTTTTATAAACTAAATTTTTCCACAATAAATATCTATCAAGCTCCCATATTTCAGATACATTTACCATGTTATCAAAACATGCATCATATGCTCAAAATAAATTTTGGAAGCAATTGCCATATATAGTATATCAAGAATATACAATTTCAGGATAAAATCACTGTAAATAGCATGTAAAAAAATGTATTTTTATACCAATGTCCCATGGCCACACACTATGTACACAGAACACCCCTCTCGGGTGTAACACCCCCTCGGTGTATCCTCCCTAAATATCCCCTAGGAGTCAGGGTCCTGGAACCAGTGTCATGCACTCACATCCTGCCATATCCGGTTACAACACACCCCAAGAGTGTGTTCTTCATATACCCCCCTATGGAGATGGGTCCCGATGCCATGTGGCATAATATTGCCATATCCTGTCACAGCACACCTCCTGGGTGTGTGTGCTCCATATACCCCCTATGGAGTTGGGTCCCGATGCCAAGTGAGTCATGCAACATATCACATCATACCATATCATAGCGGACCATAGTGGGACATATCATCATATACACAAAGTATCATTTGCTAAATAGCATGTATCGTTGCAAAAATGCAATCCATATACTTTTCATAAAAACATGTCACATACACATGTATATTTATAAAACCTTTAACAATTTCAAAGTCATGCCAATTAATCAGTTGTCCACATAGATACCCAATAAACTAATCACAGCAAAGGCTCATTTAAAAATAATAATACCAATCCATTTTCTTATTTTTCAAATAATGCAATATATAACAATATAACATTTAAATACATAATTTTCATATTTTAATAATTTATAAAAATTATGATAAATAACTTACTTACCTCCTAGCGCTAATCCAAAGATGTAATTCGGCTATTAAGCACCTGGGTACCTACAGCATCAATTTTCCAATTTTTAGTCCCCAAAAGTAGCATATCAAAATAGCTTTTAGCTCTACCCAGTCTTAATCCCGGGGCCAACTTGGGGCTTGAATATCTCCCACTACATAAGCCCAAATGGGAAAATAAAAATACCCCTAGAAACTAGAATCAACACTGATCCAGGGCATATTTTTATTTTTCCATTTTTGACTTAATATGGGGTCCAAATCGCGACCCAAAAATGGCTCACGAAACGGCCCAATAGGGCCCAAAAGGGGGGAACGGCCCGAACCGGCCCGCTCCCCCAATCTCCCCCGCCTCCCCTGTTTCGTCCGAAACAAGGGAAGCGTGTGCCGGCGGCCGGGGCCGCCGCCGGCCACTTCCCGGAGGGGCCTGGCCACCGCCGACCGGCCCGGAGCCGGCCGCCGCCGTGGCCGAGCTCCTCCCCCTCTCTCTCTTCCTCTATTCTCTCTCTCTCTCTCTTCCGTTGCCCGCCGCGGCCTCTACCCCTGCCGGTGGCACGGCCGGCCACTACGGCCGGCCGGACCTCCACCGGACGCTGCCCCGGCGCCGGTGGAGGCCGCCGACAGTAGCCCGGGCCCGGCGAGCCGGCGGGCACTCCGCCGGGCCCGAACCAAGCCGCGGAGCGGCTTGGTTCCGCGATGAAGGGAGGGCCGCTCGGCGGCCCTCCGCTGTCCCACTCCGGCCGCCTCGAGCGGTCGGAGCCTCCTCCTCCTCCTCCTCCGGCCGCCTCGAGTGGCCGGGCATGGAAACGAAAGGAATTTCTCCCGATTCTCTCTCTCTGTCACCCGTTTCTCTCCGTCGAAACAGTGGACGAAGGGGGAACCTTACCTGGCACATTGATGGTGGTGGGTGGAGGGGAAGGCTCCCTCCTCCCTCCCCATTTATAGCAGCATGGGGAGGCCTCCACTGTGCTTGAGAGAAGAGGGCGCCGCCCTCTTTGACCGGCGGGGCTGGGGAGCCGCCCGCGTGCGGTACGACTGCGGCGCCTCCCCCTCCTCCGGTCCAAGAAGACGGATCCTCACATGGTGAGGATCCAAGGCTCACAAGAAATCTACAAATTTTTGTGTTTAATCGGTCCATTTCTTAACCTGGGTTCTCCTGTTAAACATGCAGATCTCAAAATTGAGCATGATACCAGTGGTTTGCTTGATGGAATGGTTGCTCCACAGTAAACACTACTCCTCAAGAGTTATAACGTCTGTATTTGTTGTAGCCTTTGGTGTTGGTGTTTGCACGGCCACATTAATGGAAAGGGTTTTCTTTGTGCATGTGTGGCTGTGCTCTGCACATCGCTACAGCAGATTGTGAGCATCTTAACATACATTCTTTTCTTTTTAAATATATATCTTTAAAATATAATCAGATATAATTATGATTTTTGCTTTTCATTTGTTTCTACTGGTATCATATGCTGGGGACTTAAAATTAAATGCAATTGACAGCATTGTACTTGTAAATTCAGAAGATAATTTGATAGATGAACTGTCATGCATTGACAGCATTGTACTTGTAAATTTAGTTTTTTTGCTTAATGAGTAAATCAATTGTTTATCTCGAAGGTTTAAAGCTAAAATTTGACTTTTTTTTCTTTATTTCTTGTAAAGCTTTTTCTTAAAAAAAAAAAAAAAAAAAAAGAATGTCGGGTTGAGTTGGATCGTGTTAGCCGGGTTGGATCGTTTTAACCCGAACACGACCTGTGTAAATCTAGAGTCACAGGTCGTGTCGAGTTAGTCGTGTTTCGAGTCAGATCATGTTCGTGACGAAATTACTTAACCCGTTTAACTCACAGATTGTATTTGGATTGATGTATTTTCAACCCGATCAAAACATGATATGATCCGAACACGACATGATTACCACCCCTATGCGGCGGTAACGAGCCGGACTCAGCTTTTCAATTCCAAGAAATACTCGAGCCATCGACTCATTCCTCGTGTATCACCAATTTCATTACATACAAAATCTCAGAACCTCTCTTTTTAATATTATATTCCATTTAGTTAATCTCTGCCAGCCATCTCAGAAACAATAATGAACTCTACAGACATTAGTTGAAGTACCATCAATGTAGAAGCCACTTGCAAGCATTAATATATTCAGCACTTGCCGCATGCAAACTTAAATTAAAAATATATTCTATATATTTTAACTTCTTTATATAAACTTCCATGTTGCCTCTACATACCAAAATTAATGTCCCTTACATTATTCTTTTCATACACACGTATACCTTTTTAATTTATTTTAGCTAAGCAATAAATTTGTGTAATTTATGATTGGGCCTTCAAAAAAAAAAAAATGAAGAAACCGACTCCAGATATAAACATTGATAGTTTTTAATATTTTCTCTTCTGAGATAAAATGCGTTCATATAAGTAATGTGTCAAACATCTAGCGTTTCAAAAACCTTTAGATAGAAAGAATGTAATTTTTTAGAAAGCTGCATGCTCTTCGATTCCATCTTTCTCTCTTCTTTTTTCCGGAATCACTTCAGCTTTCATTTCCATTTAATGTCAAATGATGATGGAGAAAAAAAAAAGTGCAAAAAAAAAAAAAAAAAAGAACCGAAAGGCAAGCAGCTAACGCACCATACCTAAATTTTGTTATTTTAAAAAGGCCACTAAGCTGCGCAACCAATCACATTTAAGAGTCCTAGTTAAAAATGAACACTAACTTAATCAGCAGCTAAACAGATACGGTGCAAGGAACCACTTAGGTATGGTAAACAATAAGCTTGTCTTTTATTTGCAGCGACACAAATACAAACATTTCGCTGCACCTGACTTTGTTCAGGTAGCAGTAAAATATATGAACTTAATTTATCCAACTTACATATTAGCAGCTTTAACCTGCATTCGGTAACAAATTATCTGACAAGGGAAAATCATAAATTGACATGTATATGAATGAATAATACAACAACAATTGTACCGTTGTTTTTATAGATTTTGGGTCCATCAAAACCGGAAGCTGGATCTTTTGGTTAGCAAGCAGTGCTTGAGAAGAGTGCTAAATCTTGCCCCCAACTTGGATCTGTTAATGCAATGGAAATTTTGAACTCTTTAACATTACACATGCAATGATGACTATAATAATGAAAAAAGACAACACAAGGTAATGTTTATGAATCTGGTATAAACGATGGATTGGTCCAGCAAGGGAAGTAGGCTACTGCAATGGATGCTGATTATTTAAGCATAAGATACCAAGCATCTATGTTGTTGACTATTTGGAGAAGAGGGTTGACATTTTATCTCCAACTGTGTACCTCTAAAACGATCAGGATCCGACAAGACCCTTGTGGCGAGCATAAGCAACAATCAAGATGAAGAGAATGGCACATAATAGTCCTGAAAGAATGACCACCTGTTGAGCAATCCAAAATGTAAGCAAACCAGATATTGGCATATATGTGCACCATCAAACACACCCTCCACTGGTCGTTAGATGCTTACCCACTTAAATACATATCCATGTTTATCATTCCATTGGTATGGGATATTCATTCCAAATATCCCACCAACAAGCGCATAAAGTGAGAGGCAAACAGTGCCGGAACTTAAAAACAACTCTAGCTGCCACATTGTAAGAGGAAAAAAATAAAAATATTAGAACAATTCGAATTACAGTATAGGGGAAAAAATCCATTATAAGATACAAAAATCAGCCAATTGACTCAAGTCTAGAGAAAGAAATGAAAAAGAATAGGAAAAACATAATATTAGAACAGTATAAGAATTGATGTATAATGCAGATCCTTTACTATTTATTGCAATCCACACTAAATGGGAATAAAGAAAGCTTCAAACATCACCTGAATCAATTGATTTCGATGGTTATCAAGCTGCAAGCACAAAAATTTATAGTGGACTTAGAACATGCATTTTTTATATGTCACCAGTCCTAGCAGCTATTGATCTCATCTCATGCATGCTAGGAATGAGATAATACCTGGATATTGATGTAGTCCTCCGTGTCATCAATATATTCACGCAGCTGAAAAGAAATTTGAGAGCAATCACCAGGAGTTTTGAAGTCAAAATTATATTAAAAAAAAATCGTATTCCCTATTCAAACAGCAGCTTATGGTGAGAAAACCATGGGTAAGGCAAGATGGTCATGAGCAGCTTGTGCACCATAATTCTGTATCTTAAAATTGGAAAGAAATGAAGAAATTTTACAAGTTTAGCCCAGAAAAGGAAGGGAGAACGCATTGATTAAGGCCCCCTTTGGTATTGTTGTAGGCAGTAGAACTTTCGTCTATAGAGCATTGGGAAGTACTACTTTTGCCAATAGAACTTTTAAAAAAAAATTGTTTACTATTTGTAATGACATTTATGAAGTGCTATTGAATTTTAACATCTATTAGTAACTAAACTAAGAATGAACTTTTAATAACATTATAATCTCAACTCAACTCAACTCAACTCAACAATATTTATTTTAGAAATTAAATATTTTATTTTAGAAATTATTTATTTTTATTTTAATATAAATAATATAATAATAATAATTTTACGCCTTAGAAAACATAATATTTTTATATATATTATAATAATAGTAATGTATTTTAACAATATTATAAATTATTATAGTATTCTAACATCAATTATTGTACTATTTTATTATATAATATTTTTATATAATATTAATTATTATAAAAAATATTATTATATTATACTCTATTATCATAATATATTATATAATCATATTTGAAAAATATTATTATGTTATCATATTAAATGTTATAAAATCTTAATTTGTTTATTGAACACCTCAAAATTATCTAAAAATGCATTTGGGCTTCTCAAAAGTGCTTTTTGGCCCTCCAAAAGTTATGCTAAACAAAGCCTAAGATCAATAAAATTGACTTTAACCATGTGGACAGACCTCTGAAACTGACTTTGCTTGAATGGACCAAACTTGTTGGCTGTAGTTATTTGAAAATTGAAAGTGAGGGATATAAAAGGTGCTGAATGCTGTAATGATGACAGATATGTGCTTTTCCTTTTTAAATACTTAACAGAATTTTGAGACAAGATCACATAATATTGTTTTGTGGCTTCACCCAACCAGATGATTATTTACACTAAAAAAAGAGGATGTAATAGCATGAACAATCAGAAAAAACATGAATGCCTAAAAAGGATGTCACTAAAAAATTCCATAGCATCACTCTTATCAACCCCAGATTTACTTCAAACAAAATTCTCACTTTAAATTTCCTTCTTAAAAAGTTTCATCTCAGGCATGCCCAACGATGGCTAAACCATACTAAACCAGACAGTTTAAGCCGAACCATTCCAGAACTAGTATAGTTCGATGGTTCAGTTCGGTACAGGGGCCAAACCAATCTATACAAATCCTAAGCCATATCAAATCGCCCCATACCATGCCAGACAGAATCAGTAGGTTTGGCTCGCTATGGGGAGGGTCATGGGTTGGGCCCTTTGATTGACCAGACCGATGCATTGTAGGTTTGGTACGATACATCTCGTATCAAACTATACCGGTCCAGTACTGAAATGGTACTAGTATGGTGAACCTTAGGTGTGCCCATATACTACTTGATTCAATTTTCTTCTGAAAAAGCTTCCCTTACTCCATCGTATATGGGATGACATTTTACAATAATATGAAGAATATGGATACAAAGAAAAAAAGGCAGTAAGACAAATATCAACAATTTTATTTACTCCTTGATATATGGGATGACATTTCCCAAGGTTATTGAGAATATGAATATAAAATATAAGAAAATAAAACAAAATCATCAAAATCTCATTAGCACCACTTATTGAGGTGGCTATCCTTAATCAAAATGTGATCAACAAAATTTAGCAATGGATACATCATGTATAGACTTCTAGAAAAATCAAATAACTAAATCATTTCAACTTCACCCAGAACTAATAACAAAGCAAGGTTCTGTTGGCGCAGATTGTGGCTACCTAATTGATAAGATTGAGTCTAGAGTTACACTCTATATCCTTACGGTTTGTATGACGATTGTCTCCTAGGGTACAATAGTCTCCTTTTGATGAATGCAGCACTACAATTCATCAAAAATTTCAAACCAAGAATGCTTCTCTCTTTTTATGCACTATAGCTATACTTTCCTTAGGAAAGTATGCAAATGCCTAAGAGAGGAAAGGAATTGGAATTGATTGGATTGAAATGCAAATGTCTACGATCCTATTTATAGCCTTTAGGTGCCCTTTGAAAGCAACCCTACGGTTTTAATTTTAATTTGAATTGTTTTGATCGGATTTGATTAAAGGACGTGAGGATAAGGGTTTATCACCCTTGATATGCCCATTCATCTTCGTGATCTTCAGATCACGTGATATGATAAGCCTTTTCATGATCCAAAATGTTATTTTCACGATCAGATAAGCCATTTCCACAATCAAATTAGTCATAGCACGGCTTTGATATGTCGTTTCATGATCGGATGATCGTCTTATCACCAACTGCATGATCAGATGGGCGCCTTATCACCAACGATCCATGGATGGTCAACTGTTGACCGGTCAACCGATGGTCAACAGTTCAACGGTCTTTTCATCAATGGCTGCAATCAATCCAAGCCATAATCAGTCGATCAATACCACTTTGATCAATCACATCGATCCATCGTTTGATCTCAGCCCCTCATCTTAATCTGATCAGTTTCTACCATCGGATCCTCATGATTAAGAAAAATTTAAAGCCCCTCAAGCTCCTTACGACGATGCACACGTGCAAAGTGCAAAGTGCAAAGTGCCTTCAAAATGCCCATTGCGTCCTTCGCACATGCCCGTGCACGTGAGTGATACGTACCATTGCGCCCTTCGCACACGCGCATGCATGGGCACATGGGTGATGCATAAGCTCTCCACTTATGGTGAGCTTAAGAAACTTAAGCAGGAAGGAAGAGGTTTCCATATAAGTGAATCTTCCTTTTTTTTTATTTTTTCGATATGGGACTAAATGTTCTCTCAATTTCTCATTCATCCAAATTGTGAGGTAATGGGCTTTCAAGGCCCATTTGGGTATTCCAGGCCTATGGCCCATTACCCAACGGGTTCAGCCAAAATGAACCTATTAGACCATATTTAATGTATACATGCCAATTTTGTCTTTTTCTCTTTTTTTGTTGTTTATATATTTATATGAATTTTAGATATTATTTTATTTTAACTCAAATATTACATATGTCAAGAGAGGGTAGACTTTATGCAATGACGAGATTGCTCCATTGTAATGTCACGAGTTCAAACCACGCATATAGCCTCTACACATGAAGGTAAAGCTACATACATCTAACTAGAGATGGGCATTGGGTCGTGCCTGGGCAGGCACTGCCCAGGCCCACCGGGTGCTCCAGAAAACGGACATGCCTGGCACGGCCCATTTATTAACGAGCCATCTAGGCACGGTCCGTTTCCTAAAATTTCGGCATGGCATGGCCCATCAAGAGCCGTGCCTAGCACGGCCCACCAAGGGATATTTAGGATTTAAATAATTTAATTTAAGAATTTAAATTTTTTAGCTATTATATTAATTAAATTTTATTAAAAAAATTATCTCTATCTTTACGAATCATTTTTTAGTTTTATTTTTTTTGATTATTTATACTATTCAACCATTGATCCATCTATTGGTCATTGAGCTACTGGTCCAATCTTCTAATTGTGTTAAAGTTTGCAGGTCTAGTTCTAACTATTGTATGTAATTGACTATAACTTGAGTCACATTTGTAGTAATACATCACTAGTATATATCTTTTTGGTTACATTTGCATTATTATATTTAAGGTGTGCTGCACGTTTGAATGGCATCCTCTCCAGCTTTTGTCCACTTATTCATAATTTAACGGCATTAGAAAAAAAAAAAAAAAAGAACAAGACCTACTAAGTTTAGATATTCTCATGAAGACTCAAATTTATAAGAAAGACTAGGTCATCCGGTGCACTGTACGCATTATGAACGAATCAGGCAAGAAAGTCTGATCTCTTGACGTTAACCGTGCTCTTGTTGAGCGAAACCAGCCATAGAGCATAGTAGGCCCAAAAATCACCTTATGGACTAGCCTAAGGACTAGACTTGCAAATGCCGCGCATCTTATGCACGCTTTGTGCACTAAAGATCGATGCACAGTTTTTTTTAACATGAGAAGCTGAGATTGATGCTCTTGGAGCATAGAGTGCGCTTTAACAAGGCCTTTTGTATAGCCTTATGTCTTCCTGAGGCTTGAATTGGTTTCACTTCTAATAATATAGGTTTCACTTCTAATAATATAGGTTTCACTTCTAATAATGTATATTTTTTTAATTATTAAAGTGAGTCATCTCTATTTTTTCTCCTTTTTATTGTATTCTGGAGGTCTATGCCAAAACCCTCACCATTAAGATGGCTTCATATTAATATTCCTTTGTTCCCAATAATTTTTTAATTTATTTAATTTTTTTAAAAATTAGGCCCTGATGGGCCCCAGCACAACCCAGGCCCATGTGGGCCTGCCGTGCGGCACGGCGGGACGGCACGATGAGCCATGTCGTGCCGTGCTGGTACGATGGGCCGGCCTAGGCCCATCATGGGCCGTGCCATGCCCGGCACGGTTTAACGGGCCATGCAAGCACGGCACGAGTTTAACGGACCGTGCCGGCACGGCCCGATATTGTAGCAGTACCGGACCATGATAGGTATGGCCCATTTGTGCTGGGCCGTATGGGCCGACACGGCCCGTTGCCCATCTCTACGTCTAACCCTCCCTAAACTCTATAACAGTAGGAGCCTCATGCACAAGGACGCTTTTATACTGCAAATATCAAGAAAATTGAAGATATGTAGTTAATTGATCCCTATAAATTCAAGAAAATGACAAATTTTAGGGTTTTATAAATATTTTGGTTCTTATAAGAGATTTCTAAGGGGAAAGAGAAGAAGACTCCATGGAGTAGATTGCAACTTGTAAACATTGGATTGCAAGATTAGAGACTGATTCTGTTAGATTGGAGCTCAAATATCTACAAATGGTCAACTTCAAAAATCTAGAAAGTATATTTCTTAATTCTTTTCCTCTAAATTCTGTTACCATCTAGGTATGCAAATCATGCAGATCTATAATTAAACTATCACAGTTAAGTGGAAGACTTGAAAGTTTCAAGTAAAAAGTTCATTTTTAAATTCTTTCCTTGTTTCTAACATGATTTACAATTCATACCTCTCATATGCTCATATTTACATCGACATTTGGATCATCATGTGATATTGTGATTATGACTAATTTTTAATTTCAGTCTAATATAAATTGAACCTACACGCCCAAAAACTTGTATAATACAATATAATCCAAATTATGTGTTCTTATTCTAGCATGTTGTTTCTTTTTCCAAAGAACACTTTATTTAATTTCTAGCTGAAAATATATAACTCAAATAGAGGCTACTGAAACTGTGGAAACTATGAAACAGAAACAAGGTTTAGTACCATGAAATGAAATAGAAACTAGGTTTAATACCTTGAACCTTTACAGAATCAGAAACTCCATCATGCTAAGCACATACCTAGGAACCATCTACAAATTAACTCTAGTTATTATGTCGAAACCAAGAAGCAAAAAGCATATATATGAAGTTTATGGTAAATTTCATGATTACTTCCAAGGAGTATAGCATAATCTTTCTTGTTAAGAGCTCATCAAATGACCAACACCTTCCTCCCTCATTGTATAAAAGCTCTCCAGTTGCCCTCTGTAATGATTTCGGTGATCCATGCTATCCTCCTAACTTCACAAGTTTTAGAACCTTAACATTTCCTATCTGTTGTCTTCTCCATCCTTGTGCAACCCCCTCCCCAACACATTCAGCTTCGAAGCCTCATCACATTCCTCAAAATTTCTTCTGTATTTAATCTTATTTTCTTCTTTGTTTACAGCCTCTTTTAGAAAAACACTATGAGAAATGGTGATTCTGAACTTCCAACCAACTCACAATTAGTTACAAAGCTTAATCACATGCTATAATACGTAACCATCTAATATAGGAGTAGCCAAGTACATTCAAAACAGAAATGGAATAGAATTTTTTGTATCGATAAAATTTCATATAAAGATGCATCATGCTACATGACTTTTTTTCTGCAGGTAAATGGGCTCCCATCATAATGACAATAGTGAAAAATAATTCTCAAATAATGAAAAAGGATTAGATTCATGATATACCAATGTTACCATCCAAGTTAAAGATCAAGTGATTTTCACTTAATCACCTTGGACACACCACTACGTCATGACATAGTTGGTCCATAGCTTAAACTATCTTATATTATTATGGAATGTTCATATTATCACCATTAGAGCATGGAAAAATAATAGGTCCATAGTAAAGAGTTACCATCATGACTATGTTTCTTCCAACTAGTTTTTCTTTTTAATCATGCTCCAATATTTTCTTGTGTTTTGTTATCTTCATATTATTAGTTAAACAATCATAATACTGAATCCCCATTTTCTTTTGAAGTTTAAAGGGTCTCAGACCAGTTCCAATGTTTAGCATCAATGCAACAACAGCATTAAGGAACACGTTGTATATTACCTACACCATTAAGTTCAATGTTAAGAGGAGCTACCATGCCAAGCACAAATCATTTCAGATTAACGAACAACAAAATAACAATCACAAATCGCAACTAATGACTTACTGTGGACAATTTGTTCATGTGCCATCAATTTGCATGAAGTATGCCTGCACAGTATAGAAAACTAATATTTAGAAGTTGCCCTTCAGACAGGCAGGATATTCTATTCATGTTTGCTTTTTCTTATTTTGATTTCAGGACGGGCATGATTTAGAGAACTGTTTTTATGACCTCTAGTAACATTTCCAGCTCCTCAACATCATTCTCATTTCCATGTATTGTTGCTGCACTTGCCCTGCTTGCTCTAGATATCTTTGAGCCAATGGTCGGTGAACCAGGGAACCAGCTGGCTGCACCAGAACCACTGACAGGGGAGGATGCTCCAGCCAATTTTCTTGACAAGTAAAGATCTGCCATATCATCATCATCATCCAGTAATTGTTCAAGCTCATCTCTTACCTAGAAAAGGCAGAAAACTAGGTGAAAAAACAATGGACAGAAGCAAAGCAGAAAATGAAAATCAGGCAATTTTAATAAGGAAAAGATATATAAGCACATCATAATGAGCTCCAGTCAGACAATGGATATAATAATCAAAGAATATTATGCCTGAAGAATTCTTCGGACGATTCATTTCTAAGGAAATGACCAAAGATTCAAGTTGTTAAACTCATACATACATATAGTTCGAATTTTGAAAATCGCATGTATGGTACCAGTCAACAGAACATACAAACATATGTATAAAAATATGTGCGCATAAATGCATATTTGCACATGTAAGTATAACCTAAACACTTTTCCAAGTTTTGGAACCAGCCAGAGCGATCCTCATTCTCATAGTTTCTATCAATATTAACCTCTGCGTGGAAAGAATATCTTAAATTAGGAACTGCAATACAATTTGCCACTAGATGACAGGCCAAGAAAGTGAAGTTGAATAACTTTATTTTGGAGCCCAATTCAAGAATTTGAAACTTTTCCTTTCTGTAATTTTAATTTCTTACAGCTATTTAATATATTTTCTCTCATCTGAAAACTCCTCTAGAATCATGGAGTTTAATGGTGGTTATGGAGAATATGAATTGAGACTTGATTAAATTGCTTGTGAATGCATAAATTTAGAGATTCTATGCTGTATAATCTATAAGAAATGCATTTGAAGGGAGGTTGCTATATTGAATAAAATTTTACTCTTTGCCTGCTAGATAAGTTTTTGAACCTTGCTCTCATCTCTTGGATGGATTCTTTAGGAAGGCAAGCATGTTTCTTAGCAAAAACAATTATCGATTAACTATAAGTAAGATATATTGACTATCAAAGTTAAGGAATGCTGAACCATCTTGAACTGCTTAATTAATGCATACCGGACCAAACCGATGGCAAACAAGGATGTGGTTTAGGGGTCCATCATTTTAGAATGGTGTCCAAACCATCCCATATCGCTTTGAACCGCTCAGTTCGGCGTGGTACAATCTGATTTGGTGCAATATAGCAGTGGGTGTGGGTGTAGGGGCCTCCTATGACTTAAAAAGAGAGTGAGAGAGGCTAAGAGCCTCTTGTGACATCTTAGCTCTCTCTCTCTCTCTCTCTATCAATTTTTTTAAAACTTGAATTGTCATCTATTTTTCAAAAGATTTAAGTCAAAGAAGAGAGGATTTTAGTCGAAAATTAGGTATGGCTCCTCCCATTCTCCTTTTCCCACTCTTTTTTCCACCTTCAATAGACCAAAAATGGAAAAACATAGGGAAATCATGCCAAGATTTAGGATCTTGGAATGAATCCATGACACAGTGTAGATCTACGGATGATCTACTTATATCAACTAAAATCTAAAATTTTCTTTAAATATTTTTAAAATTAAAATATATTTTTGATTAAATATTAATAAAAAATCAAAAAATGACTTTGATTGAAGATATGCTCCTATTTCCTGCCTCAATTTCATTTCAATTTATTGAAATTTGGACATGTTTATTAATTTGCAACCTAGACCTAAATTTTAATAAATTTAAAAATTAATGGTGATCGACACATATCTAAGAGTTTGGAAAATCTATAAAACATCTTTGGTTGGGCGCTACATGATCTAAATTAAAATCAATTTTTCAATAATTTTAATTAAAAACTAATTTTAAAAAAATTAATTAAAAATATAAATTAACATAAAAAATTTATGAAAAATTAGTAATATCTATAAATATTTCAAAAGTATTCTTTGATGCATTGATCATAATTTTTTTTGCATAACAGAAAAAAATTTATTATTTTTGAAAAATAATTTAATTATTCTAAAATTAGAAAAAGTACATAGCATACGAGATGGGTGCTGCAAGAATCTGAATTAAAATTAAATTCTCAAGATATTCTAAAATTTTCATATATTTTATTCAAAATTAATTTAAAATATTAAATTAATTTAAAAATTATAAAAATATTTTCTTCTAGTTATCTATTATTTACGTTTGTATTAGTATGCTTTAATTTCATACTTCGAAACATCAACGAAAAGCATTATTAAGCTAAAAAAAATTTGTTAAAATTGAGTATATCATATTAAAGAAGAAAAAATGAAAAATTATCAGAATAATTGAGAAAAAGAGAGAACCTGACATCCATCTAACCGATATGACAGGTGTACCATGTGTTGGTATAGTATACCCCTTTACCGTACAGAACCGGCCAGCACTGAAAAAGTACCAATTCCTGGCACAACAAACTTTGATTACAATTGATACTTCATCTAGTGGAAATTTTTCATCCAAGGGTTTAGAGATAGAAATGCATGTTGCCCTACTAACATCCCCTTGCAGACAAAATATTTCTTCAAGAGTGATCATAGGAATTTGTTTATTAGACAATGCTGCTAAGAAATGATGGATTGATTGCTGCATTGTGCTAGTATAATATGGATAAACACTGATAAGCCAACCCAAGTTCTCCTCTAGAGACATCAACATAGTTGTGCTATGCAGATATTTTATACAACAACAAAATAGATGAAGCAGAAAACTGCAGATACTCTAGAGTATCAAGGGGCAGTTATGAGGAATACTACACCTTTTGAACCCGAGCAGTCAATCTAGTCATTGCACTCTTTAACTTCCGCACTCTGTCCAAGTTACGGCTGCTAATCTGCACATCTTGGTTGCAAATGATAATCAATGCCCCAAGAGAAGAAATAGCATTTAATTGGTAAGTGAACAGTAGACAATAAATGAATAAAAATCAGGAAAATGATGCAAAAAGAAAAATTAGTCTGCAAATTACACTGTTATTCTTCTTTATTATGAATCCCAAAAAACAATTTTGTACAAATATCTGACCCCAACATTATGATGAAAGTGTCTCACATTTGTTGTATCATTTGAATAGGATTTACAGTTTAATAGGCAATAAAAACTTGCAGGTATTATATTTCAGTAAAAAAACTGTAACAATCTTCTATCCCCATGACAAGTTGATAACTATTAGATGCTGATGCAAACAAAATGATCACGATGATAAATTCTGCTGAACATATCATAAAATACTTTGGACTAAATTCACTAAATCATTAGAGCATACAGTTATATATCTCACGAGGTTCCAGATATCCTATCAGGAAAGTAAGCTGCATAGACCAGTGTTAACTGGATATGCTTCCAGACAAAGAAAACTTGAAATATCAGGGAGTGGTTTATGAATTACAGTTCATAAATATATCATAACCTCATGCAGTGAACATTAAAAATCAGCGAAGAATACTCTTGCAACAACAATTGATGCAGCTCTTGAATGATCCCACCATGATGATGCTAAGTGGCCTTTTCTTATCCAAAGAACTTGGTTAGGGATGAAGGTAATACCAGAACTTTGTGCAATATATATATTCTAGTATAGCTAGACCTAAGATAATTTAGAAGTTCAGATGACACATTTTGACTAAAATACCATTGAAAAGTCATACAACAATAATCATTCTGCACCCCCCCCCCAACCCCCCTCTTTCACATTTTTCAATGCATTTGATAGAGCATGCATCCAACCATTCCAGTATCTTCTTTCAACATTCACAATGTCCTTAGTTTGTAATTGAATATATAGCATATCAATTAACTTTAACATCATTCAACAAACATATCAAATAAGTTAATACAACTTAGCCCTTATAAATAAATAGTGATATTATCATGCTAATATTACACACCTACTAACAAGAGCACTTATCAGAGAAAAAAGCAAGTTCTAATTATATAAGAGATAAAACCATGGTATGCCATACCGGTACGTATTGCCTAGTGCTAAGCATATTGTACTATACCAATATCGAATCAACACTTAGTATGGAGAGGCATATTGTACTATGTCAATATAGAATTAGGACTTAGTACGGAGGGTAAACCAAGTTTCGATATGTCAACTAATCCCATACCAAACATACCAACATTGCACCAGTATGGCATTGGTACAAGGTTTGATATCAAAATTGCGGACCTTTGATAAAACAGCTTGATGCATATTATTTTTTGTATTTTCTATTCTATGAATTTTTAAATTAATATTCTCCCTCTCCTCCAGTCAAATCAGGCACCTAGTAGGCATATGAATTCAAATCTCATGCCCATATTCATCGACATGCAACCAACAAAGTCGGTCATTGACATGAAATTACTTTTAATAGTTTGCATGTAATCATATATATGTGGAACCATATCACTTGCACTTTGCCAGCTGTTCCTGCTGCCACAAACTTCCCTAGATTTTCTTCCATCTAGCTTCTATGATTTATAAACCCCAAGTCAATTAAGAAAAATTTGAAGTATCAAATCCCACATATTGCATTATCTGCTATTAAGTGATCAATTAAAAACACAAAAGCAACTTCTTATTGCAACGCACTCAGAGTACGCTGCTACATTTTAGACTCCATAACACAATATTCCAGACCATGTCTGCATGTTTTACCAGGATGTGTGGTTTAGGGTAAACAAACCCTTAAAAGCATCCAGAATTCAAGATGACTAGCTTACTAATACACTCATTTAAAAGCAGAATAGGATGGACCATACAACATGCAAAGTCTTTGCTCACCTTGGAAGTCAGCTCATCTAATGCTGGGTATGCAGCAGTTTCAAGTTCCATGGTACGAGCATCAAGAAAGCTGCAAACTGCTTCTAGAGCAACTTCAAGGGCTCGAAATTCAAATGGAGACTCTGCATGTCATCAAAATTCGAAGAGTAAGACTATAAGAGCTTAAACTATATCTTGAGAAAGGGATCAGAATTGAGGCTAAAAACAAATGAAGAGTAATGCAGAAGGATAATAAGCATTTTGTTTTTATTATTTTCTAAGATGTTTAATTCTTTTGAAAATGAAGTTAAGATGTAGAGTAAATATATCAGGAACAGATAATTTATTTCCAAGCATAAACGGTGGCCATAATTAACAAGTTTTAGCCATCCCAGTAGGATTTTATGAATGATCTACCATGCCCACACATGATTCTACTAATGGCTCATTCTGAACTACAACAGCCAATGCAACCTCAACATAGCGGCCGGGTCACATAAGCAGACATCTATAAGCAGAGATCTCAATAGAAAGTATTGCTTTTAGAGAACTGATAAGTGTTCAGCTTGATCTTCTTCAAAATAATGTTTTTTTTCAAACAAAAAAAGGTCAGATTTTGGTGGTTGGATTGAAATATATTTTGTTTTCAATATAGAATTGAATATTTCAGAGAAATGAGAGGATTAGAATTAGAGAAATGGATAATTAGAACTAGTGAGGCCCTTTTATGGCATAGATACTCAACTCAACTCATCTAAGCCTTTCCCCAACTATATGGGTCGGCTACATGAATCTGCTTCTTCCATTCTGCTCTATTCAAGACGGGGACGTCCGCAGATTTAGTAGATTTAGAGTAAAATGGAGCTTCAAAGCTATGCATAGATAGAGGAGTCCTTTGATTTCACTACAGGAATAACATTGTTTTGTACTTTCTTTCTGGCAAAAGTTTAGAAACGAAACAGTGAGCTTGGTCTTGTCCTTGCAAAGAGTTAAGAGGAAGAGCAACAAGTCTAACCAAATGATGTTGATAGCATTCATGTGGCCCGTCCACTCAAAGTATGCCATGCTAATTTATGACATATTATAACATGGCAAATGTTGATGAGCACCTTGCTATCACAAAGGTGGCTAATGAACACATTGGATTTTCCACCCAATATGCAGGTCTTCAGTCACATTTAGATCACAGATCTTATATGTGCTCCAATTTAGCACTTGATTTGGCCAAATAAAGTGACTACGTCCTCCACTAGACAAGATTCCCCAAAACAGAGATGAATTAACCAGACAGATTTTCTCTCAATCGTATAAGCCAGATCAATCGTTATTTTTATGGGCATCTGATTGCAAATCACAATTCTCAGTAAGTAAATAGAACACCATGATATCTAAGCATAGGTTTGACTGAATTTGCAATAAGATTCTACCAGATTAGAATTTGCAATGGTTGAATCAATAACTGAATTTCAAGTTGATCTGGTGTTTGACTAGAACGTTGTTATACTCAATTGATGCATCAGCTGAATCAACAACAAAGATGCTCATTTGAATAGGATTGGATCCACAAACTTGGTTAGTTTGTATTACGTGTGGCTGATCAAATTTTTAATAAATTCCCTATTAAAGATAACAATTGTTGATTTAAATCAACTAAAGCAGCTATATCTGTCAAAAAACGAAACAGAATGTTTATATCACCAAACCAAAGACTAATTAGGAAGAGAAATATCATTCCATTATCCATCCTGCTTTGTCATACACTGCTACCATGATGCCAACCACCAAGTCATATAACCTAACCACAGCACCTTCAGTTGATATAAACAATATTTGGGTCCCTCTGACTGCCAACAGTACAATCCTCACTGCCACACCATCCCCAACGACCCTCTCCATTGCTAAGGCTGCAAAAGGATCAGGTTGACTCGTGACCCGACCTGGTTCCAACCTGATTAGACCCAACATGACCCATATTTAAAGACCCATGGGTTTGGTTGGGTTCAAAATTGGACCTGTTCTAAATTCTTGCTCAAGTCCAGATTCTGTATTTTTCAACTCGATCCATGGCCCATCCCAATCTGACCCATGTATCATCCGGATCCAGTTTTAACAATAGAAAATGGACCCAATAAATGCAATCTAGTCCGGACCATAAACCTTAATTATATAAATATCATTTTTCTTCATTCTGATTATCTTTGCCAATTTATTAAATGAACTCTTATTTAAATTAATTCCTCTTTTCATCTTAATAGTTAGATCTTCACTCATCTATTTCTACTTAATTATATCTAAATATTTATATTTCATTATTTTTGTTTTAGTGAATTCTTATTTAGAATGCCTTCAAGTACATCAATATATATTTCCAGAATCGTAATTTATAAACTTAAGGAATGACCAATTACTTGGATGGATTAAAAGTTTTTGAATAAGAATTAAAGTTTAAATTAGTTCTTTTTAATCTGATTTAAATTTTTTAACAGCTCTATGTTTAATTATCAATTATTAGATTTTAGTTATATAACAATAGCTTGATGCTTAACTCAAATATAAACAGCCCAATCTGATTTCGACCTAAACCCAAATATTCTGGATTGGATTTGGATCATACTTGACCCTAAACCGACTCGAATGACCGTTGGGTCTAAAATTCTTCCGATGGACCTGATATGCTCAAGAAATGGATTGTGTCCAAGTCCAAAATCATGACCCAAATATGAAACCAAGTCAAGCTGAGGCCAAGCATAACCCAACTCGATCCGTTTGCAACCCTATCAATTGCCATACCTTGCAACCCAATCGACACGGCCACCACTCCTCTTGGCTCATCCCCATGCTCCCTTTGCTATGTTAGCAATCTACTATGAAGAAATCCACACCCACCAACCCTCTTGTAAACTCTTTCGCTTCCCATAACATTTACCTGTCATTTTCTCCTCTTCATGATGCAACAACTTTGCATACTCCACCGCAAACCACTCATTAGGGAGAAAAAACACAAATTGCTGGCTCCACAGCAAGTTGTGTTCCTACCACTGGCCATAGTGGTGACTAAGCCCGCCAAAATCCATCTTCTGAACATGATGGGAGAGAGCTATAATGGTGTTTATGTAGAACTTGGAAGTGGTTCTAAGGCATCATCATCATCATCATCTCTCTCTATACATGCACGCATGCGCACACACACAATACATACAAACATACATACGGACATATACATATAAACAAACATCAGACATGCATGCATGCATATATGCAAGATCTACAAAACCAATTTTAAGATTCATACTGATACATTACTGGTTTCATACCATACGATACACACCTCGTATCAAGATAGGGTGCCATTCTTTTTTCATTTTTAACCATTCAATATCAGGCGGTACGGGTCAATATCAAGTGGTATGAGTTAGTATCAGACATTTTGGTTCATACCGAATTACAATTCGGTACCATACCAATAACTTACAAGTATGGTATTGTACATGTTGGTATGATCGACTCTAAGTTGTGTTGCTATTTATCATACAGAAGAAGCAAGAAGTAACATTATTGACCTTGTCCATATCAAACCAATTCTCAATCAAATTTGCAGAAATTCACATTGTGTAACCTCTGGATAGGGAACTACATCAAAACCCAGTCAAGTGCTAAGTGGACTCAAAAATCTGATCCATGTTGAGTTTCTGGTTTTTGGACATTGCTGAACACATCAAGTAGAATATCATGTGCAAGTACTCACTACAAAAATCAACAAAAGATGTAATAATCAGATAGGTTGGGCATGGAAATATTAATCTCACCAAATTTGGATGCATACCAATTCTTGAAGAAGCTCTACCCTTAGAACGAAAAGCACTTCCATTGTGACATTCTTGTGGTAGCAGCCTCCATACATGGTTAAGACATGAATGTGTTGTTGTCGAATATCCAGCACATTGTTCCATTAGCAGATGACAACTATTTCTTTAATTTGGCAACTTTTATTGTTAAAAATCATCTGAAGGGGCTCAGGAATTTGATTTAAAAGTTCTAGACAAGTAATCTTCTGCTACAGCAGCTTTAAAAAACTAAGTTATTGCAAACACAATACCGTCCACATATACAAGTCCTATATATTATGAGCCCAACTTGCTTAATAAGTACTAAACTACCCCGTCACTGCATATATCGAATTCACATGGCAGCACCAACGAACCTTTCAAACCAGTCTTTGAAAGCATTTCAGCAATCTTTCTAACCTAAAAGCATAACAGCTGATGTACCTCTCCATCTAAAATCTATATCATAATCTAAGAATACAATTCGCCAACTAGCGTAATTGATAGCCTGTATTTGTAACAATAGAAGGATCTCACCCCAAAAGGCCAGAGAAGGTTATTAATTAGGGTCCTTAGCCCCGCTTAAGTACCCAAGACACCAGATGTCAGACTAAACACACACCCACAAGGATAGGAGATAGATAAAAAGTTGTAAACAAAGGAGTAAGACCAGTCCCATGAATGCTATACCTTCCCTATGAGCATAAGAACAAGATGAAAGAACTAAAGTCCACCACATAGGGAACCAAAACTTGATCTATCTTTCCCAAGAATTAACTTTCAGATTCATCATCTTGCATATATCTTTCAGTGGAAAGTCCCTAACACATAAAGGAGTCCAGCTCAACCTAAAATAAATGCTTCCTTAACCTTTGTATAGGTCGTAACCTGGCAGAACTTAAAAATTTGGAACTCCATCAAATTTGGAACTTCCTTATGATTGTGTCTCTCCTAGATAGACATGACCATATAAATTTTAGGCATAATATAAATTCTTTAACTTCTTATGACTTTCTAAATAAACCATAATTTTTTCTCTAGGAAATTATGGTCAGAACAAACAAGTCCACCTCACCTGTACAGGGTCAGCTATATGGATCAAGTATTTTTCATTTTGGTGCCTCTATAATTAAGTTTCAACTTGGGCATCGACTCTTGAATTCCAATCTAAAACAACTTCAGAAAAAACACTTCCCACTAAATCCAGAAGGTTAAATGTAAGAGGAGCATGACAAATTATGACCATGTAATTGTATATTAGGATGAGGTAATATGGCATTACATCAATCAGTATCAAGCTCAATATTTAGAATTTGAAAAGAAAAATGTGAGAAAAGAAAGAGGTGCTATCGAAGTTTTAATCTCATGAGATAAGGCTGTCCCGCTTTATCCATGGAATGGGACATGCCACCATCCCATCTAATTTCATTCCGGTGTTTCAAGTCATGCTGATTGGGATGCAATGACAATGGTAGGATGGTCCTATCCCAACGCTTTGGATGGCAACACATCGTGATGTCCCATGGAACGTCCTATCAAAACCTAAAACCTATAACTACGGAATCCACCATGAATAAATTAAAATAAAAAAAATCTCTTAATTTGTTTTATAAATTTCTTACTTCAGCAATATCCTATGAATTCTTATGCAATAAGATCTGCCCATCTAGCATCTAGGACCACAAAAATTCAGACCTATTCATGAACAGCTTAAGATAAGGTTGGTAAATGCTAATCTCAGTTCCACACAGCATGGAAATGTCATAAAACCCTAAAGTTTGGATCACAAACGAGCAGAGACTAAACATCAAAGGAGTTATAAAACTGAATAGGAACAAAAAGATTTTAGGTTCAAAATCTTAGAAATTTTTCAGATCTGTTATTTTCTTCATAAGACAGCCAAAAGTCCTTCCAAAGACTCTTGAAGACCTTTTATATCGTATCTGTATTAGTCCTAGCATCACAGTCTTTTATTACATAAGTGATTATTAATTCTCAACCATCCAAGTTCATTAAAAAGGTCATATGCAAGTCACACAACCCTTAAATAACTTGAAGCTTAATTATGGGCTGTAGCTTAAAACAAAACATAAGGGAATAAATAAAGATTAGACTCTTAATAACTAATAAACTGGTCCAACCGACATAATGAGCCTAATTGCACTTAAAATCTCTTACATGCTCCTGAATCATCTTGGCCTGGTTTAGTAAGAAGATCATACAGGCTCAGATTTCACATGAGTAGAGCTTAAGCACCTTCTGTCAAGTACAATTCAAGCTCAAGTCAATCAGACGTTTTATATGTGCCACAAGCCTAAACAACCGACACTTGCCTTGTTTAAACCAACTAGCATTTATCTTCCAGCTTCATTTATCCTAAAAATATTTTGTAAGCACTCGTCATGAACTTCTCAAATTCCAAATATCTTCCATGGAAAATATGAGCCTTGAATCTGTAGTCTTTCTTAAAATAAAACCATGGATGCTATTGACTTAAAATATGTGACATAAACAATTATTTGACCCTTCAATGACTTCCTTATAAAGTGAATATACAATAGCAAAACACTTGTGCCCTTTAACTAGTTAAGTTAAATTTTTATCATCGTGTATCTACTGACATGTACCAATTTTTCATGTCAGGTGTCCTGCCCTAAAAGCATTAAGAAAAGGGGGACAGGGGGGCCTTGATCAGTATGCTGCATTTTGATCAGTGTAAAATTTGATGTTTTGGTCTTTGGCTCTAGTAAAGTAGTTAAAATTGGTGTATTACATGGTACAGCGTCATAATTAATTGATATTGCATTCAATTGTAACCTCCACCAAACTCATGTTAGCATGCCATCCTATTGATTTGCCATCCCATTCATTTTCTAGAGAGGCCTTTGATGAGGCTCAGAACATGTGCCAGCTACTGGGTACAATAAGACATAAAACTTCCATTCAGTTGGATTTCCAATGATGCAGGTGAAAATGACAGAGAAACAGAGCAGACAAAGGAGGGAGGACTTCTGCAGGTTCGTTTGTGTTAGAAGGACAAATTTATAATCTATGCAGCCACAGCATGAAAGCCCCATTACT
Organism: Calamus simplicifolius; assembly: GCA_900491605.1. NCBI lineage: Eukaryota > Viridiplantae > Streptophyta > Magnoliopsida > Arecales > Arecaceae > Calamus > Calamus simplicifolius. The sequence continues at coordinate 362,269 of UESW01001499.1, forward strand.
TGATAAATTGAGAAATGATGAGGAATTGAAGCATGCATGGCATACCATCTTCTTCAGCAGCTTCATCATGATGACCACTCGAGTTCTCTCTCCCATCACCTTGCGTTTGGTGAGCATTTGCAGGCCGTAATCGCCTACGGAGCTCTTCAACTATTGGAATAACATTTTCTTCTGTAGGATCCCTAAGTAACACCTAATGCCAAAAACATTAAAAGCCATCAGACAAAAGGTCGATATTAAATCTTATAAAAAAATAAAAAGCTAACTTTTCTTGCTGATTCAGCTATATGGTTCAAGGTTTGTTTCATATTAAACAGAAAAGCTCATTATTTAAGGTTTAAAAGCTCGTTTTCTCTTTTGTTTTCACTAACAACAATTTTAAAAATAATAATAATAATAACATGAAGAACATAACTCCCATCTGTATTCCAACTAAAGAACTTCTTTTTCTTCATGAATAAGTACATAATCTCACATTACATAAAAATGTTTAATCAACAAAAATGTTAGATTCTAGCCACAAAAAATGCAAATTGAAAAAGAAATGATATTTTAAAAAGTTTTTTTCTCTTTTTTTTAATCTGGTCAACAAAGCAGTAAATTTACATTGCTGAAGGTACAAGAGTACGTTTCGAATTATACCTCATCTGCCGTGATTATCGCCTTGATGTGCTGATTCCACAAAAATAAAAGCAAAGAAACCGAATTAGCTGCCGAAAAGTCTTCAAAAAAGTACCAAAAAATCAAATTAAATACCAATTAACAGAATTCACTGCAAAATCACCTCGAGATTAAGAACAATAGCTCCCTCTCGTCCCAAGATAGTGGAAGGGTACGAGAGGAGAGGATCTAAAATCCTCAGGTCCCGAGCATGGATCTGAACCCGGTGCATGATCGCATACTTATCGACATCCAGAATCGTCCCTTCCCCGGTGCGGTCCAGCAAGATCCAGCTCCTCGACATCGCCGTCTTCTTCTTGAGCGCTGTCTGCGCGTCCGCCACCGCGACCGCCGCGTCCCGAGCCATCTTCCAGGCGTCCGAAGCTCACATCGCCGCCCCCCCCCCGGCCCTATAATTCTGTGGGCTCCTTCTCGCCGGCGTGGCTCCGAGAGAGGAGAGGAAAGAGGCGGAGGAGGAGGGGGTCACATCGCTGGAAACCCTACGTTAGAATTAAAAAAAAAAAAAAAAAGATTGAGCTGGTTTTTTTTTTCCAATTACGGGATGGGGCGACAGCGATCAGAAGTGCGTGGATGGAAACTTCTTTGTTGCCTTCCGTAGAAATAATTGAAGAGAGCAGTGGAAACGGCTCTCACGGATGGAGAGACGGCGGGAGGGACCCAAGTTGGTGGCGGAGGAATCAAATTCTCATCGCACCATCGCCAATACATGGCAGTTTCGTGGGAAGGTTTACTGTTTTCCACTTGATGCCTTTATTAACTTTTTTAATATTGTTTATTTATTTACTTTCTTCTCCTCTTTAAAAAGAGATAAAAAGAAACTTTTAAAAAGGCATTAAATGCCTAAATTTTGTTTGGCAATAAGCTTTAAGGAAGCATTTTAACAAAACAAAACAATAAATAAATCTACAACAACAGCATAATTGCATAATTGAGACTATTTTGGCATCGAAATGAAATCATTTATAATACAAATTTTGCATAGTAAAATAATATGTGTGCTTGCATGATCAACATATAAACATGATTGGTTTTGTGATTGGATTTGGAAATAGTAAAGGTGGTATGTATATCTACATAGACATATGCTATGGATGAATGATAAGTGTTTATGCTTGAAATGGGACATATGACAGCCATCTAGATGTGCATAGTAAATTTGAAACATTAAGGCTATGCTTGGCTTTTGAGAATATTTTTTTTATTTTTATTTTCTAAAATTATTTTTTATATGTACTTTCTAATCCCTAAAAATACATTTGATAAGTAAAAATAAAAATTATTTTCTCTTTCTTATTTGCATTATAAAAAATATTTTCAAAAGAATAACTAAAAAATTAAATGAAATCTATAACATTATAAAATATTACATAATAATATATTATAATATTACATAATATATTTATATAATAACTCTATAATATTATATATAAATTACATTGCAATATAAGATTAAAAATTTTATTAACAATATGACAATATATATTGTATAATGTATTATTATAAACATAAATTACATATTCATTCTATATAAAATATAAATAATAAAAAATATTAATGGTAATATCGCAATATAATTAAGATATATTATTAATGATATAATATCTAATATGTTAATATTACATTATTACAATAATAATAATATAAATAATATAAAATTATATTAACAAATAATTATTAATAATATCATATACAATATATAACTAATGTTATATAGTAAATAAAAATAATAATATTATACTAAGTATCATTAATATATATATATCATATATCATAATATTACAATCTTACAATAAACCATCATTGTATCATATAATATTATATAATATATATTATTATAGCGTATATATATTCAACTCAACTCATCTAAGGTTTTTTTTTAACTACATGGGGGTCAGCTACATTGCTTCTCCACTTTACTATATTCAGGACCAAGTCGATATTTAAATTATAAATAGTTATATCTTTTTTAATTATTTATCCATATTATTTAGTCTACCTCTATCTCTATTTTTATCATTAATTGTTAAAAAATATTCTTTACATATACAATAAAGATTATGGTCTGTTTATGAAAAGAATGGTAAAAAGTGTGGTAATTGACCAGTGAAAAATTAGTACAATAATTAATAATTAAAGATGCATTCTTGTATAAAACAAGTTGATAAATTTAAGAGAAAATATTTATTAATTTTAAAATTATATATCATGATAATGCTACCCATGTGGTCTCAGCTCCAACCCGGATATAGTGGGCATAGGATAATAGATAGAAAATAATTCTCTAAAAAAAAGAAGGCATTATATTGCAATGGGTTCTAATTTAAATGGATATTGACCATTATAATGGTTATAATGGCCTATTATTCCTTCAAAAATAAAAAATCTAACACCAATCAAATATAAAGCTATATTTAGGTGGCACAAAAATTGTAAATTTAGAAATATATTATTTTAGATTAAACTATCGGTGAATGAAGGCCATTATTCCCGTTATATAATAGATGTTATGGTTACCTAATAATTCTCATTTTAAGACTTATTTTAATATTCATAATATATTAGGTTTTTTTTAAAAAAAAACTGTGCTATTATTTTAGACCATGAACTAGTGATCAAATACAGGCATGGGAACTTCCTCTTAGGAATGGAAGCCAGCGCGAGTCATGCCTTCTATTTTGTCCTGCAAGAACCATTAGAAAGTTGTTTGATGTAACGTGAAGTCATATTGAAATCATTCCATTCAATTCAAAAGAAGCCAACTACATTTGACTTATGATTTTAATAATGGCAATAGATCATTCAACGGCCATTATAATGCGGCTGTGAGATAGTCCAGCTATTTTTTTCAAAAAAGTAATGTTTTTATATTAGTTTAATATTTAGTATAATAACCACTGCTAGGTTGAACTAGCAAGCATAAAGGGCCTGCGTTCAGCGCCCGTCCTTCTCTATCATTGTTAACGGCAGCCATACGGACTATTTTCAGTCTGTTGTTGGTCTTAGGCAGGGCTGTCCGCTCTTCCTTTTCTGTTCATCCTCACTGCTGATGCTCTGTCTAGGACTCTACATCAAGCTCAACAGGCTTCTGTTATTGTTCCCTATAGTGCGGGTCCCCAAGGGCCATCGCTATCTCATTTGCTTTTTGCTGATGACTGTATCTTGGTGGGGAGAGCCACTATCAGCAATGCTATAGCTTTTGAGTCAGTGATTCAATCTTACTGCAGGGCTTCTGGACAGAAAGTTAACCTTGATAAATCCATGATTTGCTTCAGTCCGAAGACCAACCTTCATGTGAGGCAGACCATTAAGTCTATTTTGGGGATCTCTGCTCAGGCTGATCGGCTTTCCTATCTGGGAATTCCGATTACAGGGACGGCCACGGTATTCTGATTTCCTTGATCTTGAGCACCGGGTCAGGGCTCGTTTGGATAGGTGGCAGGTCACTGAGTTATCTATGATGGGCAGGCTACCCTTATTCGCTCTGTGCTTACTTCTCTTCCTCTCTACATTCTATCCAATGCAGCCATTCCGGTGACTTGCTTGAGGTGGATGGAGAGATGGTTTCGAGATTTCCTTTGGGGTTCGATGTAGGATGGCCATGGGACCCACCTGGTGGCTTGGGATGTTGTTTGTATGCCGATATCGGAGGGAGGGCTTGGGATTCAATCCCTCACTGTGAGGAGGGAGGCGTTGACTGCTAGGCACGCGACGAGATTCTTGTTTGATCCTGACTGCTTATGGAGCTCGTTTATGTGTGCTAAGTATGGTGATTGGTCCTCTTACACACCTCCCCAGCCTACCCATGCCTGCTCTTTCTTCTGGAAAAAGGTTTGTCATCATGCTCGGCTGTGCTACCTCGTGTCTCGTGGATGATTAGTGATGGTGCTTCTGTTGATGTGCTTAGAGATACGTGGTTGGCTGATATTCCATTGTCTCACTGGCCTACCTTTATGAGCACTGACATTGCTTCTGGCACGAGAGTCATTGACTTAACTGTTCAGGATTGCACTAGCTGGCATACCTCCCGTGTTGCCACTCTTTTTGGGGCAGAGCTAGCCCGGCGTATTTTGTCCATCCCTTTAATATCGGGCAGAGTTCCGGACACCAGACTTTGGAGGATATCCTATATGACTCGTGCTCCGACTAGGGATCTTATACAGGAATATAGGCCACAGGCTAGGCAGTTACGGGATGTCTCTTGGATTTGGAAGCTTCCCATTCATCATAGAGTGTGGCTATTCATTTGGAAGCTGGCTTGGGACTGCCTTCCAACCTGCTCTCTGCTCTCGAGTAGAGGTTTGATGATCCAGCCTATGTGCCCGTTATGCGGGGTGAAGGAGGAGACAGTTGACCATGCTATCTTCACTTGCGACAATGTTAGATTAGTATGGCAGATAGCAGGTTATCATTCCTGGTTTGATAGCAGCGGCTCTTGTCGTTCTTCTTTTCTGAGGATGATTCGGCAGGGTGGGCAGAGGGGCACACTCGGTTGAGCTCTTCGGCTGCTTATGTTATTTATCAGGTTTGGCTGGCTCAGAATAGGAAAATTTTTTCTGATAAAAGTGACCCCCCCATAAGATCCTTAGGACAGCTCTATCCCTCTCTGACGAATACATGATCCACCAGTCTGGATTTGATATTGACAGACCTAGCATCTGGGATTCCCCTGCTGCCTCGGTAGCGCGCCGGCATATGGTCTTCGTTTCCTGGGAACCCCTCCACTAGGATCTATCAAAATCAACTTTGATGGCAGTGTCCAAAGTCAGCTGGCTGGCTTGGGGTTTGTGATCTGAGATTCTGATGGGTTGATGATTGCAGCTGGTGGGCTTGGTTCTCTTGACCTGTCAGTGCCGCTTGCCGAGTTATATGCGGTGTGGGCTGGCTGTTGACCCAATTATTGATTTTGATGATTAACAAAACTAATTGAGTATAACATTTGAAGTTACTAATGATTTTGGTTTAGTTTTTCAGTTTATGATATGATTTATTAATCAAAATCACAAAAAAATCAAGTTTTAGTTCGAATCTAATGTCAAGGTAAGATTGCAGACATTAGAGTCGACACATGGAATCGCAGAGTCGACTCCGGAAATTGGCACAGACTTAGAGTCGACACCTGGACTGTTAGAGCCGACTCCAACAGAAAAGACAGAACGATGGTTTTTCGGTCACGATTTAGAGTCGACTCCTGGACTGTTAGAGTCGACTCCAGAAAAGACAGAGACGACTCTAGATCGAGCGGATTGGGGATTTTCAATTTAGAGCCGACTCCAGAAAAGTTAGAGTCAACTCCAGTTTGTCAGAAATGACTCCAAACTGTCAAAACATCTCTAAAATTTATCTTTATCTTTTTAATCCCAACTATTACCCTTTTTGGTTCTAATCCTTCTTACACTTGTTTCTAACGGATAGTTTTGGCTATTTATGGATTAAGAAGAATCTATAAGAAGAGGTTTTATTGTATCCAAAAAAGAAGGAGGACAAGCAAGAAAACAAGAGAGAAAAATCAGAAAACAAGAGTGAAATCCATCAGAAAATCAAAAGAAAAAGAGGGAAGAATCGAAAGGAAAGATTATACTGATCTCCTAAAAGAAAAGAGAGAGATTTCTAGCATCCCTTGTTCTATTTTGAAGAAATCCCAAAAGAAGAAGCAAGCCCTAGCTTTCTAATCTTTGGAGCTTCAAGAGCATTCTAAAGGAAGATTCACTCAAGAGAAGAGAAGAAGCAAGCCACCAAGATCTGCAAATCAGGCTTTGATTCCTATCTCTTTATTGTTGTTCTATTATTGTATATTTGCTCATAGGAGGAGCTTTTAAATTTGTAAAAACATTATTGTTTGCTGGGTCAATCAGAGGATTGATTCCGTTGAGGCTGTTAGCCTTGTGCAAGCTGTTGCTTGTGTTGTAAGGTTGTGTGCTGGTGAGCCTTGAAAACCAGCTGGGTTCGTTGTGCACCCGGAAAACAACAAGTTTAAGTTGTGAGCTTGTAAAACAACTCTGCTATAATCAGTTTGATTATAGTGTGGACCAAGAGGTATTTGGGAATCGATGTAGGTGTAGGTACACCGAACCACTATAAAATTCTTGTGTTTGCAGTGATTTTTCCTTGTCTCTTACTCTCTATCTTTGCATACTCTGTTTTAATTCGTATACATCTAAGTTTTCACTTCCGCTGGGGGATCGTTTTTAAAAGGAGTTTAATTTTTGAAAAACCCAATTCACCCCCTCTTGGGTTGCTATCTGGACCAACAATTGATATCAGAGCTAGTGCTCATTTGATTTGATCTAACGATCAAGAGTCAAAGATCCGCATGGCAACTCAAGCTGGTTTATCTTTTTCCGAAGGCCAATCTACAAATAGACCACCCTTGTTTAATGGTTTAAACTATGGTTATTGGAAGGCTAGAATAAAAATTTTCATTCAAGCACTTGACTATGATCTATGGAGCATTATAGTCAATGGACCACATACACCCACTGCTAGAATTAATGGCATGGTGATTCCTAAACCGGAAACGGAATGGGATGAACAGGATAAAAAATTGGCACAACTTAATGCCAAGGCTATGAATGTTTTGTACTGCTCTTTAGATGCAAATGAATTCAATCGTATATCTATTTGCATTTCTGCTAAGGAAATCTGGGATAGACTTGAGGTTACCCATGAGGGAACAAATCAAGTCAAGGAATCCAAGATTAACATGCTAGTTCATAAGTATGAATTGTTTAAAATGGATGCATGTGAATCTATTTCTGATATGTTTACAAGATTTACTGATTAGTTAATGGTTTAAAAAGTCTTGGTAAATCTTATGATAATTCTGATCTTGTGAGAAAGGTTTTGCGTTCCTTGCCTAGGACTTGGGAAGCTAAAGTGACTGCAATACAAGAGGCAAATGATCTAAGTACCCTACCCCTGGAAGAATTATTGGGATCCTTGATGACTCATGAGCTTCAAGTTAAGCAACATGTTGATGATGATGAGTCAAAGAAGAAGAGGACTATGGCTCTTAAGATTTTTGAATATATGGAAGAGCCTCATGAATCTGAAGATGAAAGTGATGATGAGGACATGGCACTCATCACAAGGAAGTTTAAAAGATTCATGAAGAAAAAGAAGTTTGAAAAAAAAAGCCCTTTGCTAGAAAAGATGAGGACAAGGGCAAAGAAAAAAGAAGTTATCTGTTTTGAATGCAAGAAGCCGGGACACTTTAAATCTGAATGCCCACAACTAAAGGCATCCGGAGATTCAAAAAGAAGGCAATGATGGCCACATGAGTGATTCGGAAAGCTCAAGTTCCGAAGAGGAAGAGAAGAGTGAAATAGCCAATCTATGCTTCATGGCGGACAATGATGAGGTAAGTCCGAGTTTTCTTGATGACTTTACTTTCGATGAGTTGCATAGTGCTTTTTATGAATTAATGGATGATTTTGCAAAATTAAGTTCAAAGAACAAAGATCTGAAAAATCAAATGCAAAATCTATCTTTAGAAAATGAAAAGCATGTTGTTAAAAAAGAACTTTTGATGAAAGAAAATGAAAGCTTAAAAAATGAAGTTTATAGACTTAAACCTATAGTTGATAAATTTACTTTGAGCTCTATCAAACTTAATATGATTTTGGACAATCAAAAAGCTATTTTTGATAAAGCTGGATTAGGATATAATCCACTTAAAAAGTTAAAATCCTTGAAAAATATTTTTGTACATGCTAAAAAATTATCAAATATTACTTGTTTTAAATGTGGAAACAAAGGACATAAATCTTATATGTGTAAAACTCCACATGATAAAAGAAAATGATTTGGGTTCCCAAAGGAACAATATTTATTGCATCTAACCATGAAGGACCCAAGAAGGCTTGGGTACCTAAAGTTAAGATATAAATATTTTGCAGGAGTGTTTGCAGCCATCAAAAAAAAGAAAGTGGTACCTTGATAGTGGTTGCTCAAGACGCATGACGGGTGACAAAGATCAATTCATCACCCTTGAATCGAAAAGAGGTGGAGTAGTTACTTTTGGTGATAATAGTCAAGGCCATATCATGGGTATTGGTAAAATTTAAATTACTCCATCTACTCATATTGATAATGTTTTATATGTTGATGGACTTAGCATAACTTGATAAGTATTAGCCAACTGTGTGATAAAGGTTTCAAAGTTTCCTTTAAAGCTTCTATTTGCACTATTACTAATCCCATTGATAACAGCATTATTCTTGTTGGTAAACGTTATGGCAATGTGTACTTAATTGATTTGAGTAATTTATCTCTAAGTAATCATTGCTTAGTTGCTAATAATGCTAAGATGAATGAGATTGGTTGGCTATGGCACGTAGATTAGGTCATGCAAGCACACACCTAATTTCTAAACTATTGAAAATGGATCTAGTTAAAGGTATTCCTAGCTTAAATTTTGAAAATAATCGAATCTGTGATGCATGTCAATTTGGAAAACAAACAAGAACTTCTTTCAAATCTAAAGAATGTTGTTTCAACTACTAGGCCACTAGAGCTACTACACATGGACCTTTTTGGACCTACTAGAACCACAAGTCTAGGAGGAAAGAAATATGGTCTTGTGATAGTAGATGATTACTCTAGATTCACTTGGGTAATATTTTTGGCTCACAAAGATGAGACTTTCTCAATATTCCTGAAATTCGTTAAGAAAGTCACAAATGAGAAAAACACTATATAGTGTCTATTAGAAGTGATCATGGAACTGAATTTGAAAATCACTTATTTGAAAAATTCTGTTTTGAAAATGGACATACATCATAATTTTTCAGCACCTAGGACACCACAACAAAATGGAGTTGTAGAAAGAAAGAATAGGACTTTAGAAGACATGGCCCGTACCATGCTATGTGAAAGCCAACTTCCAAAATATTTTTGGCGGAAGCTATAAACACAGCATGTTACATCCTAAATAGAGCCTGATTAGACCTATCTTAAGAAGACTCCCTATGAACTATGGCATAATAGGAAACCAAATTTAGGTTATTTTCATGCATTTGGTTGTAAATGCTTTATTCATAACAATGGTAAGGACAATCTTGGGAAGTTTGATGCAAAGTCTGATGAAGGCATTTTCCTAGGATATTCTACATCTAGCAAGGCATATAGAGTATTTAATAAAAGAAGCTTAGTTGTAGAAGAATCCATTCATATAGTGTTTGATGAGTCTTTAGCATCAAGTTCGGGTAAAATTGATGATGAGGAAGATACATCTTTGATTGAAAGAGGTATTGAAAAATTAAATGTATCTTTAGATCAAGAACCTGAAGCTAAGGATGATGACTCACCTAAGGATGATGGTATTGATACTGCTCATAATGATAAAGATCTACCTAGAGATTGGAGATATGCTTATGGTCATCCTAAGGACCTAATCATAGGTGATCCATCTCAAGGTGTAAGGACTAGATCATTAATGAGAAATATCAATAATCATCTTGCATTTGTATCTCATATAGAACCCAAAACTATAGAGAAGCTGAGAAAGATAGTTATTGGATGTTAGCAATGCAGGAAGAGTTAAACCAATTCACTAGGAACCAAGTTTGGACTCTAGTAGATAGACCTAGAGATCACCCTATAATAGGATCTAAATGGGTTTTTAGAAATAAATTGGATGAAAATGGTTTGGTGATTAGAAATAAGGCTAGATTAGTTGCAAAGGGATATAATCAAGGAAGAAGGTATAGATTTTGATGAAACCTTTGCACCTGTTGCTAGATTAGAAGCCATTAGACTACTGCTTGCATTTGCATGTCATATGAATTTCAACTTATTTCAAATGGATGTTAAAAGTGCATTTTTAAATGGTTTTATAAATGAGAAGTTTATGTTGAACAACCTCCTGGTTTTGAAGATCATGAATTTTCAAACCACGTCTTCAAACTACACAAAGCACTTTATGGTTTAAAGCAAGCACCTAGAGCTTGGTATGATAGATTAAGTAAATTCTTAATTGAAAATAATTTTTCTAGAGGAAATGTTGATAAAACTTTATTTTTAAAAAGAAAAAAAGGATTTTTTAATTGTTCAAATTTATGTTGATGACATTGTATTTGGTGCTACTAACAATCTCCTTTGTCAAGAATTTGCTAAGTTAATGCAGGGAGAATTCGAGATGAGCATGATGGGAGAACTCAATTTCTTCCTTGGACTTCAAATCAAACAAGAGAAAGCAGGGATTTTCATCAACCAAACAAAGTACACAAAGGAAATACTCAAGAAGTTTGGTATGGAATCTGCTAAACCCCTTGGTATGCCAATGAGTCCCTCATGCAAGCTGGACAAGGATGAAGAAGGTAAGAAAGTAGATCAGAAGCATTATCGAGGTATGATCGGATCACTTCTTTACTTAATTGCAAGTAGGCCAGATATTATGTTTTTTGTTTGCCTATGTGCAAGATATCAATCTAATCCTAAAGAATCACATTTATTTGCTGTTAAAAGAATCTTTAGATACTTAAATGGAACTAAAAATGTAGGATTATGGTATTCTAGAGACTCAACTTTGAATTAATTGCTTATTCTGATTCTGATTATGCTGGTTGTAAATTAGATAGGAAGAGTACAAGTGGTGCATGCCAACTTCTAGGAAGTAACTTAATCTCTTGGTTTAGCAAGAAGCAAAATTCGGTTGCATTATCCACTGCTGAGGCAGAGTATGTTGCAGCTGGAAGTTGCTGTGCTCAAATCCTTTGGATTAAGCGACAACTTGAAGATTATGGTATCACACTTGATAAAATTCCTATTAGATGTGATAACACTAGTGCCATCAATCTAACGAAGAATCCAATCAACACTCTAGAACTAAACACATAGAAATTAGACATCACTTTATTAGAGAACATGTTTCCAACAATGATGTTTGTCTTGAATATGTGAATACTAATGATCAATTAGCTGATATTTTTACCAAACCATTAAGTGAAGAAAGATTTTGTTATCTTAGAGGAGAATTAGGAGTTTGTGATCCTTTAGAATGACTTTCTGAAACTCTTAAGGACAAAACTATCTAGACTTCATAATTTCTTGAAAATCCTCTATGTTCAATAAGAAATTTATCTAGAAATTTGATTCATTTTTCCCCAATTGATTAAGGAACACTTATCTAGAGTTTGATGATTAATTTGATAAGTTTCAGATCCTTAAAATTCGAATTTTTCACTGAAACTATTATGGAGTCGACACCTATAGTTTGTGGAGTCGACACCTTCCTATTTGATGTTCTGTCTGGGCAATTAGAGCCGACACCTGCTTCTGCAGAGCCGACTCTAATTCGGGCGCTGACAGATTTTCTGGTTTGGAGCCGACACCTCGCTTTGCAGGAGTCGACTCTAAGTGAACCTAGGTCAAAAATATATAGGCGGAGTCGACACCTATTCGGATTCTATCGTCTCCAATCCTCTCTAGAGCCGTTCCAAACCTATTTCAACCCCTCTAAACCCTTCAAATCCTTTGATTACTCATTCCAATCAAATCCTATGGCTCCTAAAAGGCGTGCTATCGTTGGAGGTTCGGCCGTTTCCATGAGGCGTCGCACGATTCGGAGGCAAGCGCCATCTTCATCATCTTCTGCCACTCGTGAGGCTTCTCCACATCTCCATCTTCTCCTCACATCGACCAATTAGCGGGTAAGGCTATCACAACCGAAGGAAGGTTGATTTTGATTTCTTTGCTTCGGAGGGTTTCTCTATTGGGCGTCAATTGAAAGAAATGGGATAGGAGAAAGCTTGTTCCTTGGATGTTCCTACCTACCCGGCCCTGTAAGAGAATTGTACAATGATTTGAGTAGAGGAGGGGGGTTTAGTAAGTTATGTGAGAGGAACAAGAGTTATGATCACCGCTGAGATACTTGGAAATTTGTTAGAGATGCCCACTGTTGGGATAAATGAGTATCAGCATGATGATCGTGGTGGTGCCCTATCTAGGATGTTGGGGAGAGAGGTATCTGAGTTTGAGGAAATTTTGGCAAATCAACTAAATTTGGAACTCAGGCTTCTTCACAACATCTGCGGGAGGATATTATTTCCAAAGATAGGCAGATTTGAGTATGTCTCAGAGCGAGACATCTTGCTAATGGATTGTATCATTACCGGGCAGCCAGTAAACTTAGCTGGGATGATGATAGGCTATATGGCAGAGGAAGCTACCAAGAAAAGATCTACATTGCCATATGGTATGATTCTGACTTTGGTATTAGAAGCCAAGGTGTGTTAATCATGGACAATGAGCCACTGAGGAAATTAAGGCATACAGACTACTACAGTGTCTCTACCATTCATCGTATGGGCTTCAGAAAGGTAAATGGTAATTGGATAAAAGGAGGACGAGAGGCTAGAGCAGAGGAGGCCAGAGTTGAGGAGGCCAGAGTAGAGGACATCCCTGGACCATCAGTTGCGGGACCATCAGTCCTTAACCCATCTATTGCGGGACCATCTACTGCTGGACCTTCTGAGGCTGGACCGAGCACATATTCTTTATCTCCACCTCAGACAACATTTGTATCTGGGAGATTTTCTGATGAGCAGATTGGTCAGCTTAGAGCATTATTAGCTGAGCATGACAGTCAGAGGAGCAATGATATTTATCGGTTGAGAGATGACTTCAGACAATTTAAGGAGGAGATCCATTCTAAACTTGACTTGATTGCATCTACTTTGGATCGATCCGTGGATACCTTGTCATCTGAGCTTCATAAGATTTTGAAAGGTTGGAAGGGATTGCAGATGGATCAAGAGCTTATCTTGACGCTACTGGTCAGTTAAGAAGAGACATAGATTTTGCTGTGACTATGATTGAAGATTGTCTTGAAGGCTTTAAGAAATCACAGAAGGATGAGATTATGGAACTGATAGGTCATTGAAGAAAATTGTCTACAAACATGTTTGATTGACCTTCCATTTCCTACAGTGATACCCTATCTAAGCCCATCCTACCCTAACTTTTAGAAACCTAAGATTAGCTTTTCATATTTTGAATCTTAGGATTTCTAGTTTACTATACTTTGTCAGCTTGTATCTAGGATTTTCTGATTGATATAGTACTTTACTGAGAATGTATTTTGATAGACACATGTAATGCATCTTGAAATAAAATACAATTATCTTTTTATTGCAAATTATCTATGACGAGCAATTACAATGGAACAAGTTTACTATCTCTATGATTGAATGAACCAACAACCTCGCTCTGATAAACTAAATTATTTTTAAATTTACCTTATTGCTGATAACAAAAAAGGGGGAGAGAAAATTGTATATGCATAAAGGAGAGAGAATGAAAGAATATAAGAGAGAACTTTAACTTTATATCTCAAAAGGGGAGAGAGAACTTTAACTTTATAAATTGTATATGCATAAAGGAGAGAGAATGAAAGAATATAAGAGAGAACTTTAACTTTATATCTCAAAAGGGGAGAGAGAACTTTAACTTTATAAATTCTAATCAATTGGTATCAAGTATGATCAATCGATTTCAGTTTATGTACCTTGCATAGGGGGAGTTATTTAATGCAGGGGGAGCTTAACAATTTTCTATGTTAATATTTACATGTACCTTGCATAGGAAGAGTTATTTAATGCAGGGGGAGCTTAACGATTTTCTATGTTAAATGATTTTCTATGTCAAATCATCTTGATTGCTGTTTATAATAGAACTCAAGTATGTTTTTTAAAGTTCATTTTGAAACTTGACATCAAATTCTCTGTTAGGAAGTTTTAAAGCTTTAACAATGTCTATAACACTTATTTCAAATGAATTTTTAATGCATATACTCAAAGTCTTTGTCATCATCAAAAAGGGGGAGATTGTTGACCCAATTATTGATTTTGATGATTAACAAAACTAATTGAGTATAACATTTGAAGTTACTAATGATTTTGGTTTAGTTTTTCAGTTTATGATATGATTTATTAATCAAAATCACAAGAAAAATCAAGTTCTAGTTCGAATCTAATGTCAAGGTAAGATTGCAGACATTAGAGTCGACACATGGAATCACAGAGTCGACTCCGGAAATCGGCACAGACTTAGAGTCGACACCTGGACTGTTAGAGCCGACTTCAACAGAAAAGACAGAACGATGGTTTTTTCGGTCATGATTTAGAGTCGACTCCTGGACTGTTAGAGTCGACTCCAGAAGATTTTCGTGTCGACCCCAAAAAAGTCAGAGACAACTTCAGATCGAGCGGATTGGGGATTTTTGATTTAGAGCCGACTCATGAAAAGTTAGAGTCGACTCCAGTTTGTCAGAAACGACTCCAGAACTGTCATAACGTCTCTAAACTTTATCTTTATCTTTTTAATCCCAACGGCTATTACCCTTTTTTGTTCTAATCCTTCTTACACTTGTTTCTAACGGATAGTTTTTGGCTATTTATGGATTAAGAAGAATCTATAAGAAGAGGTTTTATTGTATCCGAAAAAGAAGGAGGACAAGCAAGAAAACAAGAGAGAAAAATTAGAAAAACAAGAGTGAAATCCATCAGAAAATCAAAAGAGAAAAGGGGGAAGATTCGATTATACTGATCTCCCAAAAGAAAAGAGAGAGATTTCTAGCATCCCTTGTTCTATTTTGAAGAAATCCCAAAAGAAGAAGCAAGCCCTAACTTTCTAATCTTCGGAGCTTCAAGAGCATTCTAAAGGAAGATTCACTCAAGAGAAGAGAAGAAGCAAGCCACCAAGATCTGCAAATCAGGCTTTGATTCCTATCTCTTTATTGTTGTTCTATTATTGTATATTTGCTCATTGGAGGAGCTTTTAAATTTGTAAAAACGTTATTGTTTGCTGGGTCAATCAGAGGATTAATTCCGTTGAGGCTGTTAGCCTTGTGCAAGCTGTTGCTTGTGTTGTAAGGTTGTGTGCTGGTGAGCCTTGAAAACCAGCTGGGTTCGTTGTGCATCCGGGAAAACAACAAGTTTGAGTTGTGAGCTTGTAAAACAACTCTGCTGTAATCAGTTTGATTATAGTGTGGACCCAAGAGGTACTTGGGAGTGGATGTAAGTGTAGGTACACCGAACCACTATAAAATTCTTATGTTTGCAGTGATTGTTTCCTTGTATCTTACTCTCTATCTTTGCATACTCTGTTTTAATTCGTATACATCTGAGTTTTCACTTCCGCTGGGGGATCATTTTTAAAAGGAGTTTAATTTTTGAAAAACCCAATTCACCCCCCTCTTGGGTTGCTATCTGGACCAACACTGGCATATCTTATGCTATCCGCAGTCTGGGTTTTCACCATCTTATTATTGAAGGGGACTCTACTACAGTTGTGCGTTGGCTCCGACATGACTCCGGCGACCCCTTATCTTCTAACCCTGTGCTATGCGACATCAGGTCTATGCTCCATCAGGCTTCCATAGTCCATGTTCGGCATATTTACTGGGAAGCTAACTCAGCGGTTGATTGGGTAGCTGCCCAGGTGGCCCAGCACTCTGATTTTTGGTCCTGGAGACTGGGTGATTTATGTCCTATAGTCTTATCTCATATATTGTACTCCGATATGTCGGGCTTGACTCACGCTAGACTGGTGTAATCGCCCGTTTGTAACCAAAAAAAAAAAAACTAGCAAGCATAAAGCTAATTAAGTTCAATTTCTTTGGCTTTATATATATATATGTGTGTGTGTGGGGGGGGGGGGGGCTACTAATTTAACTAGTCTTGTTTTTATTTCCAAGTTTTCAACATTATTTTAATTAAAGATGCTCTGGCATTTAATTACAAGCTATTTTTTTTTTTTTTTTTGGTACAAAAAGAAGAAGGAGGGCTAAGCCGACCCGTAGCTAGGTCTCATGCGGCCCCGTTCCCCGCTCCTGATGGCATGAAGAAGGCCCTGACCACCAGGCCACCGCCTGAGTGGTAATTACAAGCTGTTAAAATAAGATCATCTTTTATTTTATAAAAAAGGGAGGAAACCCAGTTTTATATATTATTACTAAACATTAATTTTTTTTAAAAATATTGTTTTACTTTAGAGATCATGAAGGTACTTTTCTTAAGCAATACTAAATATATTTTATAACCATCATGTGAAGGTAGTCTATTGTATGATGACTTATATGATTAAAGATGCTAATGGGCTGAGTCAACATAAGATGATGACATATAATATTGTGATGCCTAATTGATCTGGTCCAATTAATATTGGGCCAAGGACCTTCTATGATTCCACCAGTATAGCTGCATTTTTTTAATGAATTGATTGAGATGATTTATTTAAGATAAATTATATGATTCTTTTAACTGCTTATCATTATACTATAAATAATGATAATTTTAAAGATTTATAGACATTGTATAGAATCATAAGAGCATTGTAAGGTATGACTGAACGATTAAAATCGAAGCTCTATTTCCAAAAATATATTAATAAAAAGTAAGAAAGATGAATCCTTTATTTTATTTTATTTTCCTTTCTCTTGAATCTTAATTTCTTTTTTTTTCGTCTTTAATGTCCTCTCTTCCTCTCTTAGAGTTCTGATGTCTCATTTCTAAAATCAATTGAATGACAAAACTAATTTAATAAAAATTCTATTATAAGATCTTTACGCAAGATCACTGACCTATCAATCCAAATTATTTTAACCCAAATAGACCTCTGCCTCTTCTAGCCAAGTCAAAGCTAAAGAGCCTTGATTCATGCCAGCTCTAGTGCACCAAGTAGTAGAAAATAACATATATTGTTAATATTTATTATTTATACCATTGCTATTGTACGTTGGTAATATTATATGTAATATAATACTTTGATATAAAATCATTAGTTTTGCTATTACTTATCATTTCTTTTCATTATAATTATCAATAACAACTATTTCAATTTTCATTGCAACAAAATGTAATGCAATTTTAGTTTTTTTTTTTTTTTCAAAAACTCTAAGTGATGATATTTTGATCATCAACATGATGAGACTATCAAATGTATCATTAAAACCATTGTTATGCTACCGCTCTAGAGCTTAAATATAACATTTGTTAAAAACTTTTGCTAATATATTTTTGGTTATATATAGATGATGTCGTAATTTATGAAAAGTTTTAAGCCTTTAAAAATGGCTTTGAACGAATGAGATCAAGGTTAAATTTCAAAAAATCTTTTTAAAAAATACAGCAGTTAAACCCTTATTAAAAACAATGCTTGAAGGCACGGCGCAAACAGCATGCAGGCGTTGAGGACGGGAATCACTGTGGTAAAATATCAGAAATTTTTTAAACTTAATTAGAGTAACATCAAGACCTGAAAGCAGATGTAGATGGGCTGGTGAAGTCACCAGATTAATGGTGCCACGATTGGCCTATGAATAATAGCAGAATGGCCATGTTGATAGCCCTTTTCTTGAGCTGCTTTTTATAATATTGCTTGCTCAAAATATATTCTATGCATCAATCCTTGTATCTCCTGTAATGGCTGGAGTAACATGCAGTCCTGAGACATTGTTGTTGAAGCCAAAGTTATCAATTTCGTTTTGGATTATGTTTCGTTTTAGCTTATGAAACGAATATTTCGGTATCGAACTGTTTCGATGCTTCGTTTCGAAATATATATATATATATATATATATATATATATATATATATATATATATATATATAATTTATTTAATTCATATTCTTCATAAATAATAATAACAACATAAAAATAAAGTGTTTGAGTTTTTGAGAGGTACGACCATGCAAATGAAAGAAGAGGGGTAGGATAACTAGGGTTTATTTTTTCTAGACATTATATATATATTTTAAAATGGTCATAAAAGATTTAACAATTCATAAATTGATTCTCGAAACATTTTGCCGAAACGGTCGAAACATGCTGAAACGGCCGAAACGCACTGAAATAACCGAAAAATCTTTCAAAACAAAACATAGGGTTCATCTTTTCGAATAAGCCACCGAAATGAAACGTTTCGACCGAAACGATCGGAACGAAACGAAATTGATAACTTTGGTTGAAGCTGATGTCCAAGTCTCATCTGTGGATTAACGAGTACTTGAATAAATATTGACTAAGATAGTGAAGCCACTAAGTATTTATACCATAAAGGATTTTCTCTTCCCCAATAAGTCATATAACCCCCAAGGAATTCACTTCATAACCTTGTCTTAGGTTGTAGAAGAGTAAAAAATCAGTTGCCACAACACTCCGTGGCAGGAAGCTTGTAGAAATCCTAATCTATCATTGCCTTGTGGGTTTTGCATGAAGGAGCAATGATGATCCAAGTTGGGCTGGGCTTGGCCAGACTTTGTCGAAGCCCAACGTATACATATTAAAGTCAAACCTATTTGTTCTATAACCCTCTAGCGATCCCTGGCAATGGACCCAAAAATAATCTCAATCAAATAGCCATCAAGTATTTATCAAGTCATTTTGGCACATTTTTGCACTATTTTTTTAAGTTGCTTGATGCATAGGAAATATTATCTTATAATGAGCAATGATAGTTGCCTACGAAGGAAAATAGGTTTAATGGCCTCATTCCTTGAATTAATCTAGTTGAGATTTAATTAGGTCGAGTTTTAGGTGTAGATGGGCTCAAACTAAACCTGATGACATTTCATATTTAAATGTTGAACCTAAATCTATTAACCTAATAGATTTCATGATTAGTAGATCATTTGCCTTTGCAACAATCCCTAAACAACATGCATTCTCTTAACTTTATAAAGAAAATATTGCATAGTACTTCTTGATTACTCCATCAGTCTCTTATCTTAGTATAGCATGATATTGCACTTTAATGATTATGGCAACATGTTATGAATCACATAAGAATCAATTAGGCAATTGAGCAGTGAATCCTAGCATTTCTCAAAAGATTTGGTTTTTTCTATTTAAGGTCCTTTTCTTATAGGTAGAAAACTATAAGCCTACTCATCACTTTTATCAGTTGGTCAATATGCTATAACTATTTTGCTCAGAATATATGTGAGAGCCCATAGTGATAAGTATGATACTTATATAGGATCAAGAGGTTTAAATAATGTGTTTTGACTAGTCATTTTGGATGAGATCTTGTATTGTTATAAATGATATTATAGTAGACTTAGCTCAGGCCCATGTGAATTAAAGAATACTGCAAATGGACTTCATATATTTATAATTGGATTTTACTATGGATTTGGATATGAATTCATTTAGTAAGGATGTTAAGACTTGAATAGAAAAAGTATGTAATAGCCTATATTGATAAGTATTTAGTCTCATATTGACTATATATATTAAGGATATTGGGTACTTTTATAGGATTAAGGAGCCTAATAATACTCTCTAACTAACTATTTTGGGTAAAATCTGAATTGTTATGGTACATGTCATCCACAAAGTTATTCTTTGCTATTATAGGTTTTTTTTTCGCTCTATATCTTTTTAGGTTTGGGGTTTTTGATGGGCTATTGAGGTGATTGTTCAAGGAATCCCATCTATTTGTTAAATCAACCCAGTATCTATAAATTTCAAACTTAAAAGGCTCGAACTACCTTATTTGTTAAACTTGTGATATTAAGGTTCTAATTTCAACATAAGTTCATTAATATATTATTGGTTGATTCATTATTTTCTCGCATATATTTATATGATATATATTATACTCTCCTATTGGACATTTTGATCAGGAGATAACAAAAAACTAATTAATTTGTGAATATGATGATTGCTATTTTTATGGGTTTTTGGTATATGGCTTCTTTCCTACTACCATCAAGCTAAGCTTAAGCCAATTTGGGTCTATTGAATGCCCAGTATTCAACATCTTTATCAACAATGGCAAGCTTTGACAATGACTTCTTTTGTTTATCAAAGTCTAGCTACCTACAATGTTGTCTCCTTCTCAATCAGTGGACTCTTCCTCATTGTCGTCAAGCCAAATAGGGGCCAATCATGATAACAATGACCAACAACTAGTTGGCCATGGTCATCTTGTTACAAAGTGTGAGCCCCTATTCTCCCACGGATCCTCAACATGTGAGGATCCGTCATCTTGGACCAGAGGAGGGGGAGGCACCGCGGTCGTACCTGCACGCAGGCGGCTCCCCAACTCCACCAGTCAAGATGGGCGGCGCCCCTCTTCACACAGCACAAGGGAGGGCTGGTCCTTCCCATGCCACTATAAATAGGGAGGGAGGAGGGGGTCTTCCCCCTCCACCGATCACCATCAGCAAGCAGGTAATCCCCCCTTCTTACATAGGTTTTACAGAGAGATTGAGAGAGAGACAGAGAGAATGAGGGAGAGAGGCGGCCTCCCTTCTTCACGGAACCAAGCCGGTTCATGGCTTGGTTCGGGCCCGGCGGAGTGCCCATTGGCTCGCTGAGCCCGGGTGTGATCGGCGACCTCACTGGCGCCGGGGCAGCGTCCGGTGGAGGTCCAGCCGGCCGTGCTGGCCGGTCGTGCCACCGGTACGGATCGTGCGCAAACGAGTGACAGGGAGAAAGAGAGAGATAGAGGGAGAAAGAGAGGGAAAGGGAGGCGGCCACGGCAACGGCCGGCTCCAGGCCGGTCGGCGGTAGCCGGGCCTCCCCTGAGGAGTGGCCGGCGGCGGCCCTGGCCGCCGGCACAAATCTCCCTTGTTTCGGACGAAACAGGGGAGGCGGGCTGAAAGGGGAGCGGGCCGGCTGGGCCGCTTTCCTTTGGGCCCTGTTGGGACGGCTCACGAGCAAATTTTGGGCCACAATTTGGACCCCATATTGGGTCAAAAATGAAAAAAAAAAATATATCCCGGATCAGTGTTAATCCTAATGTCTTGGGGTATTTTTATTTTCCCATTTGGGCTTATATATTGGGAGATATTCAAGCCCCAAGTTGGCCCCGGGATTAAACTGGGTAAAGTTAAAAGCTATTTTGATATGCTAATTTTGGGGACTAAAAATTAAGAAATTGATGCTGTAGGTACCTAGGTGCTTAAATAGCTGAATTATATTTTTGGATTAGTGCCAGGAGGTAAGTAAGTCATTTATTATAATTTTCATAAATTATTAAAATATAAAAATTATATATTTAAATGCTATATTATATATATTGCATTATTTGAAAAATGGGAAAATGGATTGGTATTATTTTGCAAATGAGCATTTACTATGATTAGTTTATTATTTATTATATTTTACAAATAATTGGGTATCTATGTGGATAATTGATTCAATTGGCATGACCTTTGAAATTGTTAAAGGTTTTATGAATATACATGTTTATTTGACATGTTTAATTCACTGTAATTATGAAAAACATATGGATTGCATTTTGCAATGATACATGCTATTTGGTAAATGTGATATAAAAATGATACTTTGTGTATATGATAATATGTCCCACCATTGTCCGCTATGATATAATATGATGTGATATGTTGCATGACTCACTTGGCACCGGGACCCAACTCCATAGGGGATATATGGAGAACACACATCCAGGAGGTGTGCTGTGACAGGATATGGCAATATTATGCCACATGGCACCGGGACCCATAGGGAGGTATATGGAGAGCACACTCTTGGGGTGTGTTGTAGCCGGATATGGCAGGATATATGTGAGTTCATGACACTGGTTCCAGGACCCTGACTCCCAGCGGATATTTATGGAGGATACACCCGAGGAGGGTGTTACACCCGAGGGGGGTGTTCTGTGTACATAGTGTGTAGCCGTAGGACATTAGTATAAAAATGCATTTTTACATGCTATTTATAGTGGTACAGTGGTTTTATCCTGAAATTATATATTCTTGAAATACTATATATAGCAATTGCTTCCAAAATTATTTTGAGCATATGATGCATGTTTGATAACATGATAAAATGTATTTGAAATATGGAAGCTTGACAGATGTTTATTATGGAAAATTCGAGTCGATAAAAGTATGAAGTGATTATATTATATTATAGTTGGCTTACTTATTGAGTGTGAGCTCATTTAAATCTCACAATGTTTTTCAAAGCCACAGAACTGAAGATGGGAATATGGGGTAGTTGGAGCGGCTATCAGAGTAACCTAGATCTAATACTTTATTGTAGTCCCATTGAATTATGTATTTTGGGCATGTAGCCTAAAACATATGATTATGGTTTGTATTATGAACAATTTGAATTTGGATGATATATGGTTATTACCCCTCCTTATATTAAATGTTATATTTTGGGACGCCTTGCATGCTAGGCATGCGGCAGGCTTCCACCCCTAGATCCAATATAGGGTCTGGGGCGTGACAGCTTTTGTTTATCAGAGCCTAGGTTTGACCTTAGGGACAAACACAATATGACACTAGGCAGAACATTAGGATTACATTGGGAGAGTGATAACTTTATTAAAAATTTCAAGTAATATATTTTGAAAGCCTGAAATTTAGTGGTTTACAAGGATATTGACTGGAACCTAACCCTGGCAGGAGTTAAGAATGCCTTGTCGCACTAGGAGTCTACGGCCTATTAGGAACTCCTAGGCTGGAGACTCTACCAGCAGGGAGGCTAGCAAGCTTCAGGAGGCTCTGGTTCCGTTAATCTAGCTGACAATGATCAACCATAATTTCAGGCCCAGTTGCTTCAGGCTCTTGCGGGAATGTCGCAGGCTATGCAAGTCGTGCAGCAACAGATTCAGCAAATCTAGCCTGCTCGGCCTACCTCTCCTGCTTCGTAGCCTACTCAGTCGGCTCCATCTCAGCCCTGGCAGGGAGGGGGCCTGAGTTTTGCTGAGTTCAAGAGCTTGGTTTGGGCTCGGCGGAGTGCCCGCCGACTCGCCGGGCCCAGGCTACGACCGGCGACCTCCATCGGCACCGGGCAGCGTCCGGTGGAGGTCCAACCGGCTGTGGTGGCCGGTCGTGCCACCGGCACGGATCGTGCCGCGGACGAGTGATAGGGAGAAAGAGAGAGAAATAGAGGGAGAAAGAGAGGGAAAGGGAGGTAGCCGCGGCGACGGTCGGCTCTGGGCCGATCGTCGGCGGCCGGGCCTCCCCCGGGAGTGACCGGTGGCGGCCCTGGCCGCCGGCACAAATCTCCTATGTTTCGGACGAAATAGGGGAGGCGGGCTGAAAGGGGAGCGGGCCGGCTGGGCCACTCTCCTTTTGGGCCCTGTTGGGCCGGCTCACGAGCAAATTTTGGGCTACGATTTGGACCCCGTATTGGGTCAAAAATGAAAAATAAAAAATGCCCCGGATCAGTGTTAACCTAGTGTCTTAGGGTATTTTTATTTTTTTATTTGGGCTTATATATTGGGAGATATTCAAGCCCCAAGTTGGCCCTGGGATTAAACTGGGTAAAGTTAAAAGCTATTTTGATATGCTAATTTTGGGGACTAAAAATTAGAAAATTGATGCTGTAGGTACCCAAGTGCTTAAATAGCCGAATTACATTTTGGATTAGCGCCAAAAGGTAAGTAAGTCATTTATTATAATCTTCATAAATTATTAAAGTATGAAAATTATGTATTTAATGCTATATTAATATATTGTATTATTTGAAAAATAAGAAAATGGATTGGTATTATTATTTGCAAATGAGCATTTGCTATGATTAGTTTATTATTTATTATATTTTACAAATATTGGGTATCTATATGGATAATTGATTCAATTGGCATGACCTTTGAAATTGTTAAAGGTTTTATAAATATACATATTTATTTGACATGTTTAATTCACTGTAATTATGAAAAGTATATGGCTTGCATTTTTGCAATAGTACATGCTATTTGAAAAATGTGATATAAAATGATACTTTATGTATATGATAATATGTTCCACCATGGTCCGCTATGATATAATATGATGTGATATGTTGCATGACTCACTTGGCACCGAGACCCAACTCCATAAGGGGGGTATATGGAGAACACACACCCAGGAGGTGTGCTGTGACAGGATATGGCAATATTATGCCACATGGCACCGGGACCCATCTCCATAGAGGGGTATATGGAGAGCACACTCTTGGGGTGTGTTGTAGCCGGATATGACAGGATTTGAGTTCATGACACTAGTTCTAGAACCCTGACTCCCAGGGGATATTTATGGAGGATATACCTGAGGGGGGTGTTACACCTGAGGGGGGTATTCTATGTACATAGTGTGTGACCATGGGACATTAGTATAAAAATACATTTTTACTGCTATTTACAGTGGTATAGTGGTTTTATCCTTATATTGTATATTCTTGAAATACTATATATAGCAATTGCTTCCAAAATTATTTCGAGCAAATGATGCATGTTTGATAACATGGTAAAATGTATTTGAAATATGGAAGCTTGGCAGATGTTTATTATAAAAAATTTGAGTTGATAAAAGTATGAAGTGATTATATTATATTATGGCTTACTTATTGAGTGTGAGCTCATTTAAATCTCACAATGTTTTTCAGAGCCACAGAACTGAAGATGGGAATATGGGGTAGTTGGAGCGGCTATCAGAGTAACCTAGATCTAATACTTTGTTGTAGTCCCATTGAATTATGTATTTTGGGCATGTAGCCTAAAACTATGATTATGGTTTGTATTATGAACAATTTGAATTTGGATGATATATGGTTATTATCCCTTCTTGTATTAAATGTTATATTTCGGGATGCCTTGCATGCTAGGCATGCGGCGGGTTGCCACCTCTAGATCTAATATAGGGTCTGGAGCATGACACAAAGGCTCATCAAGGCATGTCAGACCAGTGAGCTGACTGAATGGGTCGTTCCTGTGGCCTCCCTATTTTTTCCTATCCTCGCCTCTTGTTTAATCCAATGAAAACCATTAGAATCACATGTTGTGATGCAGCATTGATGCCTCGATTTGGTGACCCTGGCTTCCATATAGGTTAGCTGCTCTCTATTCACATCCTTCTACTCGATCATTCTATTTTTTTTGGTGAAGAAAATGATTGAAATAAGTTAGGAATAAAGATGAAAACATAAAGGAATAAGTGGACTAGCTATTCCACCCTTATTTCATTTCTTCAATTTTTTCTCTTTTGTTAGTTGATGAGTAATAGATTGTTAATACACTCATAATCAATGATCTCTCTCATATTCAATACTTTATATCTAATGAATCTTAGGGTTCAATAACATGTGTTTTGAAGATAACAAGAGAGACTAATAGTATATTTGTATTCGTAATGACTAAGACAAGTGTGTAAGTCCGCTTAATCTCAAATGGTGAATTCGCATTTAGGACACACTTGATTTGGTAGAAGCTTGAATCTTACTTAAAGATGGAAGTCAAAAATGGATATAGGCAAACTCAAAGAATGACCAACATATTGAAGTCCAAAGGCAAAAGTTTAATATGATTTTTTTTTCTATCAGCACATTGTAAAACTTAGTAAGAAAGTAAGCACACAAAGCTTAAAATCCATTAAAAAATGAATTAGACTAGGTTTTAAATCAAATTAATGAAAAATAATCATAAAAATCTAAAACTAAGAGTGCATGGTCAATCAGATTTGAGTACAGTTGGCCAAAGGAGACTGTACTAGAGAACTGCCTGGCTTGGTAATTAACTGTTGCAGGATAGGGCAATGATCAATCAAGCTAAAGTTGACGATCGACCATAAGGTCTCTTATCATATTTTCACACAACAACTAGAGCTGTTCTTGAGCCTAATGACCATATTTTCTTTGTTCTTCATGAGTTATGGCTTGCTTGAGCATAAAAAATTAGGTTAGCATTTAATAGAAAATCATTTAGAAATAGTCTTTTGAGCATTTAGTGCACTTTATTCAACTTCTAAGTTTAGATCCTTATTAGTAAATCTATACCATTTGAGGTTTGAAACTAAAGTAAAAGTTTATGAAGATTACTTCTTAGCTTGGCAAAGAGAATGTGTGAGGGTTCGGCTTTCATATAGTTAAGAATATTGGATTAGTGAAATTCTCAGATAGAAGACTTGGTAAGTGGATATTGATAAGGAATGCTGAATCATTATATTTTTTTCTTATTTACTTATTGCCTTTACTTTCTTGCACTTAATTATATTTATTTTGAATACCCTTATCACACACACATATATATATATATATATCTTGTAGTATGTAATTTATTTATTTTTTGTTACATCTTGTTAGACTAGAAGTTAGTTTAGATTGTTAGAAACCCAATCCCTTCCTCCCCTTGAATTGTCCTTAGGCTCTCAATTGACATCATAGTGAGGTCCCCAAGTTCATTAACCTAACCATCAAGGAATAAAGAAATGGCAACATTAGGATTCTCATCGTTTAGTAAGGGGTACTCTACCTATAGGCATCACTTAGTCAATGGGAGTAATTGTTTTTATTGGAAAGCTAGGTTAAAATTTTTCATCCAATCCATTGTCTTTGATATATAGAAGATCATAGTAAACGGATATGAGGCCCTTACTAAGGTTATGAATGGTTATACAATTCCTAATAAGGAAATTAAGCTTGATAAAAAAGGGCATTAGGACTCTTTAATAAATGTAAAACTATGAATGCCTTGTATTATGCAATAGATGTTAGTGAATATAATAGGATCTCAATATGTGAGACCTCAAAAGAAATTTGAAATAAACTTGAGGTAATCATGAGGCCATTAATCAAGTAAAGGGGTCCAAAATTAGCATTTTTTTTGTAACTATAAACTTTTTAAAATGAGGCCAGAGGAGAATATCTTCAAAATATTCATTAAGTTACTAACATCATTAATTCTTGTTCATAACTACAAGTTCTTAGGTGTACATGAATTGGTTAACATTGAAATACCTATGTCCATTAAAGTTTTTGTTTTTTTCTTTTTGCTACACCAATGGACTGTGGGGAGTAAAAAGTTACCTCATGAATGATCAATGTTCTTAGAAAAAAAGGATTATCTCATTTGATATATATTCTCTACTTCAATCAAATCTAAGTCTTCTAAGAATTTTTATTTGACTAATTATGAAAGTTTTTCTCTCAAGGTTTGAATTAATTTTGATTAGACTTAAAGTAATGTGTTGGTATTTAACTTGGCTTTACTACCTACTAAAGAGTGATCTATTAAATTTTATTGGGTCTAATGGCATTATGATCTTCTATAAAAGCAATTTATAAAGTTTTAATTGATAAGTCGGTTTTGTAAGGGTTTGGTTCTCAAGTGTATAAGCAATTAATTAATGGCTTTGTGCATTGGAATTTGAATTTAAATGCATTAAGCCTAAAATTTAAAATTTAAAGGAATCAATAGTAATTATGAACTAAGCAATAAATCCAGCTGCTTAAAATATATTTTAATATATAGGTTTCATAATTTTTAAATATAAAAATTAAATTTTAATAAAGTATTGTTAGTGTATGCTCTAAATCCAATCGAATTGAATGCTATATATGTATAGATTCTATGAATACAAATCAAATAAAGTAGTTTCTTTATCTATCTAGATGTCCTTTATTATATATATTTAATATATTTATCTATGAGATAAAGTCCAAAAGAATGTGAACCATGCATATGGAATTTGTAATAGAGATTATGATTTATGAGATTCAAATTGCACGTTATGGTTTGATTCTTTAAATTTTTTAGTTGATGTGTAGACGGAACTGGACACCATTGAACGCTGTGAGACTGGCACACATTGTATATCCTCATCCTTATGGTGAGCAGCTAGTCTCAAGATGAAGTATGAAGATACTTGGATAGGTGTGTGGATACCCATTATTGTAATGATGCATTGATTGACCCACACAGAGATTCCATATAAATATTCTATATAGTGTCAATGGTTGATCTCTGAAGATGATTGTGCGAGTGATCCTTTGACTTGAGGTATTCACTGCACCTCATGTGTGGAATGTCATACTTTGACAATATACAAATGTCGCTCTAGCCATGAGTGGCAAATATGGTGATGATTGGGTATGACATGAAACACGTAGAGGTGGTGATTGATCAAGATAGAATTCGTCTCCTTAATATAGAGAAGGTTATATCCTACTGCCACTTGATGGATTGATTAGACTCAAAATCTTTGCAAGGTTGAGTTAGAATCCGAAATGGTTTTGGAGTTCTAATTCATATGAGTTAGTCTTTCCTGAGATCAAGTAAACAAGATCAGTTATAGGGTTGACACTTTCATGCTATTGACTGATTTGGGATATGTGACGACTGAATTGAATCATATGGTATCTGATTATGGACAAGTAATGTCGATAACCACGTTAGCATAACTCTACGATAATTGGGTAATCATGATGCTTTGCTAGAGTCCACTCAAGATTTATAATTATGAATAGGTTGATCAAGTCAAAGGGTTGACTAGGTCAACATCTGGGTCAGATTGATTCATGATGTTGCCAACGTATCGGGAGGCCAATGAGTCACACACATTAAGAAGTTTTTGGATGAGTTAAAATAGAAATTAAGTTGGACTTAATTCAGATTAGATGACCACTTTTCCAAGTCAATTAGGATTGGGTTTGACCTAATCTTAATAGAAATTGAATTGATTTGGATTGATGAATAAAGATTCATCATAGAGGAAGGACTTTTTTACTTTGCATAAGATGTACATATGATGCACATCTGAAATGCATATTAGATGACCATATTTGGACACCCAATTGGACATGATCCATGTGATCAATGACTCAAATTAATTTTTGTATGATCCAATTAGAGAATTATGATTAAATTGAGTTCATTTGATGCACCCAATGTTGAAACCGCATAGCACCCAAATTAGTGGCCTGGATTGAGCCATGTGGCACATAGATTCATGCCCATCTGATGGGTGTGATCCATCACCACGTGATGAAGAAGGATATGCCATGTGAGATTATATGGATATGAGATCATATGGTTAGGATTTAGTTGGCTTGTTATAGGTACAAATTTGAATTCAGATTTGATCTGAATTTCAAATGTGACTTGTGAAATTCAAATTAGATTAAATTTGAATTAAAAAATATGAAGATCTGATCGGTTTTATCACAAACTAATTTAGTTGCATAGTTTCTAGAAACTGCCATATGCTGAATTTTGATTGGCTGAAATTTAAACTCCGAACAACTTTGCAACTAAGTTTGATTTTAAAAAATTAATTTTATCTGATCTTTGGCTAGTTGAACGTGGCTTATTAAAGCCCCATACCATATTTGATGGCTGTAGAAAAATTTTGAATAAAAAGGTTCCTTAAAATTCGGCCATTCAACAAATGACCTCCTAAGATAAATTCTGCTTCATGCCAAGAAGTCACATTCGTTTCCTCCTCTTTCTTTCACGCCCAAGAATTCAGATTCTTCCTTCCTAAGAGTTCCTAATCTTGAACTATCATTCTAGCACCCCTTTGTTAAAAAGGTTGTCAACCAATCCTAGAAGGACTACATCCAAGGACTCTGTGTGGATCATCGTTAGAGGCCGCACACTTGGGCGGCTAGTGGTAGCAAGGATTTTGGTTTCATCAGCAATCTCCTTCGATAAAGAACTTAGGTTCATGAGAGTTTCATATTTATTTTATTTCAATTTGATTATCTTCTTTGTCCCTCAGGGATCCTGGCCCTAAGGGGTCTTCAAGGTTGCATCTAGTATACAAAAATTATTGATTCCGCTGTATAAAACTTGGATTTGATCCATATTTTTTAGCCTGAAAACCCAACAGGTATATTAGTAAAAGTTTAAATTTAAAATTTTAAAATCGTAAAGTTCTTTAATTATAATAAATATTATTAGTGGAGGTTTCAAATATAATATTAAATATGTTTTGAAGTATTCTAGTTTTAAATTTTAATTTGAATTTAAAAACAAAGAAGAGCAATTATGGTCTTATTTTACATTGCATAATTATTAGAGCAATGGGATTTTTTAAAAAAATTGAAATCTTTTTCAAAATTTTCACAATTTTAAAGTAGTGAAAAAGGATTCTAACTTAATTTTGATTTAATGTGATTTTTGCACCAAGTTTTAAAGAAAAAAATTGAATCTAAAAGAAAGCTTGGACTACTAATTTACATAGTTTTCAAAGTAGAAAAAAATAATATCGCTTTTATTTTTTAAACAAATTTCAAATAGCATTTTTAAATTTAGAATAACAAGTAATTTAAGTCGCTTTTCAAAAAAGACTTCATAATAGAATTAAAATTTATTATGATATCAACAAGAAAATACTAGCGAATATCATGATAAAAAACTTTTCATTCTTACATTCTTGGAAAATAATTTCTAGACATTGCTAATTTTACAATTTCAAATTAATAATATGCATGATTTTGAAAGTAAATAAGATAGAGAGAAGAAGTTAAGCATAAGTCTATTCATGCGGTGACTTCATCCCTAAGGTGCACCATTCCAGTCTAACCTGATCCTCCCATCACTTTAAGCCACCCACTCGTGTAGGTGTGCAACATTCCAGTCTAACCTGTCTAACCTATGATCCTCCCATCACTTGGGGATCCCTATTTTGGAAAGATGTCCTCGCATTAGTGATTACACTAGCATCGAGCAATGTATTTGTGTGAGCCCTGCTCCCTCCGTGGATCCTCACCATGTGAGGATCCGTCATTGTTAACGGAGAAAGGACATCGCCCCCTTCCTTCGCCATTGTTGACGGCCGCGGCAAGGGAGCGCCGCAGCCAGTCACGAAAGGGAGCATCGACGCGCCCCCTTCACACGGATACAGGAGAGGGGATGGCCCTCCACTTGCCATGATTTAAAGGGAGGAGCACCCCTCCTCCTCCATTCTCCTCCCCCCACTCCCGACCAAGGTAAGAGAGATTGAGAGAGAGAAGAGAGAATGAGAGAGATAGGGGAGGCGGAACCAAGCCGGTTCACGGCTTGGTTCGGGCCCGGCAGAGTGCCTGATGCCTCGCCGGGCCTGGGCGGCGGCGATCGACCGTCTGGTGAGGGTCCGGCCGGCTGTGGTGGCCGGCCGAGCCACCGGCATGGGTAACAGCCGCGGACGAGTGACAGGAGAAAAAGAGAGATTGAGAGAGGGAGAGAGGGGGAGGAGCTCGGTCGCGGCGGCGGCCGGCTCTGGGCCGGTCGACGGTGGCCGGGCCCCTCCGGGAAGTGGCCGGCGGCGGCCCTGGCCGCCAGCACGCTTCCCCTATTTCGACGAAATAGGGGAGGCGGGGGAGAAAGGGGAGCGGGCCATGGGCCATGTTGGGCTGTTCTCCTTTTGGGCCCTGCTGGGTCGGCTCACGAGTAATTTTTGGGCCATAATTTGGATCCCTTATTGGGCCAAAAATAAAAAATAAAAATATGCCCCGAATCAGTGTTGATTCTAGTTTCTGGGGGTATTTTTATTTTTCCATTCGGGCTTATATATTGGGAGATATTCAAGCCCCAAGTTGGCCCCAAAATTAAACTGCGTAGAGTTAAAGACTATTTTGATATGCTATTTTTGGGACTAAAAATTGGAAATTGATGCTGTAGGTACTCAGGTGCTTAAATAGCCGAATTACATTTTTGGATTAGCGCCAGGAGGTAAGTAAGTCATTTATCATAATTTTATAAATTATTAAAATATAAAAATTATGTATTTAAATGCTATATTAATATATATTGCATTATTTGAAAAATAAGAAAATAGGATTGGTACTCTTATTTGCAAATGAGCATTTACTATGATTAGTTTATTATTTATTATATTTTGCAAATAATTGGGTGTCTATGTGGACAACTGATCAATTGGCGTGACCTTTGAAATTATTAAAGGTTTTATAAATATATATGTGTATTTGACATGTTTAAGTCACTGTAATTATGAAAAGTATATGGATTGCATTTTTGCAATGATACATGCTATTTGGCAAATGTGACATGAAAATGATACTTTGTGTATATGATAATATATCCCACCATGGTCCGCTATGATATGATATGATGTGATATGTTGCATAACTCACTTGGCACCGGGACCCAACTCCATAGGGGGTATATGGAGAACACACACTCGGAAGGTGTGCTGTGACAGGATATGGCAATATTATGCCACATGGCATCGGGACCCATCTCCATAGGGGGTATATGGAGAACACACTCTTGGGGTGTGTTATAGTCGGATATGGTAGGATGTGAGTTCATGACACTGGTTCCAGGACCCTGACTCCCAGGGGATATTTATGGAGGATACACCCGAAGGGGTATTACACCCGAGGGGGTGTTCTGTGTACATAGTGTGTGGCCATAGGACATTAGTATAAAAATGCATATTTACATGCTATTTACAGTGGTACAATGGTTTTATCCTGAAATTGTATATTCTTGAATGCTATATATAACAATTGCTTCCAAAATTATTTTGAGCATATGATGCAAGTTTGATAACATGGTAAAATATATTTGAAACATGGAAGCTTGGCAGATGTTTATTATGAAAAATTTGAGTTGATAAAAGCTTGAAGTAATTACATTATATTATAGTTGGCTTACTTATTGAGTGTGAGCTCATTTAAATCTCACAATGTTTTTCAGAGCCATAAACTGAAGATGGGGATATGGGGTAGTTGGAGCGCTATCAGAGTGACTTAGATCCAATATTTTGTTGTAACCCCATTGAATTATATATTTTGGCATGTAGCCTAAAACATATGATTATGGTTTGTATTAAGAACCATTTAAATTGGATGATATATAGTTATTACCCCTCCTTGTATTAAATGTTATATTTGGGACGCCTTGCATGTCAGGCATGCGACGGATTGCCACCCCTAGATCCAATATAGGGTCTGGGGCATGACAGCTTATGTGGTATCAGAGCCTAGTTTGACCTTAGGGACAAACACAAGATGACACTAGGGCAGAGCATTAGGATAACATTGGGAGGGTGATAACTTTATTAAAAATTTCAAGTAATATATTTTGAAAGCCTGAATTTTAGTGGTTTACAAGGATATTGACTGGAACCTAACTCTGGCAGAGTTAAGAATGCCAGGTCGCACTAGGAGTCTGCGGCTTATTAGGAACTCCCAGGCTGGTGACTCTGGCCAGCAGGGAGACCAGCAAGCTTCTGGAGGCTCTGGTTCCGTTAATTTGGCTGACAATAATCAACCACAATTTAGGCCCAGTTGCTTCAGGCTCTTGCAGGAATGTCGCAGGCTATGCAAGACATGCAGTAACAGATTCAGCAAATTCAGCCTGCTCGGCCTGCCTCTCCCGCTCTGCAGCCTGCTCAGTCGGCTCCATCCCAGCCCTGGCGGGAGGGTGTCGGAGCTTTGCTGAGTTCAAGAGCTTGGCCCCTGCTCCTTTTTATGGATCTACTAACCCTGCCGATACTGAAAAATGGATGAGGGAGATGGAGAAAGCCTTTGCAGCTCATGGTAGCCAAGAGGAGGAGCGAATCAGATTTGCTACCTACCTCCTTCATTGGGAGGCATATGATTGGTGGCTACTTGTGGAGCAGCGAATGGATGGACGAGCTATTTCCTGGGAAGAGTTTAAGAAAGTCTTCTATGACAAATACTTCCTCAATAGTGTGCAAAGGCAAATGCAGTCGGAGTTTGTCAAACTAGAGCAAGGAAATCTCTCTGTGGCGCAGTATGAAGCCGAGTTTACCCGGTTGGCTCGGTTTGCTCCAGACATAGCGGCCACTGAGAGAGCCAAGATCATTCAGTTCACCGAGGGACTGAGGCCCAGACTGATGTAGGCAGTCAATGCCTTCGAACTCTCCACATTTAGTGCCATGGTAAACAAGGCCCTAGTGATTGAGAGGGATATGGGTGTGGTCCTTAAGCAGTGGGAGCAGCAACAAAGGAAGAAGAAGGGGTCTCCTTCTGGCCAGTCTTCAGGTCAGGCCAAGAAGAAAGGTCCTTATCAGGCCCCCTCAGGACTGAAGAGTATGGAAACCCGTTGCCCTCAATGCAGAAACTCCCACCCGGGCAAGTGGTGCGCGGGACGACTGGTGCCTGCTTCATATGTGGGCAGGTGGGTCACAAGATGGTCACTTGTCTTCTTTGGAGGGATTAGCAGCCTCATGCGGATCAGGGTAGAGGCCAGCAGCAGCAGCCTAGGACCCAGGGAAGGGTCTTTACTCTCACACAGCAGGATGCTGCCGCTTCTAACTCCGTTGTGACAGGTATACTTAAAGTAGGCGACACTTATGCTCAATTCTTAGTAAATCTGGGTGCCACGCATTCATTTGTATCTAGCACATATCTCGCCAAGGATGAATCTTTGACACCCGTTCCTCTAGAGCAGGAGTTGCACATTGCTCTCCCAAATGGTGATGTTATGAGGGTAGACTCATATGCAGATCTTGCCTGATTAACATGGGGATAGGAGATTGAAGCTCGATCTAATCGTCCTCCCGCTAAAATCCTTTGATGTTATCCTTGGGATGGACTGGTTGGCCTCCTATCATGCTACAGTAGACTGTTTCAGGAAGATGGTAATCTTCAAAATTTCTAATAATCTGAATTCAGTTTTATTGGAAGTCAGGAGCATCTGGCCTCGGTGTTCATGTCAGCACTGCAGGTCGCAAAGTATTTGAAGAAGGGTGGCCAAGGGTTTCTTGCTGTGGTCAAAGATCTTCAGTAAGATGAGGTCAAGTTGGAGAATATTCCAGTGGCTCAGGAATTTCCTGATATATTCCCTGATGATTTGACCGAATTACCCCCAGATTGAGAGGTTGAGTTCACTATTGATTTGGCCCCTGGCACTGGACCTATATCCAAGGCGTCGTACCGTATGGCCCCAGCTGAACTAAAAGAGTTGAAGAGCCAATTGCAGGAGCTCCTTGACCGGGGATTCATCAGACCTAGTGTATCTCCTTGGGGTGCTCCAGTATTATTTGTCAAAAAGAAAGATGGAAGTCTTCGGCTTGCATTGATTACCGAGAAATCAATAGGGTAACAGTGTGGAACAAGTATCCTTTGCCGAGGATTGATGATCTATTTGATCAACTCCAAGGAGCTCGGGTATTCTCGAAGATTGATCTTCGGTCAGGATACCATCAACTCAAGGTCAAGGCTGGGGATGTGCTTAAGACAACATTCAGAACTAGGTATGGCCACTACGAGTTCTTGGTGATGCCGTTTGGTTGACTAATGCCCCGGCAGCATTCATGGACTTGATGAATAGAATCTTTAAGCCAAACTTAGACCAGGTGGTGTTCATTGATGACATCGTGGTGTATTCCAAAAGCCAGGAGGAGCATGTGGACCACCTGAAGATTGTTCTACAAACTCTTCGGGAGAAAAAGCTTTATGCCAAGTTGTAGAAGTGTAACTTCTGGTTGAGCCAAGTATCATTCTTGGGTCATATAATATCTAAAGATGGCATATCTGTGGACCCGAAGAAGATTGAGGCAGTTGTTAACTGGTGTAGGCCTTCCAATGTATCTGAAGTGAGAAGCTTCATGGGGCTGGCTGGATATTATCGCAGATTTGTGGAAGGCTTCTCTCGCATTGCTCTACCCTGACTCGCTTGACCCAAAAGCAAGCGAAGTTTGACTGGACTGAGGAGTGTGAGAGAAGTTTTCAGGAGCTGAAGCAATGCCTAGTATCAGCCCCCGTCCTTACCCTTCCGTCAGGATCTGGAGGATTCACCCTATTCACGGATGCTTCTTGGAAGGGATTGGGATGTGTTCTGATGCAAAATGAGAAGGTGATAGCTTATGCCTCCAGGCAGTTAAAGCCATACGAGCAAAATTATCCTACCCATGACCTGGAGTTGGCCGCTGTGAATTTTGCCTTGAAGATTTGGCGGCATTATCTGTATGGAAGAGGCATCTGATGTGTATACAGACCACAAAAGTCTGAAATATATCTTCACTCAGAAGGAGTTAAACTTAAGGCAGAGGAGGTGGATGGAGCTACTAAAAGATTATGACCTGAACCTGCACTATCACCCAGGGAAGGCCAATGTGGTAGCTGATGCCTTGAGCAGAAAGTCCTCCTCGGAGTTAGCTTTTATGATCACTTCTCAGCCTCACATCCAGAGGGACCTTGAGAAGTTGGAGGTTGGATTGCGAGTACAACGGTCCGATGGACAGGTAGCAGCACTTGTACTCCAACCCACCCTGATTGATCGGATCAAGTCTTCCCAGAAGGAAGACTTGGACCTGCAAAAGATTATAGAAGCATGAAGTCAGGGGTTCAAAATGAGTTTGCTATAATGGAGGATGGATCCCTGAGATTTGATGCAGGCTCTGTGTGCCAAATGTGGTGGATCTAAGAGCAGAGATTCGAGGGAGGCCACTATTCTCCCTATACAATGCATCCATGAGGCACCAAGATGTACAAAGACCTAAAAGAAAACTTTTGGTGGAAGGGAATGAAAAGAGAGATTGCTCAGTATGTGGCCAAATGTTTAGTATGTCAGCAAGTGAAGGCTGAGCATCAAAGGCCTGTGGGTCCCCTTCAGTCCTTGATGATTCCACAATGAAAATGGGAGAAAATCACTATGGACTTCGTGACTGGTCTGCCTAAGACCCCTAGAAGCAACGATGCAATATGGGTCATTGTGGATAGATTGACGAAGTCAGCCCATTTCCTGCCATTCAAAGTTGGGATTTTCAATGAAAGATTGGCCATCATGTATATTGAGCAAATTGTGAGGCTTCATGGTATTCCATGTCTATTGTATCAATCGGGATACTAGTTTGTGTCCCAATTCTGGAAGAGTCTTCATAGAGCTCTGGGGACCAAATTGAACTTCAGCACACCTTCCATCCTCAGACAGATGGGCAGTCTGAGAGGACCATACAGACCTGGAGGACATGTTGCGAGCTGTGTGATGGACTTGGATGGTGCTTGGAACAACCACATGTCTTTAGTGGAATTTGCTTATAATAATAGTTACCAGGCCAGTATCCAGATGGCTCCATTTGAGGCTTGTATGGTAGAAAATGCAGATCTCCCTTATGTTGGGATGATGTATTGTTGGGCCCTGAACTGATTCGGCAGACAGTAGAGAAGGTGCAGTTGATCAAAAAATGACTCCGCACAGCTCAGAGCCAACAGAAGAGATATGCTGATGTGAGAAGAAGGGAACTAGAATTTCAGGTTGGAGACCATGTCTTTTGAAGATATCACCAACCAAAAGATGATGAGATTTGGGATTAAAGGTAAACTGAGTCTACGATACATTGGGCCATTTGAGATTCTGAGCAAAGTAGGGGAGGTGGCTTATAGCATCCCCGAGGCATGCCAATTATCAATGCGGAAATTTAAAGATTACATATTAATCTTTCTAACATGCATCAAGATCATATCTTTGCCTTATATATAAGATCGTTTGATCTAAGTATTGCATATAATTAAATAATTAAGATAATATCTTAATCTTCAAGATGAGAAGTCATACTACTCATCTTGAAGCATGCCTTAAGATCTAAGGATCAAATCACTCACCTTAAGAACAGTAGGTAAATCATTTGTGCTCTGCAGCCATTCAATCGTCCGGCCCTAGTATTGTCCACGCGAAGCCCCCGAATGATCGGATTTCTGGGAGTGCTAGCTCGCGGATTTTGCTGATCTTGAATTCTTCCACTTGAATCTTCCTGCAAGATCCACCAAGCTTTTGGAATTTTCTATTCTAACTCTTAGAACTATAACACTTGTTCTAACTGTTTAGAATTTTTGATCTCTTTTGATCTTGTGTTGTGTTATCTTGAGGGATGTCCTCTATTATAGTTTCATTCCACTGTTTTTGTGAAAACCAAAGAGACATATTAAATTCACACGTTTGTCAATGCACTGAGAGTTGTGTGGAGTGCTCTTCCAAAGAGGCACATTAATTCACACGCTTGTCAATGCACAGTGCTCTTCCAAAGAGGCACATTAATTCACACACTTGTCAATGCACCGAGAGTTGTGGAGTGCTCTTCCAAAGAGGCACATTAATTCACACACTTGTCAATGCACGGAGAGTTGTGTGAGTGCTCTTCCAAAGAGGCACCTTTTAGCAAAATTTATTTTCTTGAACTTGGGAATCATTTGAAGAAGACTAAAGTTATAGATTAAATTCTGCATGAGAATTTAATTTCTCATGAGATGAGATTTTAGTTATCTCATCATGCGAGAAAACCTTTTTCACACATGGGGTTTGGATTTTTGGTTTTAAGCTAATTTGAATTTATGGATAGATCATGGTCCTAGCCCAAATCAAATTTGGCTAATCCTGAATCTATTTAAATCCAAATCAAATCTAATTTCAAATCAATATTTGAAATTGATTAGTCCTCTAGTAGACTTAAACCAAATTGAATCTTATTCACTTGTACTTAATCCAATTGAGATAATTCAATCAATCAAATTGATTAATTAATCATATACGATTCTCAATCGTTGATCAGCAAATAGATCATGAAACTTCTATGCGTGTGACTCTCTAGGTTCGAACCTAAGACGGTAGCATAGAAATAATTTCTATACTAATCGATGTGCCCATCTAGCAATGGAACCCGACGTCCGGATAGGTCGAAGAGTTGAGCAAACTCCAAGAACCCTAAGAAATAGTTACCGTATAATTCATCCTCTTGACCACAAATGCTAAGGATGGCTTAAGAGCCTGTCAACTCTAAACAGCAATCCATAAAGTGATTTCAATTTTAGTAATCATGTGACTTTCACATGAAGTGCCTTGGCCAAGGTCTTGCTAAATTGAAACACAAGCATTTCTCCTTTTAACGGGATAGGTCAAATTCCATCTTGATCCACAACTGACTACCATAAGTACTTGACTGCACCAGTAACCTTTCGTAGCTGGATTAGAAATCCAGGTGGTCCACCTAAGTACAATGAGTTTCTTGTAAGCCACTAGTTGTGATCTTCAGGTCTGAAGGATACTTATACCTATATCTTCTCGGATTAACTCTTGAAGTAGAGTATCCGAAAATGAGTCACGTTCAGTGAAATGTACTCCTACACTTTTACCTGTATGTCATACTAGTGTCTACACTCCTTGGTTAAGAGGACAACCAACAAATATGATATACAACGTCCTATAATTGATAGTACTATGGCCCTGTCATAGTATATCATTTGGTCGCGAACTCTTTTAAGGACCTTCAAAGATAAATCCTCCTTTATCGTGAAGGAAGATCCTGAGGGCTTCATTACTATTAGGAGTTTTAAGAAGATGTTCTTGTAATGAATAAACTGCCAAATAACTTTTATTAATATATCAATTTATATACTTATCAGCTTATGAGCCAATTGGCATTACCTTCAATGCTCTCTGGGGTATACAATGTATTTCATGTATCTATGTTGAAAAAGTACATTTCTGACCCCAGCCATGTGATACAGTTTAAGCCCATTCAGTTAAGGAAGGATCTAACATATGAAGAGCATCCTATGCGTATTGTGGACCGCAATGATCAAGTCTTAAGACGGTAGCATTCCCTATGTCAAGGTTCAGTGGAGTAACCATTCTGAGAGGGAAGCTATTTGGGAGCTTGAGGAGGAAGTGAAAAAGAAATATCCATATATGTTTGTATCTTAGCATATGTAAATGGAAAGAAGATTAATCATATGATCAAAGCTTTGGATTCTAAATGTTATTTGAGGTGCACCAATTTCGAGGCCAAAATTTTTATAAGAAGGAAAGATATGAGCCCTGCTCCCTCCGCGGATCCTCACCATGTGAGGATCCACCATTGTTGACGGAGGAAGGGGGGCGCCGCCCCCTTCCGCCATTGTTGACAGCCGCGGCAGGGGGGCGCCGCAGCCAGTCAAGGAAAGGGAGCGCCGACGCGCTCCCTTCACACGGGTACAGGGGAGGGGATGGCCCTCCCCTCGCCATGATTTAAGGAGGGGGGGAGCACCCCTCCTCCTCCATTCTCCTCCCCCCCCCCCCCCACTCTCAACCAAGGTAAGAGAGATTGAGACAGAGAGACAGAGAGAATGAGAGAGATAGGGGAGGCGGAACCAAGCCGATTCACGGCTTGGTTTGGGCTGGCGGAGTGCCCGATGCCTCGCCGGGCCTGGGTGGTGGCCATGGGTCCTCACCGGCGGCGGGCGACCGTCCGATGAGGGTCCGGCCGGCCGAGCCACCGGCACGGGTGACAACCGTAGATGAGTGACAGGAGAAAAAGAGAGAGATTGAGAGAGGGATAGAGGGGGAGGAGCTCGGCTGCTGCGGCGGCCGGCTCTGGGCCGGTTGACGGCGGCCGGGCCCCTCCGAGAAGTGGCCGGCGGTGGCCCTAGCCGCCGGCACGTGCTTCCCCTGTTTCGGATGAAACAGGGGGGGCGGGGAGAAAGGGGAGCGGGCCCTGTTGGGCCGTTCTCCTTTTGGGACTTGCTAGGCCGGCTCATGAGCAATTTTTGGGCCACGATTTGGACCCCGTATTGGGTCAAAAATAAAAAAATAAAAATATGCCCCGAATCAGTGTTGATTCTAGTTTCTGGGAGTATTTTTATTTTCCCATTCGGGCTTATATATTGGGAGATATTAAACCCCAAGTTGGCCCCAGGATAAAACTGGGTAGAGTTAAAGGCTATTTTGATATGTTATTTTTGGGGACTAAAAATTGAGAAATTAATGCTGTAGGTATCTAGGTGCTTAAATAGCCGAATTACATTTTTGAATTAGCGCCAGGAGGTAAGTAAGTCATTTATCATAATTTTCATAAATTATTAAAATATGAAAATTACGTATTTAAATGCTATATTAATATATATTGCATTATTTGAAAAATGAGAAAATAGTATTGGTACTCTTATTTGCAAATAAGCATTTACTATGATTAGTTTATTATTTATTATATTTTGCAAATAATTGGGTGTCTATGTGGACAACTGATCAATTGGCGTGACCTTTGAAATTGTTAACGTATATATATATATATATATATATATATATATATATATATATATATATATATATATATATATATATATGTGTGTGTATTTGAATGTTTAATTCACTGTAATTATGAAAAGTATATGGATTGCATTTTTGCAATGATACATGCTATTTGTAAATGTGACATGAAAATGATACTTTATGTATATGATAATATCCCACCATGGTTCGCTATGATATAATATGATGTGATATGTTGCATGACTCACTTTGCACCAGACCCAACTTCATAGGGGGTATATGGAGAACACACACCCGGGAAGGTGTGCTATGACAGGATATGGACAATATTATGCCACATGGCACCGGAACCCATCTCCATAGGGGGTATATGGAGAACAGACTTTTGGGGTGTGTTGTAGCCGAATATGGCAGGATGTGAGTTCATGACACTGATTCCAGGACCCTGACTCCAGGGGATATTTATGGAGGATACACCCGAAGGGGGTGTTACACCCGAGGGGGGTGTTCTGTGTACATAGTGTGTGACCATGGGACATTAGTATAAAAATGCATATTTATGCTATTTACAGTGGTACAGTGGTTTTATCCTGAAATTGTATATTCTTGAAATGCTATATATAGCAATTGCTTCCAAAATTTTTTGAGCATATGATGCATGCTTGATAACATGATAAAATGTATTTGAAACATGGAAGCTTGGCAGATGTTTATTATGGAAAATTTGAGTTGATAAAAGCTTGAAGTAATTACATTATATTATAGTTGGCTTACTTATTCAGTGTGAGCTCATTTAAATCTCACAATATTTTTCAGAGCCACAGAACTGAAGATTGGGATATGGGGTAGTTGGAGCAGCTATTAGAGTGACTTAGATATAATATTTTGTTGTAACCCCATTGAATTATATATATTTTGGCATGTAGCCTAAAACATATGATTATGGTTTGTATTAAGAACCATTTAAATTGGATGATATATAGTTATTACCCCTCCTTATATTTAATGTTATATTTTGGGACGCCTTGCATGCCAGGAATGCGGTGGGTTGCCACCCCTAGATCCAATATAGGGTGACAATTCACGACCGCATTGATGGTTGGTAGGTTACTGATTTATCCATAATGGCGAGGATCACTTTTATCCGCTCGGTCCTTACCTCCCTTCCTTTGCATCTACTATCTAATGCTGCTATCCCGATTACTTGCCTTCGGAGGATAGAGGAATGTTTTAGGGACTTTCTGTGGGCTTTATGCAAGATGGTCACGATATTCATCTTCAGGCATGGGATTTGGTTTGTATGCCACTTCATGAAGGTGGTCTTGGTATTCAGTCACTGATTGTCGGGATAGAGGCTCTGCTGGCTCGACATGCTTTGCGGTTTATTTTTGATCCGCACTACCTATGGAGCTCCTTTATGCATGCTAGATATGGTGACTGGACTCCTTCTATGGACTATCAGCCTATTCGCGGGTATTCTTTCTTTTGGAAGGAGGTGCATCGATATGCTCCGACTATACTGAACATCATCTCGTGGATGATCGGCGATGGATTTTCGGTTGATGTTGTTCAGGATATTTGGATTTTTGATCTCCCCCTTTCTCGATGGCCTACTTTTATCAGCACTGATGTTCCGATTAGCCTGAAGGTGAAGGATCCATTCACTTAGGATCTCTCTTTCTGGAATACCCCCATGGTGACCAATTTATTTGGGGACAAGCTTTCTCAGCGGATTCTATCTATACCACTCATCCCGAGGCACATACCTGATACGAGGTTATGGCAAAAATCTTGTCTTTCTAGGGCTCCCACTAGGGACCTTATGAAGGTGTATAGACCGCAGCCTCAGGCACAAGGGATGTTGTTTAAATCTGGAAGCTCCCCATTCATCCCAGGGTTTAGTTATTCATATGGAAGATTATGTGAGTCTGTCTCCCTACTTGCTCCATGCTGTCTAGGAGGGGACTGCCCATTGAGGCAACATGCTCGTTGTGTGGGGGAGGAGGAGATTACTGACCATACCATTTTCATC
Organism: Calamus simplicifolius; assembly: GCA_900491605.1. Lineage (NCBI taxonomy): Eukaryota > Viridiplantae > Streptophyta > Magnoliopsida > Arecales > Arecaceae > Calamus > Calamus simplicifolius. Next base: position 405,660 of record UESW01001499.1, read on the forward strand.
TGCCCCAAACTGAACTGGATCTAGTTGAGGATGGGTTATAACTGCAGAGTGGATGTCACGGGTTCTTCGCGGTCTCTGTTCCTTGATGATCTTCGAAGGACCATCCGACAGCAGAGTGCTCTTTGGGCAGTTACTGCCTATCAGATCTCGTTGTCGCGGAACCTGCTTACCTTCACTGATGATGCTATGTCTTCTCATAGGCTTGTGCGGAAAGTCAGATCTATGTCTGTCTGCGGAATGTGCACTTCATCTCACTGGTTCTAATTTTGACATCCCTGGCCATTGGGGCTTTGCTGCTTCGGTAGCAAACCGGCATACGATTTTCATCGCTTGGGAGCCCCCTCCAGGGTTTGTAAAAATCAACTTTGATGAAAGTGTCTGGGAAAGACTAGCAGGTTCAGCTTTTATTATTCGATCGATACTTTGCTATCGTGAGCACTTTTGGCATCCTAGATTCTTCTGTCCTATGGCTGAGCTTTATACAGCTTGGGCGGGTATTTCCTATGCTGCACGGATTCTTTATGCTCACAGCCTTTTCATTGAGGGGGATTCTCTAACTGTCATCTAGTGGCTTCGAATGGGATGCTGCAGTCAAGTTCCCATCAATTTTCTTCTCCTCGACATTTGGACTGTTCTTCAGGAAGCTCATAGAGTCCACATTCCGACTATCGAGAATCTAATTCTGTAGCGGATTGGATGGCGGCTTCTGTGTGGTCTATCATGCAGGATTTTGGATATGGAATCAGGATGATCTCTCGTTCTTAAGCAAATCTTATACTCTATATTTTTGGACTGACTCACATTAGGATGTGTGATCATCCTTCAAAAAAAAAAAAAAAGCAAGGCGTTACTTGGAATTTGATTAACTGCAAAGCAATTACAGTAGGCGTTATTATATTTAAAATATAGCAATGGCTGTAGGTGGTATTATCATATTTAAAATATGAATTGGGATTACTAATCATTCTTTGAAATTTGTATCTTTTAAATAAAGACATTATTTTTTTTTAAAATGAAAATATTTGAATTCTTCTTTTTTCCTACCTCATGACGAGAGGAATGGATTTGGTTGAGAGATGGATCTGAAAGGAGACGAAACTTCCCACCTACCCGGATCAAAACGTAGAGATGATTGCCAAAGTAGAAAAGGCTTCACACCCATGCGCATGAAATATTTTATAAAACATGCGTTACGTGTTGCCCTTTCCCACGGGTAAAGGCGACAACCGGATCGACCTAGCGTGATCTGGTCAGCCTACGGGCCATCGTACCAACCAATATGTTGATCGGTATATCGATCCATATAATAATATTTTAAATATTATTTTTTTAAAAAAAATATACACTTTTTTATGGATGAACAAATGGTTTGGCGTAGTTGTATCGTCTTATTCGTGCTCATCATTAATCCTTTAAACTTCTTTAATCTTTTTTTTATCTGACATAATTAGGACCGAAGTTCAACTTGCTAAATAAATTATTTGTTATTATTATTTTTTATTATTTTAAAATTAATTTTAAAGAAATCAAATAAAATAAATTATGTATACTTATTGTTTTTAAGACTTGTTATTAGCACGTTCCATCGTAGTCATTTGTCTTTTCTGATATCCAAACCAAACATTGTCAACCATAGAAGATAAAGAGTAAGAGTAGAGAGTAAAAATAGATAAAGATAGCTAATTAGAAGGTAAGAACAAATTAAGGCAGTTTAAAAGAATTTGAAAGAAGATGAGAAGGGTTTAGGATTACTTTTTAATGCCTAAGAGAGTCTTATAAAGGTTTAGAAAGCTTACGATTTGGTGTTGTACGAGAAAGAAGGATTGGGACCTAGAAGATTTTCAAATGATCGAAATAATTTTTGACTAGTTGTTTATAACCATTGAAAAAAATAAATAGGTTTTCTGAACCAGAAGATTAAAATACTTTTGAAAACTAATATTTTTGTCTATTAATATTATAGAGAATACTTTGGGAATTGAACGAAAATACCTTCTCAAGCAGCTGTTTTTGTTTATCGAGACAACATTTTTATCTTTTTTCGGCTTTAGTCTGCCATGTCAGGAAGTGTCCATCAAATTGTATCCGATACGAAAAGTCTATGCATCGTCTCTGATGCACAAAGATTCATATCGAACGTGCGTATTAATTGCGCGCTTATATAGGATGTGCTGCGACCCAATTGATGATGACACAAGCACTTACACGGACACAAAGCCAATTTAAGAGTCTGCTTAACATTTTTATTTATAAAAAAAACACTGAGTATGGTGCTGAACTGTACTGTGTCTAGTGATTGCGTGTGGCACATGCACATGTATATGCAAAAAGTAAAAATATATTTTTATTCTTGACATGCGTATATCAATCATCAGGATCGGTGTGCATGAGTTACATCGCTTTCGATATATAAAGATTTTTTTTTTTTACTCATGAACCAATTAGAACCCCATAATGCAAGGCTATTATGTCATATTTCTATTTTTTTTTATTTTCTTAACGTGACTCTAATAAGGAGTCCTATCGGTCAAAAATCATATAAAGAAAATTTTGGTTTAGATTTTGTTTAAAAAAACACTTATCTATACCAAGAATTTTGCTTTTTTTTTAATTTAATAAATCATAGCTATTCATACAAATATCACGTGCAATATGTGTCTATGATGGCAGCATATTTAATCACAACCACTGACCTCTCTCTTTAGAAAGCAAGGAAGGAAAACCCTATCCAATTTATTTATATATACATGAATAAATTTAAAAGAAAAAAATATAAAAAATATATAAGACTTACGCAAGTATTTATTTGCTAATTGAATATCTAAATACAACTGAGAAGTCCAATCTAAATTATCTAATCATAATAATAAAGGAAATGGAGATCAAGGGAATCTTAGTTTTGGTTACCACTTACCTTTCGCTGTCGTGCATTAGGACGGAACTTTGGTGCAATCCGCCAGTTGTCCGAGTGCACCTAGGTTTTGTTTGCTTGCTGGGTGCGAGACCTCGTGAAACGATGTTTGTTTTTTTTTTTTTTTTTATTATAACCGGACGATCACATCACTCTGGCGCGAATCAAACCCGAAGCATCTGAGTACAAAATTTACTATAGTAATACAGGACAAGGTATCCCAGGATGCCAAATCCATCGGCCAGAATTGCGAGCAACAGCAGAAGCAACGTAATCAGCCGCAGCATTGGCTTCCCGATAGCTATGCGTTCGAAGGAAGGGGGATGTACATAAATTTTTTTTTTTATTATTCAAGACTTTTGGCGTTTTTCGTGCAGAAAAATTTAGTGCGATCCCTTGCCGGTAGGAGTACATCTCTCCGGCCACATGTTGGTATGTGGTGCATTGCACCGGTTGCTATAATAATAATAATAATAACAACGCTCAGGCGGTGGCACGATGGTTAGACCTTTTTCATCATCAGAAGATTTCATATTCGAAAAATGACGTTATGATCGATTTGAATAATTTTAAGATTAATTTTTGAAGCATGAAACTTGATTGCTAGCATTTGAATGAGGTTAAATTGATTAACTCATCGGATGAAGAATGACTGCAAAAATTTAGCATTATGCATGAAATATTCTCTGTCGGGGAATGAAACCACATGGAACCTAACTACGAATCGGCTTAGCCCTCTTTCCTTTTTTTTTTTTTTTTAAAAAAAAAATAACAACAAAGTGATTTTTATTTGGTGACGATTTTTTCTTTGTTTCTTTTATTCAATGGAAACGTGACGTTATCTCCAACCATCTTATGTGCAGCATATAGACGCCTGTGTTGACATATGGATTTAAATTATATATGGGCTGAAGCTATATATTTGGGCTCGTAAATAGTAACAGCTGAAGGGATAGTGCCATCGTAGTTTTTTTAATATCAGCAACTAACGCCGTCTTTTCTTCCGGTAAGCATCGTGTTTTTATTTTTTCTTTCCTCTCTTCGTTCAGTGGATAAGTGGCAACATCTCTTGTCATTGGCGTCAGAGCCTCACTGAACATCCTGTATCACTGTGCACCGCGAACATTTTGTCTCCCCATAAAGCTGAAACCATCGCCAGCTAAAAGGATCAGATTTATTTTAGGATGTAAGCTCATTCAATGGTACTTAGGATTCATCACGTTTTTTCAAGGACGCTTGCCTACTTTTAAAACATTTTATATTTGTTTTGTAACATAAATATAATTAAAAAAATTAAAATAAGTACAGATCCATCAATTCTTGCCTGCGTGCTCTCAAGGGAAGGGAAGCATGGAGGCTAGTAGAAGATAAAGCTGGAGGATAGGCCATCACAGCGAGCACCCATGGTTTAATTCATTGTTGTCAGATCTGATCTGAACATTAACCCGATTAAGAGTTCAGATCATTGGATTACTGATTCAATCATTAAATTATTAATTAAATAATTGATTAATTATTTTAATATAAAAATATATTTATATTTATAAAAATTAATTTTTAATAAAAAAATTAAAATTAATATTAATAAATTTTGTGATTCTATTTGATTCAAATTGGATGATTGATTCATAGATAAATCAAATAGGTTAATCGGATTATTTCGAATCACTTATGCATTTAATTTTATGTTATAATCGGATCGATTTAACTTTTAGATCCTGATTTAATCAGTTCAATCAATTGGTTAAGTCTGATTTTAATAATTATGATCAAACCTATGAATAGCACTCGTGATAGTCTATATATATATATATATATATATATATATATACGATACGAGAATATGCTTTGGGAAGGGCAAGGGAACGGACCGCATGCGACTTACATGGAGAGAGATGATTGCAAAGGGAACAACCTCGCACCCATGCACACAAAATTTATCCAATCATGTTTTTTTTTTTGTTGCTTTTATGTTCTATTTGGATGGAGAGAAAAATGGAAGAAAGAAAATTGAGAGAAGAGAAAAGTAAGAGAAAAGAAAATTGAAGAGAAAATATTTTCTCTCTTCTGTTATAGAGAGAAGAGAAAGTTAATAATTTATAATGACAATAATATCCTTATTATAATGATTAAAAAAAATGGATGTTTTTTTTTTGGAAAGATCAATATTGGAATGAAAAAAAAAGAGCACTTTTGAGTTTTCTCTCCGAAATTTCTCGATTTCAGTAAAAAAAATTTATGTGGAGTCCATCATTTTTTTTCTTATTTTTTTCTTTAATTTTTTTTTTTCTTTTTTTTTATCCAAAAAAAAAATTTTTTTTTTTTTTTTTTTTCATCCAAACTTAGGGTTAGTGTTGCCATTCACGGGAGAAAGATCCAGACAATCCACGTGCAGTTCGTGAGTTCTCCAGTTCATACACATATGACGTTGCAAGCCTGCGGCGATCACGGAGAAAAGTACACATCCCCACGTGATCCCACCGGATCCTCCTGGAAAGCGATCCGCTTCTCTTTTCCTAGCGATCTCGACCGTCCACCCATGATCTGACGGACGAAACCGCTTGCGGCTACCAGGTCCCGCGCACGCCATCCCTCCCCTGTCGCCATCCGCCGAGGAAAAGCATCCGAGTTCCGAGCCAAGCTTCGGCACGGAAGCTCTTGCGAGTTGCGCCGGTCGGCCAAATCTTGGAGTACGTGTCGTATTTATATTCGTTTAAATGCTATTCGCAAACGCTGAAGCTGATCGTGAGAATTTCCTCGGAAGCTGATCGTGCCGTTGTGGCGTTGTCCTCCGGATTTCTGTTGTAAGATCGGATATAAGAATTAGAAGACACAATACAAAGAGCACCGCATAGTACTCCGACACGAATACCTTCTAATATTAGAAATACACTCGTCTTCTTTTTTTTTTCATCTCCTCCTAGAGTTCTAATCATGCCGTCATATAGCTGATCCTTCTCAAGTTTCTTCATTCATTCCGATCAACCCTACCACAGGAGGATAAATAAATAATAATATTTTAAATAAAAAAAAGCAAAAAATATACAATAAATGCGCCTTCTCGCCGGCGGGACCATTTTCATCGCCCACTTTACCACTCCCAAGGACAGGAGAGGTAGAATTCCAAAATAAAAGAAGGAAAAACAAAGCAAGAAAGAGGAGCGCGGAGAACAGGAGAGATCCCCCTGGTTCCTTCCTCCCCTTTCTATTCCGCCATGATCGTCCTTTCGAAGCCCTAACCCAATCCTATATTCTTCCCAATGCCCGTCGTGGCAGCAGCGGCGAGAGGAGAAGGAACGCCGAGAGACCCGCCCCGCTGCCGTTGTTCTTCCCGATGAGGATCATCAGCATCCGGCGCCCGAGGAACATCATCCTCGCCCTCCTCAGCCTCTCCTTCCTCGTCCCCCTCTACCTCCTCTCCGAGTTCTCGGCCGATCTCCCGACCAGTCACTGTAATTCTAGATCGATTCCATTCGTTGTTTCTTTTGAGGTTTCTTGAAGGAAAGTCGTTCCAAGAGATCTGATTCTTGTTTCCTGGATTTGTTGAAGCAGCACGGAAGGAGTTATTCAGTTATTTCCCCATTGTCGTGAAGAATTTATCCCTCGTATGGCGGGTTTTCTTGTTCTTGATTGCTATTTTTATTGGTTTTTTTTTAAAAGCTGGTTCTGAATGCAGGGGCGCCCTTCCGATGCTTTGACGCTCAAGCAGGTTTCTTTTCTTTTCTTTTTTCGCTTATATTCTCTTGCTTTTAGCCTGTTTCTCAGGCGATTATTTACTTCATATATTTTTTGTCTGAGATTTAGGAATTTGATGAAGGAGTGAAAGAACCTACTGGAATTGTTTACAAGGATAGGGATCATCGTGATCCGGTAAACAGTCGAGGTACAACTTGAATTAATAGTCGCTCTTTGTGTGTGTATTATCTAATCCATGTTGATTTATGGGCATGATATTGTTTTTTCTTCCCCCTTCACTTTTGCTAAAGGCTCACAGTTTGATAATGGTCGAGGTGGCAAAAATAAGCAGCAGAAAGACACAGCTTCTTCTTCTGGTAGCAATGTACGACTCTCTTAACGCAATTCTTAATCTTTTGTGTATTATCGATAAAGGTCATGCTTATACTATTCCAGCCATGGTTTTAGTTCTTATATCGGTATTTTACATAAGTAAAAAAATTTAATTGATAAAATGCTTATAGTATTCAACGGCAATGAATGAGTCAAGCACGACCAACTTGAGAAGGTTTGAGAATGTTTAATATATGCTGTATTGGTATGATCTTAGACAAGATATAATTACTTCATAATGACCTTTTCAACAAACTCATGAAAATTCACAATTTGACAACCTACTGTAAATAACTTGCATCAAGTACACTGCAAGTTTTATAAAGTATAGAACAACAAACTTCAAAAGATGTCATTGTAAGTGGATGTTATCCGGATGGGCAAATAGACTGCTTTGGGAAAATGAAATCCTTGTCGCAACCCTCACACTTGGAAAAAAGGAATTACACTAAGCATCGCATCAGCCCCTGAACTTCTGTATATAGACAAAAGACCATAGTCAAAATAAACATCTGACAACAACTGATAACTAAAATCAATAATGTTAAATATACCCAAAAAAATAAGATGAGAAACTACAACTGATAACTAAAATCAATAATGTTAAATATACCCAAAAAAATAAGATGAGAAACTATACCACAATCAACATTGTGCAACATAAAAATGATCACCCATCAAAAATTTTTAAAAAACCATCAACATTATCAGAAAGGAAGGGGGAATGCAGATGTTGATCAAGGAAACAAATTGAAAGTACATGAGATTACATCTTGATGTGAAAATAAGACTAAATATAGTGAGAACTTGAATCTTGTCATTAAAAAAAAAATCAAATTAAAGTGATGTTGATGGAGATGAAGGAAGAAGTAAATTGTATTTAAATTTGTAGCGGGCGGTGAGGAAACTAGAAGCCAGGGTTTATGGTTGGATCACTAGATAGATTGTTGATTTAAATCTTCGACCTATTAACCATTCTTGTTCTCATTGTGTCCCAATCTCTACCTAGTTTCAGGTTCACAAAATCTCAAGGATAGATAGGATTTTCAAGGTAGTCGAATGAATAGGATTTCTTCTAGCAACATTATTTGTTATTCCTAAATAATTGCATTAAAAAGTCCTTTAATACATCTAATGACAGAAATGTTTGACTCACTAACTTTATAAATTACTCCATTATTAATTTTATGATGAAACATAGTATTGTATTAGAGGCTGGGATTTGGCACAATAGTAAGGTCAATTCATTGTGACCTAGAAGCTATGGATTTGAAATACGGAAATAACTGCTCCCCATACGAGGATAAGGCTCTGTTTGGATTGGCTCTTGGGCACCTTTAAGTGGTTGTCGGCCAACAGCTGAGGTGAAATGCTAACCCAAATATGCCCTAAGGTTATGTATATTTGATACTCTTCAAACATTGTAATGGTCAGTCTCATATATTGGGCCATACATTTTTTTTATAGTAGCCTATAAAGGCAATGTTTGTCATATCAACTATACAGTACTGTACCGATACTAAATTTTGATTTGGTATGAATAGAACTACTTTGAATCATCTCGTACTGCTTGGTAGCAATGTACCAACTCAAACCGCTTGGTACTAACTTGTATCACCTATCGTATAGTTAAGAGTGAAAAAAATAGCATATTATTTTGATATGGAGTGTGTACCATATCATATCAAATCGGCCACGTACTTATACGAGTCTTGAAGTCGATTTTACGAAGTGTATAAAGTAAAAGCTATTGATTGTTTAATTAAAGGTAAATTTGTTTACCGATCAATTTTACAACAAAACCCACATTAACTCTATAATTAAACAAAACAATTCCTATAAAATAAAGGCCAAGGATATGTTAGACGCAAGGTCCATCGTCGTACCATACCCCATATTGGTACCACATTAATTCCATATTGGTAGGCCTGGTATGTGGGTCGTACACATCTCGTATTGAGTCAATTTGGTATTAGTACAGTATGCTTGGTGCAGGGGTATGCATTGGCATGGCATATTATGGTTTGACATTTCCATGTGGATGACCAAAATTGGCTCCTTTTGCTTTTAGGAGTAATATAAATATCAATTAGTTAATTGTACTGTTTTTATTGTTGGTGATAACAATATGAGGTCTACTAATTAAATGAAAAAAAATGCATTCATCGCTAGATTAGATAATCATATCATCTTCTCAGGTTTAGTTTGGGCTTTGTAAGTGCCAAAGTGTCCTAGCATAAATAAAAATTTCATGATTGTTATGTTCTGTACATTGGATACAGAAGCAGGGGCCATCTAACCACACAACTTCTGGAGAGCACCATGTGGGTGCCCACCATCAACCAGGGGCAAGTGATAAGATATGGCAGATAGAAGATCAGATAATCATGGCTAGGGCTTACCTGTTGTTTGCTTCACCACAAAGCAAGTCCAATCTCGTACGAGATTTGAAGCAAAAGATAAAAGCTATGGAAAGAGTACTTAGTCAAGCCAGCAATGATTCAGCCTTGTCTAACAAGTATGTATTCATGCCTTAGGGAATAGGTTTCAGCAATATCATCTTTTATAAGGAAAATATGTGCTTCAGAGCTGATAATTTTGAAACAGATAGATGATTTGTAGAAATGTATCACTGCCTTTAATTGACATCAAAGAATCTGTCCAGCTCTTTGCAGAAAATTAGAGAGATGGCAGAAACTTTGTCTAAAGCCCAGAAGGCTTATCCGAATTGCCCTGCTGTGGCATCAAAGCTACGTGCCATGGCATACAATTCTGAAGAGCAGCTAAGAGCACAGCGGAAACAAGTTTCATATCTGACTCATCTTGCTAGCAGGACCCTCCCCAAAGGGCTTCACTGCTTATCAATGCGGCTTACTACAGAGTATTTTGCCATGCAGCCGGGGGATCATGAGTTGCTCCATAGACATAAAGTGCAGGAACCAAATCTCTATCATTATGCTATTTTCTCAGACAATATTCTAGCATGTGCAGTAGTTGTGAACTCTACCATCTCCAAGTCTAAGGTGAGAACTTTGTCTACTTTATGCTGCACATATTTTGTGAAAATGATTCTTGAGTCATAATGCTATGCACTTGTAGTCAGAAAATGGTTGTGAGTTATGGTAAAATTATGGTTTGGAACACATGCATTAAAGCATTCATCTTGTATATTTAAGCATTTATCTTATTTCTCCATGTATACATCCAATGTTTGGCAACCATATGCTTTTATTGGCATTTAGAATCCCTGCTAGTTCAACTAGTAATTCAAAATCTTATTTCATATTCTCAACCGGAACATGACCTAATCCATCTAGATTGCCACCTGTGTATGACATTTTGGGAACTTGGATGAGAATGTTGTCATGTGGTTGAAGCTGTGAGTTTAAAAAGCTCTATTCTGATTCGGTCAGGGTTGGGATATGGTCACTGTTATGAACTTTTCCCATTTGATCATTAGGTCTGAATCCAGGTCTATTTGGCTCATTTTGTCTGACTCGGCCCAATTTGGCCCTATTTTGGAAGAATAAAATATAGCCTCTTGACCTAAAGTTGACCCCTAACTTTTTTTTTTCATTTGGTGGTCCCAAGTTGGGCGTGTTTGGGGCTTAGTCCATTACACCTACTTGTAAACCCGGAGGAAGCAAAGCTAAATATGGATTAGACTTGAGTAGATACGAGGTCATGCTATGTTTGGGACTGGCCCAAGGTTTAACATCGAGAACCTGCAAGTTGGCCTCCAGTATACCTTGCTGCTGGGTTGCAGGCCCAGTAACAATCCAGCTTATATTTATCACTAGCTATGGTGAGTGAGAGAGTTCCCAGTACGAATCCAGCTCAACTTTATCACTAACTATGTTTGGTTCTGGCCCAACGTTTAACATCAAGAACCTGCAAGTGGCCTCAAGTATGCCTTGCTGCTAGGTTCCAGGCCCAGTAACAACCCAGCTCAACTTTATCACTAGCTGCTGAGTGAGAGAGTTCCCAGTACCAATCCAGCTCAACTTTATCATTAGCTATGGTGAGCGAGAGAGTTTATATTGGCAGAGAGGAGGCAGTGGCTGTGTAGCATGCAGCAATGCCGAGGGAGACGCAGACACAGACACATATAGAGACAAGAGGAGGGAGTTTGGAGCTTACCTTCAAGTTGGAGAGAAAGGAACAATGAGCAACTAAGTGAGGAAGGAGTGAGGGAGGAAGAAGTGGGGTGTCGATGAAGAAGGGGAAGAGGGGTGGGGAAGGTGGTGGGAAATGAACGAGAGGAAGGTGGGAAGATGTAATTGAAGGGTGGGAAGATTGAGTTGTCAAGGTTGAGAGAAGTCAGATGGGAGATGGATTTATATTATTATACGTTCTTGGTTGGTCTAGCAATTATTTTTAATGAGGCTGTCTTGGCCCAAATTTGGATGGGTTTTACAATTCAACTAGATAGATTGAAAAACTCTGCCATGTTTGCCCAAACTAGGATGAGAGGGTTGATCTTGAAGTTTTAAGTAATAGGGAAGATGGTACTATGGATAAGGTGGCAAGGATGAATATTTCATTTGGAAACTAAAACTCCTAGATTGAGCTTATTGGTTGAATTAAGTGTTAAACTTTTGCCCTAATCTTTATTTTCATAACAAGATTGGCTCACATGCAGTTATAGCTGCAATTTTTTAAGCTTTAGTGATAATGCATCATGAAATTATAACCCTAGAAAGTTGTTAGGTGCCATGTGTTGTTGGGCTTATCGAAAGAGTCTGGTCTATTAGTTGGATACAAGAATTCCACTTTTGAAAATGTATAAATATAATGATTGATTTACAAACCATTATTTATATAAGTTGATATGTTTGATGCTTTTTTGCCAGAATTCTACAAGAGATAAGGCTTGCTGGATTTAATGATCTGTATA
>UESW01001499.1:424593-441128 GCA_900491605.1 Calamus simplicifolius
TTGGCAGTCCGTCGAGTGGGCGGAACGATGAAGAAGGTTCGGCGCCAAAGAAAGCACGAACAAATGAGCTCTCCTTCTCCGACAGAGACCTCTAGAAAATACAGTTCCCGCATGATGATGCGTTGGTTGTATCCCTTAATCTAAACAATTATGATGTAGATCGAATTCTCATTGATAGTGGAAGCTCCATCAATGTTCTGTATCTCGATGTGTTTCTGAAGATGAAACTGCTTATTGAGAATCTCCGAGCTGTGGACTCCACCCTAATAGGGTTCACCGGTGATGTTATCACCCCGGAAGGAGTCGTGACCTTGACGGTCCGTGCAGGAACTTGGCCTTCCGTTGCCACGGTCCACACAGATTTTCTGGTGACCAAGCTTCGGTCGCCCTACAATGCAATTTTCAGAAGACCCGGCCTGATGTCCCTTAGAGCCGCTGTCTCCATCCCGCACCTAGCAATGAAGTTCTCTACCGGATGGGGAGTGGGAGTAGTCCGAGGAAACCAAGCTGTAGCTCGACAGTGTTTCGTCACCAGCCTGCAATCCAAATTGCCCGAGGTTGATGGACTAGACGCTCGGAAAGATTTTGCCGAGCAACGGGGAGAACCAGCTAAAGAGCTGGAGGTGCCACTGAACGAAGCATGGTCAGACCGAACTATAAAGATCGGGTCACTGCTAAAAGGGAAACCTCGGACGGAGCTGATCGACTTTCTCCGAAGGAATGCTGATGTTTTCGCCTGGTCAGCTTCCGATATGCCGGGAATCAGCCCGATGTTCTCGTCCATCGTCTTAATGTGGATGAGATGTCCCGGCCCATAAAGCAGAAGAAGAGGAGCTTGCCCCTAAGCGGTAGAAGGCGATTGAGGAAGAAGTCGACAAACTTGTTAAGGCAAACTTCATTGGGAGGTAAACTATCCGAGCTGGCTGTCCAATGTCGTCATGGTAAAGAAGTCGAATGGCAAATGGCGGATCTGCATCGACTTCACCGACCTCAATAAAGCCTGCCCGAAGGACAGCTTCCCTCTTCCTCGGATCGATTAGCTTGTAGATGCTACTTCAGGGCATCAGATGCTACCCTTCATGGACGCCTATTCCGGCTACAATCAAATCCGAATGGCGCCGGAGGATGAAGAAAAGACCGCCTTCATAACCGATCGAGGTACATATTGCTACCGTGTCATGCCTTTTGGTCTGAAGAATGCAGGTGCAACTTACCAAAGGCTGGTCAACAAGGTCTTCAAGGAGCAAATCGGCCGAAACATGGAGGTATATATCGATGATATGCTGGTCAAAAGCAAAGAAGCATCCCAGCATTAAGGACCTCTCTGAGAGCTTCGCGACGCTCCGAAAATATCAGATGAAGCTCAATCCAACAAAGTGTGCCTTCGGTGTCAATTCTGAGAAGTTTCTAGGCTTCATGGTTTCTCAGCGAGCATTGAAGCCAACCCGCAGAAGATTCATGCCCTTCAGCAAATGACACCCCCAACATCTATCAAAGAGGTCCAGCCTTGACAGGAAGGATCGCGGCCCTCAACCGCTTCGTAGCTCGATCGGCCGAAAGGTGCCTTCCCTTCTTTAAAGCTCTCCGATCTGTCAAGAATTTTCAATGGACTCCCGAGTGTCAGAAATCATTCGAGGACCTCAAGAGGTATCTCGGCTCTCCACCCCTCCTCACAGCCCCAACTTGGGAGAGATGCTATTCCTGTACTTGGCGGTTTCAGAAGGCGCAATTGGCTCGGTTTTGGTCAGAGAAGAGAAAAAGACTCAAAAGCGATACTATGTCAGCAAACTGCTCCGGGACACCGAGATAAGGTACACCCAGATCGAGAAGCTTTTGGCCCTGTAACGTCGGTTCGGAGGCTGCGCCATATTTCAGTCGCATTCTGTGACAGTTCTCACCGACCAACCCATCAAGGCGGTGTTCATCGCCCGGAGACATCAGGAAGGATGGCTAAATGGGCCGTCGAGCTAAGCGAGCATGACATCCGGTACCAGCCTCGCCCGGCCATCAAGGCCCAGGTTCTAGCTGACTTCCTCCTTGAATGTACTATCCCGAGGATGGTTCCACTCCAGACTCCCCCGAGCAACCGAAATCTGACGCCCTGTGGCTGCTCCATGTCGATGGATCGTCCAATGCCGGTGGCTCAGGCTGGCCTAATCCTCACCAGCCCAGAAGGGGCTACCTTCGAGTATGGCGTTCGCTTCTCCTTCCCAGCCTCTAATAACGAAGCCGAGTATGAAGCTCTGCTCGCTGGACTTCGAATCGCCCGTGACCTCAAAGTGAAGAAGTTAAATGCCTTCACCGACTCTCAATTGGTGGCTGGTCACGTGCGGGGCGAGTTTGAGGCCCGAAAGCCAAACATGATTCGGTATCTCCAGCAGGTGCGGGACTTGCTTACCCACTTCTCTGAATTTAAAGTTATCCAGATCCCCAGATCCGAGAATGCCCATGCCGATCTATTATCCCGACTGGCGACTGCGGAATCAATGAGTGCCGAACGAAAGTTTCCCCTGAAAATCCTGGAAAAGCCTAGCATCACGGAAGCGGACCGAGTGATGCAGATTGAGACCGAGCCATCCTGGTTCGACCCCATCTCGAGGTATCTCAAAGAAGGTCGCTCCCAGCGACCGTAAGGAAGCAAGAAAGCTGAAATTACAAGCTGCCCACTATGTGTTGGTCAACGACCAGCTTATAAGCGATCCTTTTCCATGCCATTGCTCAAGTGCCTTCGCCCATCTGAAACTGATTATGCTCTTCGGGAGGTACATGAAGGAATTTGTGGCAACCATCTGGGAGTCGATCTCTATGCCACAAGGTGCTGCGCCAGGGGTACTATTGGCCCACTATGCAAAAGGATGCTGATGATCTCGTCCGAGCTTGTGACTCATGTCAGAGACACTCCAACATCCAGAGGCTCCCCTCCGCCAGTTTAGTCCCTATTTCCTCCGCTTGGCCCTTTGCTAGTGGGGATGGATATTCTTGGCCCTTTCCCCTCGCCACTGGACAGAAAATTTTTGTTTGTCGCCATCGACTACTTCACCAAGTGGGTGGAGGCTGAGGCAGTTGCCCAAATAACCGAAGCTCGGCAGGGACTGTGTGGAGATCCATTATCTGCCGCTTCGGCCTTCGCATACAATCATCACTGACAATGGCAGGCAGTTTGATAACCCAAAGTTTCGAGGTTTCTGCGAGGAACATGGGATCTACCACCGCCTTACATCGGTGGGGCATCCACAAGCCAATGGAGAAGCCGAAGTAACTAATCGGACCCTGCTTCAAGGGATCAAAGTTCGGCTCGCCAGAGCCGAGGTAGATGGCGGACGAACTTCATCACGTCCTATGGGCTTACCGCACTACCAGAGAATCCCCACCGGCGAGACCCCGTTTCGGATGGCCTTTGGCATGGAAGCCGTCATCCCTGTGGAGGTAGGACTCCCTTCTCCGCAAGTGGAGAGCTACTCAGAGGAAGCTAACGACGAGCAACTTCACACCAATCTCGACCTGGTAGAAGAGATCAGAGAGAAAGCTCAAATCAGAGTAGCTGCATACCAGCAAAGAGTGGCTCGTTACCACGCCTCCAGAGTCAAAGGAAAATCCTTCTTGCCCGGCGACCTCGTCCTCCGGAAAGCATCCATTTCAAACCGCTAGAGCAAGGAAAGTGTCGCCAAATTGGGAAGGCCCTTATCAAGTGGCAGAAGTCGTCGGACCCGGCACCTACAAGCTCCAGGATTTGGACGGAAAATTCGTTCCCCGGATGGAGTTCGGACAACCTCCGCATATATCACCAATAGAGTACGCTCTCTATAGACTTGCCCCATTTACAGCTTTGGCATCTTGTTTCTATTCTCGTGGCACGACCGCTACGGTCATTTTTTCTGAAAGGTCGTAATAGAAAACAGATGTCGCTTACGCATCCATTCTCGGCACAACCGAGCTATCTCTCGAGCCAAATCTCCGTACCTCGGCAGGACCGAGCCTGAGTGAAATCTCCGAACCTCGATAGGGCCGAGCCTCGAATCAAATCTCCATACCTCGGCAGGGCCGAGCTTTGAGTCAAATCTCCGAACCTCGGTAGGGCCGAGCCTCGAGTCAAATCTCCATACCTCGGCAGGGCCGAGCCTCGAATCAAATCTCCATACCTCGGCTGGGCCGAGCCTTGAGTCAAATCTCCTAACCTCGGCAGGGCCGAGCCTCGAATCAAATCTCCGTACCTCAGCAGGACCGAGCCTAGAGTCAAATCTCCGAACCTCGGCAGGGCTGAGCCTCGAATCAAATCTCCGTACCTTGCAGGGCCAAGTAAAATATCAAGAAACTTTGTTCGGATTCAGGCAGCTTACAAGCCCCGACCGGACCAAATGGTCTCCAAAACTTCGTTCGGATTCGGGCAGCTTACAAGCCCCGGCCGGACCAAATGGTCTCCAAAACTTCGTTCGGATTCGGACAGCTTACAAGCCCCGGCCGGACCAATGGTCTCTAAACTTTGTTCGGATTCGGGCAGCTTACAAGCCCCGGCGGACCAAATGATCTCCAAAACTCGTTCAAATTCGGGCAGGATACAAGCCCCGACCGGACCGAATGGAAACTGTCCAGGTTCGGGCAGCTTACAAGCCCCGACCGGTACCAAAGAATAAAAGCCTCGGCCAAAGCCAAGTGCATCTCCATTTCTTATTAAAAGCCTCGGCTAGAGCCGAAGAGCGTCACTTATTAAAAATCTCGGCCAAGGCCGAGTGATAAGAACAAACATTTGGAAATAACGACGGACACGAAAGTTGCAGAAATCCTCTTTTTATTCATCACAAAAAGGGCGAAAAAGAAAGAAAAAGATACATGAGCCCTCACTGGGCCTTATCATCTTCTCGGGAGCCGCCGAACCCTCCCCACGCCGAGCTGACTCGGCACCTTACGTCGAAGGGATGCTACTTCCCCCTCCAGTCGATCGTTGGCACGACGAAGGAGCTCGACTTCCCTCATAGAAACGGCCAGATATTGTTCGCCGCCTTCTGGAGCCGCTCGTGATCCGCAAACATTGACGTCAGGGCCTCCCCGTTGACGGTCACCATAATGCGGCTCCCCTGGGACCCCTCACGGCCATTAGCGCCGCTGAATGTTTCGATCGTTCGAGCCATTAATCTCAGCTCGTGGAAAAACGCCACGCGTCACCACCTCAGTGGACGCTCGCGGGAAACGAAGAGTCCCGCCCCTCGTCGGAGAGGATCATTAATAACGTTGAGGCGCTCAAGGAGCTCCCTTCTCGGGACTATACTCCCTCCAATCTGCCGGATCATTTCGAAGTAAATATCCTCGAAAATCTGCCAGACTTCCTCGAATCAGGCATCCTCAAAAAAACGCGAAGGAAAGAATGTACCAGTGGCCAACGCTTGAGCAACATAGCTCGCCCTCTCTGAGAGTGGCCGATTTACATGCTTCAGGCGCCCCCTCCATCGCTCGGGTAGCCCCATCCTCTTTGGTCGTCCGCACCTGAATCCACAGTTGCAGTAAGGACCAAGTAAACTATCAAAAATCCTCGGCAACGACCGAGCGATATTCTGAATTCTTGGCAACAACCGAGCGATATTTTGAAGCCTCGGCAACAACCGAGCGATATTCCGAAGCCTCGGCTACAACCGAGTGATTATCTGAAACCTCGGCCGAATCAAATGGCATACCCTTAAAAAGTTATCTAAAGCTCTGGTCTAAACGAGTAATCTCTCAAACTCTCTACGCAACTAAGACGTCGTATGATACTTCGGCAGAAGTAAGCAATCTCCTTCTACTCAACCGAAAAGACATACGAGCTATCCCTTTCCGAAGAAATACCTGCTTCGTTCTACAAACGGGATCATGCTTGCCGCATGAGTCCCCGGGACCGCCCAGGTCCACCTCTGACCCGAACAGGGATAATCGCTTTCCTCCACTGAGGACCGAACATTGGTCTTAGCAAAACAAGGTAGCGAGAACACTGCCGAAATATGCCATGGCCCAAAAACATGATATGGGAGTAGTAACTCTCAAGCACAATCATATCGAAAAGAAGCAGGTGCTAAAAGAAGAAAGAATAAAAGCTTCTTTATTTCTTTACCAATAAAAGGGATTACAACTTCCAAAGAGGCGTTACAAGTGCATCATAGCACAAGAAATAAAGACGAACAAATGGCTCGGCCTGACTGTTGTGACCAGCTTCGGTTAATAATGATATCTCGGCGTCTGACCCAAGATATCAAAGAAATCAAAATGAGTGGATGAGCCCTATTGAGCAAGGCAACCCATCCACCGATCCCTCGGACGGATATGTTGGAGGATCACAACCAGGTCAAAAGACCTGTTGATCCTTGCACCAGGCTGGGTGTTAGTCTGCTAGTCATCGCCAAAGTCAAAAGGCAATGTACTAGCAGACAACACGCCATCCCCCCCCTCAAAAGATTCCCCGCGCGGAGAAGCTAAACATTCAGCCAGAGGGAGAAGGAAAAGTTCGCACATGCTACGGGGGTACATGTGCACTTTCTATCCTACCCCCCGTAGCAAATCACAAAAAGACACACAGGAAGGCATATGTGCGCTCTCCATGTGATCCCTGTGGACCTCCTGTGCGCTCTCCATATGATCTCCGAAACTCCTCTCTAGAGGATGAGTTGCTCTTCAGCGACTCCTTCATCACCCCAGCTATCCAGGGGAAGACGACTGCAAAAGGAAAAAACTCAGTCCCCCCACTCTCAGCCCAAGAGACACAGGCATCATAAAAACTCTCACAACTCACGGAGAAGAAAACCTTGGAGGATGGGTGGCGCTATAAAACGGCCCTCTCCTCCCGTTTTATAGGCAAACGAACCGGGAGCAGTATCAGAGCGAAAAGGCCCGAGATTCAAAACGCCCTACCCACCGGCCATGTGGCCTCCGAAGATGAAAAGAGCGCTCTTCAATGCGCGCCAAACACGTCGCCCGAGCTATGACGCACGCCAAAAGATTTTTCTTGATCTCGAATCGAGAGCCTTAAATGCAAGGGATCGCCCGCTGATCTTTGAGATACGGGCAGGCCTGGGAAATCATCCAGCGAAAACGGCGCCCTCCAATGGCAAGTCAGTGTCTATGTCGTACCTTGGAAAAGATCGACGGGATAAATGACCCCGGAAAATACAAAGGCAACCTTTTGCAGGTTTACAGGGCCGTATTATCCATTTCAGCAAAAAGAAGATCAGCTCACCTTGGAAAAGACAAGACGCTGGCAGAATAATAAAAAGGCGCAAGAGCCAAGTACTCTTCAATAAAGGCGCCTTGATATCCTCCGCTCCGGCCCAACTGCCCGTTATGTCTCGGCATAAACCGAGACATTGCCCTATGCTTCCGCTTAAGGCCAAAATTGCCTCTATACATCGGAATAAACCAAAGTATCTCTTCAGTACAGCATGACTGAACATTATCTTTCGCTTCGTCCGGACAGAGATAGCTGTCGATGCCCCAACAACAACGAAGCGCTTGTTTATACTTCGGCGGAACCGCGCGGTACATTGCACCCCGGCTGGAACTTGTGAAGTTCCCTTTACCTCGGCCAAAGCGTGCCGATTTCTTTACTTCGGACAAAACTAAGCTATCCCGATACCTCGGCCTCGACCAAAATATTTGCTTAAGTCTGAGCCAACCAGCCCAAGATAGCGAATGAATCATAACTTGTCGCAGTCAGAAGAAAACTTGGGGTAGAAGATCATCCAAAAGAGGCGATTAAGCATATGGAGACAAAAGACCCATTCATTGAAAATTTTGACCGAATTATATGTCTGAAAAACAAAAGCATACGAATGATCCTCAAGGATCAGGAGCTGGATCAGTTCCAGCAATGCCCTCAACAACACTCGGAGAGGCTCAGCTCGCTTCGCCCACTTCAAAAGTCGTCGTTCCTTCGGCGGCAGGCTTGAAGTGTCCCTCGGAAGTTGTAGCCTCACTTGAACCCAAGATAGCGTCCAGGTCGATGTCTGAGACATCGTCATATTCATCTTCTTCAGCCCCCGGGGTACAGGCCTCACAAGCCTCAACATCCAGGAAAGAGAGTCCCACTCCGGATGCTCCGGGCTATCTTAGTTCGGGTCTCCTCCTCGCCGAGCTGGAAAGCCCCGGCGTAGGTCGCATCTTCTACGCCCCGAAGCAAGCCCATTTGCTCCTCGATCTCAGCGACCTGCCTTCGAGCTCTAAGCTCCTCTCTTTACTCGACGATAGTTCCTCTTGCAAGATCTTTAGTTGGTTTCGGCCCTCCAATTTCGCCCTCTGCATCTGTAAATGCAAGATTAGCCGATGCAACAGCGAGTTAATGAGAGAAGTTTAAAAGATAGTACCGTACCTCCTCCTCCTCCTGCCTGGCTAACTTCTCGGTCAACTCCTTGACCTCGCCAAGGGCCCTCAATTTATCAGCTTTAAGCTGCTCGATTCTACCTTGAGGTCATCAATCCTTGATTGCCTATTATCAGCTTCTTCCCCGGCCTGGGAAAGCTCGCAATCAAGTTGGGCTAACCTCTCCTAGTGCCATTTAATCCTATCATCCTTGGCTACGATGCATTGATTGAGATTTCGGACCCTCTCCTCCGACTCGCCGAGCATCCTGTTCAGGCGATTCTTCTCCTCGGCAGCCTCTCGCCTCAGTCTGTCTCGACTTTCATCGAACTGTTTCTTGGCGGATTCCATTTCTCTAGCATGCCGAGATTCGATTTGCAATAGCTTCGAGCATGCCTCATCATACCCCGCTTGGAGCCTGCGCAGTTCCTTAACTTCGAGCTTTAATTTGGACGCGTCGTTGAGGGCGACCTGAAGCAATCCCCTCACCATCTCCAACTTCTTATTGACAACGTCCAGGACCTGCTCAAATTTGTCAGACGCCGCTGCTCGCAGTCGAAGCTCGGAGCTAACTCTCTTGGCCTGAACGCTGGCCCCTGTCGCCAGGCTCAAGCGCCAGCACAGAGCCCAATTGATCAGAGCACTCTGCGGAACAAAAAACAAGTAAGGAAGCACGATCAAGTTCGCCAGAAAACACCTGATACTCCGGAATAGCAACTCACCCGAAAGGTGTAGGACCTAGCTAACCCCATTAGGGTGGAGTTATCGATATCGGGGAGAAAGTGAACGTCCTTCGCTATGTTCCGCTGACCAAACGCAGCGTCGATAAGGTCCAGGTCCGCGAACTCGTCCATCGAGGGACCAGCGCTTGGATGTAATGCCGACTTCATCAAGGCGGAAAACACCTCCTCGATAGCCGAGCCGGACCACCAGGCAGCCCGTCCGAGGAACCAGCCCGAACAATCTCAGACTGAGGAGCCTTCAATCTCCTGGCCTCCTCCAGCAAAAGCCTGGCCTGCATTTCATCAGATACCTCAGCTCTATGCTCCCCCATCGGGCTACTGCCTCTTCCCCCAATGGAGAGAACCCTTCTTCCATCGCCGGCGCTCCCACGCCCCCTTTCTTCAGCGGTGAGGAGCGCAGGCTGGCTTTGACTCGCCCAACCTCTGGCGAGCGCTCTTCGGAGACGGACTTTCTTCTCGGGCTTATGCCTCTCTGCGCTGCTGGTCTCTCTTGGGCGCTTGCCCAACTCCCTCGGTATGCGGCCCGCCATCTCAGATTTCTTGGCTGCAGACATGGGGAGCAACCGGTCAAACCTGGGTATATCTACCCCAAAGAAAGGAAAACAGAGAAATGAGAAGGGGCTTACCCTGCCTATCGATGGGGCTAAGCCCGACATCGCAAAGGGCCTCCTCCGACAATAAAACAATAGCCGAGAACGTTCGACGCTGGTGAGGACCCCTAGGTCCTCCTTCTCCCGTTTCGATAAGGCCAGATGCACCTCCATATCCCTAACAGGGTTTCCCCATCCCCGCGGAAAGTCAGAACCGATGTTCCCTTCAGCGATAAAGAATCGGACCTTACATCCCTTTATAGACGACGACTTGTCCACGATCATCCGAATGACTTCCGAGGTCCGATATAGGACCACTCCGAGTTCCTCCCGGGCATCAGATGGTAACAAGCGCGGAACAGGAACAGAGTTGATGTTACCTGAACTCGGCTACACATCGAGATGAACCCGATGATACTCCGCCAGCTGTTAGGAGCCACCATTGTCGGACAAATGTTATAAAACTTCATGATCTCCTTCACCAGGGGATGGAGAGGAAACCGGAGGCCTGGCTTCATGCTATCTTCATTAAGAAAGACCCCATGCTCCAACTCCTGCGAAACCCTACGCTCGGGCTCCGGCAGTCGCAGAACGATATCCGAGGGAATGCCATATTTCTGGCGGAGTCTTCCCAATTCCTCAGTGGTGATTTCTGAAACCATATCGCTGGGTCTCATCATCTGCTGGCTGAAAGAAACACCGAGCAAAATTGCAAAGAAAACAGGAGGACAAATTTCTTCAGGAAGAAACGAAGGGATGCCACGAATGGGAATAGCGCTGCTTCGACTTTGCTTCCCCTCGAAGGAAACCGCCTCAAAAAGAAGAAGATAAGGCGTCTCAATCAAAACGCCCGAAACCGCCACTGCAGGCACCGTGAAAACCGAGATTTGCTGCGTGGTGCTCCCCCAACTGTTGCCCCTTAGAAAGCGACGGTTCCATTTCGTAAAAGCAAGACGGCCACGCGGCGCTAATTAGAGCACCATTACACAGGCTGTCAAATCCAAACCCACTCAAATCATGTCACCCAGAGTTATACTCCCTGCGCCCGAACCTACGCTTCGAACTAGGAAGTAGGGGGCATGTGTTGAGGGATAAAATCGCCATTGCCTAAATAATCGTGCAAGGGGGCTAGGATCAACCCTGACTCCCACGTGCTGAATAATAACCGCTAGAGACAAGTCAGCCTCAGTGAATCGGGGCGCCTTAGCCCCTCACCGAGCCAAGGATTCCTAAGGCGCGCATCATCTCTCAACCTCCGAGCTATATCGTCTCTCGGCCTCAGCCGAGCTATACCATCTCTCGGCCTCAGCCGAGCTATATCGTCTCTCTCGGCTCCGGTCGAGCTATCCGACTGTACCTCGTCAGCCGAGTCAACATTATGCCCCGGCTAGACCCGGGCACTCAAGGATCTCTGCAGAATTCGGTGCGGAAGAGTTCAAATCCGTAAGATTCCAAATAGAATCATATCTGAGAGTGGCTTAGGACCCGCGAGAGTGGCCTAGAGCCCTAGAGCCTATATACCCGCCAAATCTCGAGACATCAACCAGCTTTCCCAGCCGTCGATCCTCTAACCAACAAGATACGAATCTTACTGACCTCATAACAAACCGGATTCAAATCCTAACGACTTTTGGACCCAAGACGCCCACAGGGAATCAGGTGATCCTCTATAAATAGAGTCGTCTGCCGACTCCTCATGTATGCGCACTTGCTCATTGGCACACTCTACTTTTGCTTGGTTTTCCGCCATTAGCGCTCTGCTCAGAGCTCTCGAAAGGCCACCCTTAGAGA
The DNA here is from genome assembly GCA_900491605.1 of Calamus simplicifolius. Lineage (NCBI taxonomy): Eukaryota > Viridiplantae > Streptophyta > Magnoliopsida > Arecales > Arecaceae > Calamus > Calamus simplicifolius. The sequence continues at coordinate 436,034 of UESW01001499.1, forward strand.
GACTCTTCAACGAGAGCCTTCTCCTTGTTTGTTATTTACCGATCCCCGCTGACTTAAGCGTCGAAGGGTCTTCCGCGGAGGGCCACCCCCAATGCCTCTCGCGTGAGGACTGTTTTGCAGGTCCATCCAGAAGGGAACCCATCCTAGAGCCCGATCGCGCCCGAATCGAAGGACAAATTTCAGCAGCAATAGATGGTATTGGAGCATTTAAAAAAGGAAATTAATGATGCATCTTAGATGGCTTGAAAACTAATGAACTGAAAATAATGACAATGGTTTATAGTTTTGTTACAAAGAATAATCCTAGACCACAAGATCGTTTTCCTTTTTAAGGCTTTATTTGGATTGGCTAGGGGAGCATTTTTAAGTGGCTGTTAGCCAACAGCTAATCCAAACAAGCCCTATCACATTAAGCTCCCCCCCCCCCCCCCCCCTCCAAGTCCTGATTTTACACTGAATAGAAGTGTGTGGATGGCAATACCAAAGAGAGAAAAGGGAACCCAAGTAAAGGAAACAGGGAATGGTATATTTCTAGGAGAATATGTTGGCCAGCTAGTAAGGGTGAGATCCACTCACATGACCAACCACAATATAGCTACAAAAGAATACTTTATTCTCTTATTGTTTTCTTTTATTCTTTCTTTTCTTAAGTGATATGCCTAGCATCACTAAGTTGGAAGATTCAGGTTTAAAGCGAAGTACAGCAATTAGCATCTTACTGAATAAAGCGAGATGAAGCTAAAGTTGTACTCGTTTGTTATGTCAGATCAAGAGTTGGATCTTTTGTAATTTGGGGATTATTAATCTGTCTTTCAGTCATAATGGAATTACTTATACATCTGATCTCAACTCTTTTCAGCAAACATAAGGACAGATCAGATTTATTTTGACATGCAAATAAATATGTATATGCAAACAAAGTTGCAGGCAAAATTAAGATCTGTAAAAACCTAATAAATATTTGAGCATCATATTCCCATAAATATTAACTGGGACTAGAATTTAGTAATTTAGAGCAACCACATATCAGAGGTAGTTGACAAAAGGAACAATATAGCATTTTTCAAGTAGCATAGCAATTTGCTTCAAATTCCATTCATGACTCCCTCAGCATGCTCAGTATTTTCTACAGCTATATATTCAACAAAAAAGTAGATAGATTGAACTCACCCAAAGGCACTTCGCAACAGTGCGCATTCATTTTCTAAGAAAACAGGAGCTTCCATGCAATCTCTAGCCCATGAGTAAAGGCATAGCCGGACACATGCATCATATGCAATCACAGAATGCCAGGGCCCTTGTGCACTAAAATCAATTTCCAGGTCAATAAATATCTCATTCACAGATGTGGAGGGGAAAAGATCATCAATCACTAATAGAAATTTCATGTGATTTGTGTTTTTATTAGCATATTGATAAAATATAAGCTGGAGCAATTCCAATTGGATGTTCTGTTGGTATACCTTGCATGAAAAGTGGGAACTCGAGCTGGAAATGAACTAGAAGATGGGGGAACTTCAACACCACTTGATGTGTCCCTAAGAAGAAGAACAATTCATTTAAACTCATGATACAGATAGCAACATACCAAATTATTTGCTTTCTTTCAAAAAGAGTTGGACTATTGTGGACAGTTGCGAGCATTTTAAAGACCTGGCATTCTGGTCTGGTATGTTGCTTCCATCATTAACATGTGAATGTGCCTCCTGTTTAATAGCCGGGCCCTTTGAACATGCTGTATGAGAATCATATGATCTCATTGCTGGTATTTGTTCAGAAGGTTGGCTGATTTTCTGATCACAGCCATGAATTGGCGGTGCACTTGGGACATCAGAAACACCATTCTGCATGCATATTTACCATCATGACAAGAAAAAAATCAAATAAACAGGCAAGTTTCATAAAGAATCATTAGTTGAGCTTAACAAAATGTCTCCCATGTATAATTTTAACTGTGAATGTAAGAAGAAGTTAGATTCAAATATATAATACTAGGCTTTATAAGGTGGATGGCAATCATAGATCCCAACATTAATAGGATTATTGTTGCAGTGTCAAATGGAAGAAAAGCTACAAGGGGCAAGAGCTTGTGGTTTTTGTTAGGACTATTGTTTCATGTAAATACACCATACTCCCTACCTATTAGTCTATAATAAAAATTATCTATAGTGCTTTTGTTAAGGAAATGAACATTAAAAAACAACATAGAGAACTGATGCTATATAGTTTGGGAGGGAAGGGAAAAAAAACATCTAATTCTTGTTTGAGATGCATAAGGAACAAACTATTGTTGAGTCTTTGTTCTATGAAGGTATATCATATCCTCTTTAGCTGACCATAGATAGCTAATAAAACATGGCATTCCATGAGAAAGGACATGTATGAATTGGATTATGAAGACCGTCAATGGTGCTGTATATTTTGGGAAGGAATGGAAGAAAAAAAATACACATCTTTGTTTGAGACATATAGGAAGTAAACTAGTGCAAAATTTTCTTCCATGAGGACATTACATACATGCAAGACAGTCCATGAAAAACAATATGTTGAACTTCAATGGCAAGGACCAACACTACATGCAAGAAACATGAGCAGTTTAGTCCTTTTAAAAGGTTTAAGAAATGTTTTTTTATATAGTTTAAGAGTTTACATGCAGTTTTCTGTGTCAAATTCTTAAAGGGGTGAATAACTATGTTCGGTCGACAATGAAGTACTGTTGCTTCATAACATATATTTCAGCTAAACTAAACCTTAACAAATGATTGGTTGAATAGAGCACATGCTAAAAGTAGAGACCAGAATGAACAGCAACTTAATGTATGAAAGGAGAACTCTAATAACCATAGCTACAACCAAAAGGAAGGAAAGAGAGTCAAATAAAATAATTGATACATTATCCAGCAAGAATGAGAAGACGTGAATGACAAGGATCGCCAATGCAATATGTAAGAAACATTAATTAAAGTGCAATCATTTCATCTGTGCAATGTAGTTACAGATTAGCAAGCAGGAAGCTCTGGCTATTTATCAATCATGGAATACCACAATAGAATTAATAGATCTGCAAGTACAAAGGAAAGAATCACTGACCAAAATTTTAAATATGAGGAAATGAACTGGCAAGTTATCAAAAATGAGTTCTTTAATAAGTAAATTTAAAGGTATGGTTTCCAGTAACCAACCATGCCTCCAACAAGTTATATAACACGTTCAGCAAACTTGTCAAATTCCATGTACGCACTAACCACATAAATTAATTAAATTACATAATTTTGAAATTAGATTCAAGATTCACAACTTATTTCTCGCACTTGAACTGAAAACTAGAAACAGAAGCCAGCATAAAGGACTAACCATCTCGGCAGTAGCTTTCACGTCTTGTCGAATGGGAACATGGCGAGAGTAGCTCCCCGAATGATAGTTCCCCCGTGAATTTATGCCAACTTTTTCAGGACTAACAGTCGCATCCTCTCTGATGGGAACTTTATGGGAGTAGCTTCCTGCCAGGTAGCTCCCTTGGGAAGTCACACCAGCCCTCTGCACGTTAGCTTTCACATCTCCTCTGAAGGGAACATTGCGAGAGAAACTCTCTGTGTGGTAGCTCCCTCTTGAAGCCACACCAACACCACCATTATTCCTTCGCACCTGACTAACAGAGCTCCAGCCGGAATCCGACAACCCATCTTCCTCCTCTTCTTCCATGTACCCATTCTCATGCACTTGCTTCCTCGGCTGCTGCGGCTGCCGCCGAGCGGTATCCCTCGAAGAACTGAAGTCCGAGTAACCATCGCTGGAGTAGTAATGCTGCCCGGAAACCGGAACTGTGTACTGACTACGAGTGCCAGCGGCGGCAGAGGCTCCATTAGGTGCCCTGCGCCCCGAGACATCATCCGGAGGCGAAGAATCCACAAAATACCTTCCTCCATAGACCTCCGCCTCGGTATCGGAGAACTCATCCACGTCGGAGCCCAAATCGCTTTCATCTTCCGTAGGGATGGTGTGGGACATTGGGATCGCCACTCTCGGAAGGTGCCCGCTCCGGAATTTCTCCGGCGGCGGGATGCCAAGCCCCCGTCCGGGATTCCGGGGACCGTGAAGAGTATCCAATCTGTGCTGAGGGTTTGAGAAAGATGCATGACCCTATTTAATACCATTCAAATTAGTTACAAAAACGTCAAACAAGAGTAAGAACTGCCAAAAACGAGCAGAAAAAACCCAGAAAAGAGAGCAAAATGGCAATGCCGACCTCCCGAACCCATCTAAGGGCACGCGAATCCAGTCCTTCAGAGAACATCCCTGCGTTTCGATTATAAACCTCCACCTGCAATGATTTGCAACAAAAAAAATCTTAATTTTTTTACTCCGAACTAACGCATCGTAAAATTAAAAATTAAAAAAAAAAAACTTTCTTAACGGAGAAATAAATCTGCTTACCGGAAGGGAAGCGAGGGAAATTGAAAGATCTCTTCTGGTGATAGAAATAAATAAAAATTATAAAAACTGAATATATTCTCCCCTCTTCTCTAAAACCTGGCACTCGATTCGCTGCTCCTCTCACCCTCCATTTATAGCCCAAAGGAACCGAACAAATTTAGTAGAGGAAAAAAAGAAAAATCCGAGCAAAGAGCGACAGTGAAGGAGAGAATGGAGAGGGCTCGCAAACTTTAACGTACTCACGGTACAAAAAGGAAATTGAGACGCTGCTGGCGATTCCTTTCCTTTTTTTTTTTTTTGCCTTAATTTTTAGCTCTCGCTTATAATTATGGTCAGGTTCACCACGAGCACCCATGATGGATGATTAAAATATAGATTATTTGATCAAATTCTTGCATTCTCATTAAAGGGAAAGTCCGTCTGGAAACAGATGACCCCTGCCCCCGTTGCATTAAATTGACTCGCACTCAATTAGTGTAATCATCAATTTTTATTTTAAAAAAAATCTCAATCGTTTACTTTCATTCAATGTTTTAAAAATCGAATCGCTTAATATTTGGATGGATCAGTCGATCCGGTCGAATAAATTAATTAATTTAATTTAATAATATTATAATTAATTTTTAATTTAATAATATAAATATTAATAAGATATAAATAT
>UESW01001500.1:0-160274 GCA_900491605.1 Calamus simplicifolius
GGGATATGATTTTTGTAGAATTGTTCTAGAGGATTTCAGAGAGAGTCCCCTTGCATGGAGCACGGGTCCTCTTTTTATACCTGTTGGGGATCCCGTTTACCTCGGTCTGTTGGAACCGTCAAATCCGTCCTGTTGTGATGTTTCATCGAACGGCAAGTCGTTGGACTGTTGCTGGATAAGGGCCGCTTATAGCGGTAACTGCCTATCAGGCTAACACTTGCCCGTGATTTTGGTGAGCGAGGTGCTTAGATTGCGGGTCGGCTGTACGGAATTACATTGTGTATGTGGGAGATACTGCGGGCCGACGCTAGGGGCCGGAGTCAGAGTTCCAGCATGGGAGGTCGGCGCTGAGGACCGACGCTGGGGGCCGGCACCGAGGCCGACGACGCTGGAGGCCGATGCTGGAGGCCGACGCTGGAGGCCGACGCTGGAGGCCGGCACTGGAGACTGGAGGCCGCTAGACTGGAGGCCGACGCTGGCCTTGGGTTTTGTTGTCACATCATTGCTTTCGAAAACCGCGCAGAAGATAATACTACCCGGGGAAACGGCCAGCCGTATCAGATGCCCCCCGCCCCTGAGATGGGTGAGCGTTTACTTACCCGCGAAAGGGGTGTGAATATCCTCTAGGTGGCCGGTTTTTGCGCCATTATTTCGCCTTTGTTGGGATTAGGGAGGATTTCCTCGGGCAGTGCTACGAAAAGGCGAACGGTATCATTGCGATAAGGTTAACTCCCCCCTTTTCATTGGTGGTCTTTTCGAGCTTATCGCATTGGCAGGTCGTCGAAGCGCCTCCCAACTGAAGAGGGACGCGTGGTCAGATCGGACGATTGTGGGGTGTTTCGAGAAGGCGTCATGAGGACAAATAGCCCTTATCTTCCTATCTTCCCCACTTCTTCGCATTGCCCCCTTTTGAGTCCGCCAGCGTTTCTATCTCTCGTCCATTCTCTCCGTGCTCTGTTCTTGGCTCGAGTTTTTCTTTTCAGGTTAGTTCCCATGGCTTCCTCTCCTTCTTGCTCCATTTCCGGTTCTTGGGGGGGTTCCCATCATCCTTCCCAGACTTCCGATTCCCTGTCCAGCCAATGGTCCACCCCTTCTTCTAACCACTCACCGGAGCCACGACCAGTCAATCGTCCCCTAACCGGGATTCGTCGGCCGGCGGGCGGACTTCCGTCCGGAACCGGTCGGTGGCTGCCGGTCCTTCTAGGGTTGCCAAGGAGTCCCCCGAAGGGACTGCGTCCTCCATGTCTGCTCAAGACATAGCAAACTTAAAGGCCAGTATGGCTTCCCTCCAGACCTTCATCTTTTCTTTCCTACCCCTAACGACAGGGCAACCTCTTCCCGTACCGGAAGGGTTGCCTTGTACGGAGCCTTTTTTAAGGCCGGGCTCCGGTTACCGATCCATCCTTTCATTCTTAATCTTCTAGACCGGTACTCCTTGACCCCTTCCCAACTAGTTCCCAACTCCATCCGAACCATTGTTGGTTTTTTAGTACTCTGCCACCTGCAGGGTATTGAGGCTAGTATTTCCCTATTCCGCAGCTTCTATACCCTTCGCAAACAGTCGGGTGGTGGTCCTTCACCCCTAGGTCCAATAGGATTCTTAAACTGTGCCTTCCTTCCTCCGTTAAAGGGTGGAAGGACAAGTTTTTCTTTGCGGACATCAGCGGGGTTCGTGGAAGCTGGGGGATACCCAACATCGACGCCAATAGGGACCCCTCCATCCTTCCACGAGACCGGATGGCGTTTGGGCAGCTTCTGACTGCCGACATTCCTCGGTGTAATAAGCTTCTAGCCGAGGAGAATCTTCACCGTGCCGGTCTAATTCCCGCGAGGGGTGAGCATTAGTCTACTCGCCTCTCTTCTCCTCTGCTTCTCTTTTTCTCTCTCTTTTTTTTTTTTTTAACTATCCTTTGATTGTGTAGGGATGGCGCCGACGCTGCATAAGCTTAAACAGGTGGCCGCCAAGAAGAGGAAGGCTGCCGGGACTGCGCCTCCTGCCGAAGGGAGGGCCGCCGCTAAAGTTCCAGGAGGGCCGACACTGGGAGGGTTGGCGCTAGGGAGACCGACGCTGGGGAGGTCGACACCGGAGGGGCTAAAGTCGTGAAGCCCCTCCGTGCCAAGGTCTTGAAGAAGGGCGGCCCCAAAAGGGCCGACGCTGAGGAGGCCGAGGCCCAGGGGGCCAAAACAGTGGAATCCTTGCGCGTAAGCGAGGTGGCTCAATCCAAGCCGACAAACCCGTCACGGCAGACGCGGTGAAGGCCGAGGCCGGTGAGGTGGACGGAACCCACCGGAGGGAGAATCTCCAGCTTCGGCTCCTCCGATTATCTTGCTCGACTTATCTCCCGAGGGGGAGATGCCGTCTCCCACATTCAAAGAGATGGACAAAACTTTGGCGACTCCAATCGCTGCTCTGCCCCCCGCGGGGGCGACAGCCGAAGCGCCTCCGCCAGCGAAAGAGCCGGAGGTGGCAGGCTCAGGGGCGGAATCAGCCTCTGTAGGGCCGACGTCCAGGGAAGAGAGGGGCGTCGATCCTTCCTTCCAGTCGCTGCTGGCAAACCACAGCCGTTGGGCTGCACGGGTCATAGAGGAAGCCTCGGTGGATGAGGTGCAAGAATACCTCGAGGTCAAGGGTGTGTTACCTTTTTCCGTGAAGCTTCGGTGGCGCATCTCTGGGTGAGTTTCTGTGCCATTATTGTCCTTTTTCTTCCCCTCTTTTCCTTTCTTAAATCTGGATATATATATTTTCAGGCCTTGAATTCTCTTGTCGCCCTTAAAAACCTCTGGACTCTGAGCGACACCGCCATTGAACAAGCGCGGGAGGAGATGGTCTCCCTCCAAGTCAAAGCAGAGAAGGCGGCAATGGCTCTAGAGGATACTAGGGCCACCCTGAAGGGTGAGATCGAGGTTGCTCGGCTTAGAGCCGAAAAGGCCGAATATGCGCTGGAGGTTGCTCAGCGCGTGCCGCCAATGAGCTGGACAATGCTCAGGTGGCAGAGGAAAAACAAAGAGCGGCTGAGGAGAAGCTGGGGGCGGCAGAACTGGAGGTATGTGTTTTAAAGACTCAACTGAGTTCTGCCTTCGCTGAGACAAATGCGGCCAAGGAAGCCACCCGCCAATACGTAACTAAAATTGCGGATCTGGAGGCGACAGTGGCGGAGGCCCAGAGGAGGGCCATCGAGGCTGAAAAGAAAGGGGGCCGATGCCGTAGAAGATTATAAGAAATCCGAAGCCTTTGACAATGATGTAGCCGAGTCAGCGGCGCTAGCTTATGACGCCGGCTTCCAAGACTGTAAAGATAAAATCCAGGAGCTTTACGACCTGGAGGATATCGAGGGGCTGAAGCCCGACGATGTCCCTGAGGATGATGCCCTGGCTCCGGATGGTCATTAACAGCTTTTGGTTTTTCTCCTTGTATTGGTTGTGCCTGACCTGAGTCGGCAATTTTGTAACCTTTACTATCAATGAATGTTTTCAATCTCTTTCACCCCTTCGATATGATTAACTTCATTTGTTCAAACTGCTGTGAACCGCCAATTGATAGGATTATGTACAGTAGGTTACGCTAAATAGGATCGCGAGCCGTGACGCTGTCCTAAGTGTTGACAAGGCCAATATTCGGTGGTAACGCGGGTGTCAGTTGCTATTGCCAACGCGGGGCGCTGGTCCTTAGTGTCAACGCGTAGTTGATCTTTGCTGGATGCTAAGTGCCGGTCTTAGGTGCCAACGCGTAGTTGGTCTTTTGTTGCCGACGCTGGACGCCGGTCTTAGGTGCCAACGCGTAGTTGGTCTTTTGTTGCCGACGCTGTGCCGGTCTTTTGTTGCCGACGCTGGAACGCGTTTGGCCTTTGTTGCCGACGCTGGGCGCGGTCTTTGGTGCCAACGCGTCTTTACGCTGGGCGCCGGTCTTACACCAACGCGGAGTTGGTCTTTTGTGCCGACGCTGGACGCCGGTCTTTGGTGCCGACGCTGGCGTCGGTCTTTGGTGCCAACGCGTAGTTGGTCTTTGTTGCCGACGCTGGCGCCGGTCTTTTGTGCCAACGAGTTGGTCTTTTGTTGCCGAGCTGGGCGCCGGTCTTTGGTGCCAACGCGGAGTTGGTCTTTTGTGCCAACGCCTTTTGTTGCCGACGCTGGCGCCGGTCTTAGTGCCAACGCGTAGTTGGTCTTTTGTTGCCGACGCTGGGCGCCGGTCTTTGGTGCCAACGGAGTTGGTCTTTTGTGCCGACGCTGGATGCCGGTCTTTGGTGCCGACGCTGGCGTCGGTCTTTTGTGCCAACGCGTAGTTGGTCTTTTGTTGCCGACGCTGGCGCCGGTCTTAGTGCCAATGCGTAGTTGGTCTTTGTTGCCGACGCTGGGCGCCGGTCTTGGTGCCAACGCGGAGTTGGTCTTTTGTTTTGGTCTTTTGTTGCCGACGCTGCGCCGGTCTTTGTGCCAACGCGTAGTTGGTCTTTTGTTGCCGACGCTGGGCGCCGGTCTTTGGTGCCAACGCGGAGTTGGTCTTTTGTGCCATCTTTTGTGCCGACGCTGGTCTTTGGTGCCGAAGTGCCAACGCGTAGTTGGTCTTTTGTTGCCGACGCTGGCGCCGGTCTTTTGTGCCAACGCGTAGTTGGTCTTTTGTTGCCGACGCTGGGCGCCGGTCTTTGGTGCCAACGCGGAGTTGGTCTTTTGTGTAGTTGGTCTTTTTGCCGACGCTGGGCGCCGGTCTTTGGTGCCAACGCGGAGTTGGTCTTTTGTGCCAACGCGTAGTTGGTCTCCGACGCTTCTTTTGTTAAACATACTCATTCGAAAATAAGAACATGTTTATTATTCATGCATCAAACAGATTCAAATTAATAACGATAGAGTTCTATTGATAGTACCGGCGTAAATTGTCGGCATTCCAAGTTCGAGGGAGCGGTTTCCCGTCTAGCTCTTCGACTTTATACGCCCCATGGTGGAGCACCTCCTTGACACGGTATGGTCCTTCCCATTTTGGTGCTAGCTTGCCCCCTTCCGTCGGCTTTGATACTTCAGCTCTTCGTAGGACAAGGTCTCCTGGCCGGAATGTCTTGGGTCGCACCCGAGAGTTGTAGTGCTTGGCCACTCGCTGACGGAATGCTGCCATGCGAAGCTGCGCTGATCTCGCAATTCTTCCACCAAATCCAGATCAGCCCTTAGCTGGTTTGAGTTGCTTTCTTCATGGTATAATTCCGTCCGGGGACTAGGAGCTCCTATTTCCACGGGGATGACCGCCTCGGTCCCAAAGACCAAGCTGAAAGGGGTTTCCCCTGTAGGTGCTCGTGGCGTCGTGTGGTAGGCCCACAGCACACTGGAAAGTTCTTCCACCCAGCGCCCTTTGCAGCTATCTAGCCGAGCCCTGAGTCCTTGGAGGATGATGCGATTGTTACTTCTGCAGCGCCGTTGGTTTGGGGATGCCCTACTGAGGTGAATCGATGGTGGATGCCCAGGCCATCACAGAATTCTCGGAAGGCCGTATTATCAAACTGTCGGCCATTGTCCGTAACGAGGGTGTGCGGTAGCCCGAACCGGCATACTACGGATTTCCAGAAGAAATTCCTTACTTTGGCTTCCGTGATCTTAGCAAGAGCTTCCGCCTCGATCCACTTAGTAAAATGGTCGACTGCCACCACTAGGAACTTGCGTTGTCCGGAGGCAGGAGGGAATGGTCCCAGAATGTCCATGCCCCACTGTGCGAAGGGCCATGGTGCAGCTAGAGGGGTCAGTTGAGACGCCGGTTGATGTTGAATGTTGGCATGCCGCTGGCAGCTGTCACATCTTTTAACGAGCTCGGAGGCATCCTCCTTCATTGTCAGCCAATAATACCCTTGACGTAAAGCTTTATATGCAAGAGCCCTGCCCCCCAGATGGTTTCCGCATATCCCTTCGTGTATCTCCCGCAATATATAATTGGCGTCGGTAGGACCGACACATCTGAGAACAGGGTATGAGAACGACCTTCGATAGAGCTTTCCCTCCATAATAAAAACTTTGGGGCCGTCTTTTCAGTTTCCTAGCTTCGGCAGGGTCTTCTGGAAGGGTGCCTTCAGTAAAGTACCGGACATAGGCGTCCATCCAGGAGGGCTCCTGCTCCACCGGTGCATTTCTCTTGGTACTTCAATACTCGGGGCTTCTAAGTGCTCCACATAAGCCTTTCCCAACATCCCATCAGCTGAGGCGGCAAGACGGGATAAGGCGTCGGCTCTAGCATTCTCCTGTCGAGGAATGTAGCTGACGCTGAAATGTGTGAAGGGGGAAATTAACGAGTGCACCATTTCTAAGTAGCGGGCCATGATGGGATCCCTTGCCTCGTATTCCTTTGTAATTTGGCCGGCAACCAGTTGGGAGTCGGTGAATGCCCTAAGGCGTTTCACCCCAAGCTCTCGAGCCAACCTTACGCCGGATAGCAAAGCTTCATATTCCGCCTGATTGTTAGTGGCTGGAAAGAGGAAGCGAAGTGCACATTCGGTCACAACCCCATCCGAGTTGGCCAAGATGAGGCCTGCTCCGCTCCCTTGAGAGTTAGATGCCCCATCCACATGGAGAACCCACTCATCTTCGCTGGTTCCGAGGGGCTGAATGTCCGCAGGAGGTTCTTCAGGTGGCTCAATCCCCCAAGTACATTCAACCAAAAAATCTGCCAGGACTTGGGACTTCATGGCCGACCGGGGGCGGAAAGATATATCGAACTCCCCCAGCTTGAGGGCCCACCTTGCCAGCCGGCCGGAAGTATCTGGACGAGCCAGAACCGCCTTCAGAGGCTGGTCTGTGATCACCGCGATCGGGTGGGCTTGGAAATATGGCCGCAGTCGCTGGGCAGACACGATCAATGAGAAGACGATTTTTTCCATGTTTGAGTATCGGGTCTCTGCATCATGAAGTACCTTACTCGTATAATATACTGGCCTTTGTGTGCCATTAGTGTCCATACGGACTAGCACAGAGCTAACAGCCTCAGGAGAGGCCGCAAGGTATAGAAGGAGCTCTTCTCCACCCGTCGGCTTGGCTAGCAGTGGCGGGGTAGATAAGAATGTCTTTAACCCTTCGAACGCCTCCTGGCATTCTTTGGTCCATTCGAACTCGTTGATTCGGCGAAGCGCCTTGAAGAAAGGCAGACACCTTTCAGCAGACTTGGATAGGAAGCGGCTTAGGGCGGCTACTCTTCCTGTCAAGCGCTGTACTTCCTTCTTATTGGCAGGAGGCCTCATGTCCAAGATGGCTTGGACTTTGTCTGGGTTTGCTTCGATCCCCTCCGGGTCACCATGAAACCCAAAAACTTCCCAGCGGTCACCCCAAATGCACATTTGCGAGGGTTCAGCTTCATCTGGTACCGACGAAGGCTGTCAAAAGTTTCTGCTAGGTCCGCAATGTGGTCACCGGCATGAACGCTTTTTGTCAGCATGTCATCCACGTACACTTCCATGTTACGCCCTATCTGACCTTCAAAGACCTTGTTCATCAACCTCTGGTAAGTAGCTCCCGCATTCTTTAACCCGAAAGGCATTACCTTGTAGCAATACAGCCCCTTTTCGGTTATGAAGGAGGTAGCTTCTTCATCCGCCGGGTTCATCCGGATCTGGTTGTATCCAGAGAAAGCATCCATGAAGCTAAGAACCTCATGGCCGGATGTAGCGTCCACCAGTTGATCGATTCGAGGCAGGGGAAGCTGTCTTTGGGGCATGCCTTGTTGAGGTCGGTGAAGTCTACGCACATTCTCCAACTTCCATTGGCCTTGCGGACCAGAACCACATTAGCCAACCATTCGGGGTAGTGGACCTCCCGAATATGGCCTGCAGCCATTAACTTGCGGATCTCCTCGTCGATAGCTTTCTGCCTGTCCGGAGCGAAGTTTCTCTTTTTCTGTCGGACCGGCCGACACCCTGGCTTGAGGTTAAGTTGGTGGGTGATTACTTCTTCAGGGACGCCCGGCATGTCTGAGGATGACCATGCGAAAACGTCAGTGTTGGCCCGCAGGAAAGTAAGAAGTTGATGACGTATTTCCTCTGGGAGCGATGCCCCCAGCTGAACAGTCCTTGCTGGGTCATCACCCAAGGGGAGGGTTAGAAGGTGCTCTGCCGGCTCTCCCCTTCTTCCCAACTCCCTAGGATCGAGTGACTCAGAGGCTGTCGCTGACTCCGCGTTCAGCGGGCTGGGCGACAGATGGTAGCAAGGCGGAAGTGGGCTTTGCTCCCCCTTCATTTCTCCGATCCCTTCATTGGTGGGGAACCTTACCAATAATCTCTTAGTGGAGATCACGGCATCCAGCAGATTCAACCCCGGTCTTCCCAAGATGGCGTTATAAGCCAGCGGGACCCGGACCACCAAGAAGTTTATGACCACGGTGCTCTGACATGGAGGAGTTCCAGCCGTGACCGGGAGAGCAATTTCGCCTTCGACGCTCACTGAGTCTCCCGTGAAGCCCATTAGCGGTGTGGCAACGGGTCGGAGTAAAGACCTTGATAAGTTCATCCGAACAAAAGCCTCATAACTCAAGACATCCACAGAGCTCCCACTATCAATTAAAATTCTTTTTACAGGGTGTTTGGCTATAGTCATGGACACCACGACGCTGTCGTCATGTTTATTAACTACCCCATCTAGATCCTTTCCGAAGAAAGGTATTACAGAGTCTATTCCCTCTCGCGGCTCTTCGAACCACCATCCGCTCCCCAGGAGATCATAGCTATGGTCTTTTCAGTTGGGGTATTATCCACACCAGCCGGGCGACTCGGAGGCACCGGGGGACCCGATGCGGGGAGATTTCCCGTCGAACAATTTGCCCAGGTGACCTTGCTGAACCAGCTCCTCGATGGCCTTTTTTAGGTGGCGGCAGTCTCGGTGTCGTGGCCGTAGTCCCGGTGGTAGTAAAACTCCTTGTTGCGGGGGCCCCGGACTTCAAGGGAGCCGGACGCTTGAAATACGGTTCCTCCTCGATCTCCAGTAGGATGTGAGAGATGGGAGCCATGAGGGGAGTGAACTGCTCTTTAGGAACAGCGCCTGTGGCCGGCGATCTGAGCGTCGTGGAGGCTCGGGCTTTCGAGGTTGTGCACCAGCGCGGTCAGAAGGCGGCGGTTTATTACCGGGTTCTTGTCAACTTCTCTCCTGGAAGAATCTGCTTCGTCAGCGCGGATGTACTTCTGTGCCCGGCTCAGAAGCTCGGCGTAGGAGCGCGGAGGCTTCTTATCCAGGGAGTAAGCGAATCTGGACGGGCGAAGTCCTCTCTTCAGGGCCAAGGTGGCGACGGAGTCTCCAGGTTGTACACCTCCAGCGCTGCTTCCTTAAATCGAGCGACGAAATCCTTTAAGGTCTCGCCACTCTTCTGCTGGACAGCAAAGAGGCTATCGGCAACTCGTGGGATCTTTCGACAGGCATCAAAATGAGCCAGGAAGGATCGCTCAAGTTGCCGAAACGAGTTGATGCTGCGTGGGGGCAGACGGGAGTACCATGCGCGTGCCGCCTTACGGAGCGTGGCCGGGAAGGCGACGCATAACAAGGAATCCGTCGCTCCCTGGACCTGCATGAGGACTTTGTAGCTTTCCAGATGGTCCAGGGGTCCGTCGTTCCGTCATATGGATCCAATTGAGGGAGACGGAACCGGGGGGGACCGGTTCCTCCATGATATGGCGAGAAAGCGGGGGGCGACGCTCATACTCCGCCGTAAGGATCGGCGATCCGACGGCTGAGCTCGTCCAACCGCCGATGGTACTCGTCAAGCCTTTGTTCGGCCCGACGGGTGGTTTTCCGGGGAGTGTTACCTCGGGATGAATCGGAAGAAGAAGATCGCCGGCACAAAGAACGTGCCCGCTTGGACTCCTTTTCTTCCGGTCGATGGTGGGAACGACCGGAGCGACGGGAGGGAGACCGTCGTCGCTTCGAGGTCCCTTGGCGATGAGGTTCGGGGGGTGAGCGGTGGGAGACCTCAGGCGGGGTCCCCCCTTGGTGAGACTGGACTGTTCCTCGCACCCCTTCGTCCAGCACAGGGGGTTGAGTTACAGCAGCCAAATAACGCTCTTGCAGCCCCCGGACCATCGTCGTCAGATCCTGGACCTGGTGGGCTAGGACATCAAGCCGGTCGGGTTGGCTTGTAGGTGCAAGGGGCGGAACATGGAGATTGGCCTCCGAATGCTCAGCTAGTGGGATGCGCCCGGCTGCCTGGCTGGAGGAGGCCTCTTGTGCTCGCGTAGTCACCATCGCTTCCTTTGCAAAATCGGAGGGGTTCCAGGGAGAATTTTTGACCTGGTCCCCCTTCCTGGCGCGCCAATCTGTTGCGGCCGAATCACGTATGATGAACGTCGGGCAGGCTAGGATCACCGTGCGCGCAGAGAGGCCGCCGTCTTCCTCCGGGAGCCTGCAAAAAGTCCCGGACCGGTGGTTCCGGCGGGGACCCTCCGACGCCCAAGTTAGTGAGTCGTCGAACAGGGATATGATTTTTGTAGAATTGTTCTAGAGGAGGTTTCAGAGAGAGTCCCCCTGCATGGAGCACGGGTCCTCTTTTTATACCTGTTGGGGATCCCGTTTACCTCGGTCTGTTGGAACCGTCAAATCCATCCTGTTGTGATGTTCATCGAACGGCAAGTCGTTGGACTGTTGCTGGATCAGGGCCGCTTATAGCGGTAACTGCCTATCAGGCTAACACTTGCCCGTGATTTTGGTGAGCGAGGTGCTTAGATTGCGGAGTCGGCTGTACGGAATTACATTGTGTATGTGGGAGATACTGCGGGCCGACGCTAGGGGCCGAAGTCAGAGTTCCAGCACGGGAGGTCGGCGTTGAGGACCGACGCTGGGGGCCGGCGCTGGAGGCCGACGCTGGAGGCCGGCGCTGGAGGCCGATGCTGGAGGCCGATGCTGGAGGCCGACGCTGGAGGCCGGCACTGGAGGCCGACGCTGGCCTTGGGTTTTGTTGTCACATCATTGCTTTCGAAAATCGGGAGGCCGACGCTGGCCTTGGGTTTTGTTGTCATATCATTGCTTTCGAAAATCGCGCAGAAGATAATACCACCCGGGGAAACGGCCAGCCGTATCACTATTATATCATTTATATTTATTATTATGTATTATATATATATATATATATATATATATATATATATGTGTGTGTATGTAATTGGTATTATATGCATAATAATTTTTTGTTTTTAATGACGTATCTGACGTACTAATGTATATGAACATGGGTAATTTTCGCTTGATGAAATATGCCATGGTCCCTGGGAGACACCCTCGTTTTTTTCATTCAAGTCAATGTACTGATGCTCAAAAGTCGTCTTCCTCGCATTGAGAAGGTAGCGTTTTAAGGCAAGACAACGCTGTCGGTGCTGCTGTGCTTGTGGCTGACGACTTGCTGGCTGCCTGCATATCTTATTACCCCTTTTAGACGCCGTGCACTATGGCACTGCAAGAAAATTTTGAAAATTAATGCATTACCTTATATATATAAAAAAAAAAAAAAAAAAGGAAAATAATTTGGTGCATTAAAGATTCATCAATCTCCTAACCACTGATTTGATAAATTTATAATCAATTGATTTTTCTATTTGGCAACAAACGTTGGCAGTGGCAAGGATAAGAAAATTATTCGTGTGTATATATATATATATATATGAATTAATTAAGATTCCATACTAATTTTTCAAGAGAAAATTTAGATAATTTCCAGTTGTAGAATGCGATGATTATGATTGAAAATTAGGCCCGGCTGGCAACAACAATTCTATAGTTAAGGCCACACTGCTTTCTAAGGTTTTTTTTTTTTTTTTTAACAAACGGATGATCATATTATTCTGAATTAAATTTGAAGTATTAGAATACATAAATTACTTTAAAATAATCAGATATCATCAGAATGTCATTTCCACTAAACCGAAGGGGTTTTTTTGAGTGGCGTTCTTCTTCGATCAGAGCATTTTAAAACTCGAAGAAGCACATGTCATGCACAAACCACCCGGCATTTTGCTCGATATGCAAGCCATTAGGGTAGGTGGTACATGCCAAACGGCCTCTCAAATACTCAATATGGATGCTAGCAAGTTAGATGGTACACGCCAAACGTCTCCCATTGGCCTCAATCCACCTTGATCTTCTTTTCCCTCCAAACCACGGCACCCACCAACCAGTACGGCATAAAGACGTCCAACCCAACATTAAAATACTTCCAATTATTATTAAATCCACAAGGAACGAAAGAAAATAAATAAATAAGGTCCTCTTCATTTCTTTATATATATATATATATATAAGAGTGAGGGGGTTTCGGATCTCTATACCGTCGGCCGAAAAATCGCCGGCCTCGGCGTGCGTGCAATCAAACAGAAGTTTGTTCCCTTTATGAGAGATATGGATTTGAGCTGCCGATTTTATTTTTTAAAAAAATATTCAATGTAAAACTAATTCATTTATTAAAGCGATAAAAAATTTATATATTTTTATTTATAGATTACTTGATCTGACTTACATCATTGATTTATTAAACTAATCAAATCAAATTAAATAGATTATTACAAAGGCATTTCAGACATCGAGCACGAAAAAAATTAATCCTAGTGTATGTGATACCATAGAATTGTGATGACCCTCATCCTTTTATTTTTTTTTAGTTATTGTATTATAATATTTTGGGCCTAACTCGAAATCATCCATTTGTATCTAAAAAAAAAATCGAAACACAACCAAGATTTTACACATTAAACGAATTTTTCAGCTGTTTAAATAAGACTTAGGCATTCTTTTAATGAGTAGACTATTTGTAACCTAGATATGTTTTCGCCAAACTTGAATTAGCCAGTTGCAAGTTGGATTGGTAAGGCCAAATCCTGTCATAAAATTGCGAATCCTTAGGAAATAGGAATACAAAAGAATCTATCATATTGGATGGTACGAATAACATAATCATTTCAAAACAAAAATCCCTGAAAAAATTCGAGTTAGGATGAATTAAAAGATAATTTCTGAAAATAAATTATAAAAAGAAATTATAATAATCCATAAAAGTAGGAATGTGAGAAATTCCTAAATGGACTCTAAAATTGATTATGATATTTTGTCCATGTACCTAAGATCCAATCCAATAAAAAAAAAAGGTTTGCTATCGTACATTTTTATTATACTTTATCAAATTAGAATGAATCATGATCACCAATAAATAGAGTGATTTGTATGAAATTACCAATTGGCTATTGATAGATTATAATCTTATTTTTTAAAATTTAATTAATTATATTGTCTAATATGAGATTGGACTAAATCAATTATTTAAATTTGCAAAAGATATATGTATATTAAGACACCAATAATAATTGCATAAGCTCAAGAATGGTTATCACAAGTATTCTGAGCTCATATTTTGGATATTCGTAATTAGGAAACTTATTGATCTATTTCTAAATTAATTAAGCCATACAAGATATGAGGGAGAACATTTATGTAAAGGTTTATGGTGGCATATATGTGCCACATCAATTATACATTAGAAAAATCCTAAATCTTTATATAAGATCATAGAGTCTAAAAAAATACCTTTTTAGCTATTTTTTTTTTTTCTAAGTTATTACAAATAGTATCATAGTGAATCCAATTCATGGCTCATATAAGTTAGGGGATATTGTTGATAAGCTCTATGTATTTATAATTGGATTTCAACCTTTAATCTGATAAGGATATCAATGCTTAAATGAGGAGAGTATGCGAGAACTTATGCTAACATGTATTTAATTTCATGATGATTATATACTAAGAAAATTCAGGATATTATATGGAATTAGGAACCTAAATAATACTTTTTACTAGTATTTTTGGATAAGGTCTTGGGTTATTATAATTTATTATTACATTATTACACTTGATAAACAAAATAATAGATAACTGCATAGAAATGCTTAGAAATCTATATTCTGGGTGTTAGCTGTCACATCCTTAGTTAGATTCTTTGGAAGAAGAATTCATTAGTAGCTATAAGCTTCATTGGCTGTATGTTTAGTATTTGATAAATAAACTATTTTTCTATATATATAATGTGCATTATATGCTAAATTTTATGAGGAAGATAAACTCACTTTTATAACATTAATTTTATATAGTAAAATATTAATGAATATCCTAATTAAGGTCGTTTATGAAGGTTTGCCTTATTTGTTTGGGTCTCAACTGGATCCGATTATCAAGTTGTTCTTTCTATTTTTCAAATTATCTTTCAAGTGCATTAATAAATTTTTCTATGGTAAGGAATCAAATGCTAGAGAATTCATTTCTAGCATAAGCTGTTACTAAAAATTTGATACCAAAGTTCTAGTTATTCCTTTTATTGAATCATTATCTAAAGTTAAATTTTGTATCATATCTGGGCATAGTATTTGTAAGTTGATTCGATCAGCATAAAATTATAGTCACACTTTATGAATATGAATCCAATAGAAAAAATCAATAAAGTTAGGATGTTTCTAAGAAGTGACGATAGCATTGAACCTCGAATGTAGTGAAAATGGCAAGAATAGTTAACGCGGTCCTCTGAAGCTAAATGTAAGGAAGTTAAATGTAAGGCATATAAAGAATTATAGCACAGGCTAAAACTAAATGTTGCCCAGCTAAGTAACCCAAAAGGGAGGAGGGGTAAATTGGATTCTTTTCAAAAAATTAAAAATTCAGCAAGTATGTGCTATTTTGAAAAACTAAGTTTAGAAATTTTGAATGAAACAAAATGAGGTGAAGAGCAATAATGCACAGCAAGTCAATCATACATAAACATAAGGATTTATAGTGGTTCGATGCCAATCCTTATATCCACGTCCACTCCTCAAGGACCTCTTAAAAATTTTCTTCACTAATCATTTGCCTAATGATTACTATCCTAGCTAACCCAGCTAGCTTCTCGTTTACAAGACATGAGGTAGTCTTACAAATCACCAATTAGGGGTTTGGCATACTCAACACAAGTTTCAACCAAGTTGAAACTCAAATAAGTGAACAATGATACAAGTATCAAAATAAAACAGCTCCTGTATGAGCAAATGAAACAATAATAGCACTTTATAGATTTTGTTAGGTATCTTCTTTAATAAGCTTCTCCTCTTTGAATGCTTAAGCTTTGAGCACTTGAAGAAGCTTTTCTTGAACTTTTGGTGGAGCCTTGAATGAGCTTTGATGGCTTTGAATGCTTTGGAGCATAGCTACTCTTGAAAATAAAGAAGGTTGAAACTTTCTGAGTTTTCCCTTTTTAATCCTCTTGAATCACAATTAAAAGCTCTCAAAAGCTCTTTTAAATCTATCATTTGAATTTGTATTTATAGCCTTCTATGAGATTAGAACTAATACTAGCCATTTTGGACTGTTGATGGTAGTTGAAGTAAGAGTTTTGAAGCCTGAAACATGTTAAAACTAGCTGTTACAGCTCCTAGCACTGTGTTAGTCGACTACCATGCCAACTAATAAGGCATTAGTCGGCTATCATATTGACTAACTGAATCGGCTCTTTGTATAAGCCACGATAGTCGACTACCTAGCCAATTAACTGTAATCATCTCTTTATATAAGCCACAGTAGTCGACTAACTGACTCCAGACTTCTGTTTACTCAATTTTGAATATCAGTAGCTGGCATGAGAGCCGGCTAACTTGCTTTAAAACACAAAAACTCATTCTAAGGCCAAGAAAATTTATAGTTTTGATGAATACAAGAGTGCTAGTCTTTGCATCTTGATTCTTCTCCATATAATGCATTCCCAAACAACTTCATTTTATTCAATTAAGCCTTGAATTATCCTTCATTGGTCTTGTTCTGCTTCAAAACTTTTTTCTTGAATCAAAGACCTTGTTAAGAGCTTGGATTCCATCTTCTTCATCTTGGTGACTAATATATGCTTGGATTGTACTGTAGCTCTACACCAAATTCATTAGTAACTTACTTAATTATTTTGTAATCATCAAAATCATTATAGGATCAATACTAAAGATAGATAAAAAGATATATACAGAATTAGAAGAGTAAGAGACAAAAAAACTAAAGATATGTTTTAGGTTAAATGCATTAGATTATGATAAAAAAGTTTTGGTTAAGAAGAAAGAGATCAAAGAAAGATGAAGAAGCTATTTTAATAAAGTATCAAATAAAAATTATGCAGATAATTTAGGATGCCCTATTAGCTTCATTGAGGATAAAGTTATGATACATATTCGTAGAATTAAGACATTTCAAGTAAATAAGGCTATAAAAGAAATATAAGTAGGAAAATTTGTTGGACTTGATAAGATTCTTATAGAAGTTTGAAAATATTTAGATGGTGCTAGAGTAAAATAAATAATAAATTTATTTAATAAAATTTTAGAAACTAAACGATACCCAATGAATGGATGAAGAGCATTATAATACGAATTTATAAGAATAAAGATGATATTTCAAACTGTCCTAACTATCATAGTATCAAACTCATAAGTCATACTATAAAACTTTAGGAGAGAATAATTGAACATATGATGAGATGCACTATGAAAAAATTAAAGAATCAATTTAGTTTTATATTAAAAAGTTGATCAAAAAAGCTATTTTCCTCTTTAAGAGGTTATGGAGATGTATAAAGTAAAGAAATAAGAGTTTTATATAGTTTTTAGTGATTTAAAGAAAGCATATGATAGGATCCCTAGCAAAATTTTATGATGGATGCTGGAAAAAATAAAGAAGTATTTGTTAGATATATTAATATAATAAAAGATATGCATGATGGGATAGTTACTAGTATAAGAACTATTGATGATAATACTAGCAAATTTATTACAGTAAGCTTACATTATAGATCTGCTCTTAGTTCTTATTGTTGACGCCAAATCACTATCCCCAAACATCTGCGAGCGTTCGATCGCCTCCTCCAGCAAGCCCGAGATCCTTCAGCGAACTTCTTGCGCCTGGGAGCCTTCAAACAAGTCCTGAAGATTAGAGATTCCAGCGGGGACCCTCCGACGTTCAAGTCAGTGCTCTGGGCAACAGCCGCGAGCTTGAAAAAGCTCGAAAGAAAGAAGAGAGAGAGGCTTAGAGCCGTGCTCTCTGTGAGCAAGAATGAGCGTTTAGGAGTATAGTGAGTTATCAGTCACTTGGTCAGGGATCCCTCTTACCCTCTTTATTGGTGCTTATAGCCTGCCAATCTTGGGGTATGATCACTTGTCAGAGCATTTTTTGATGACACCAATAGTGGAGCTTGCCTCCATGTGACATATCAGGCTGCAGGTCGTGCCTGTCAGAGTAGGTGCCTGCAGCTAATTGGCAGGTGCTGCTTGGCTTGGACAGTTGTTGCAGGCTGCTGTAGGGCATGGCCGACCATTACGGTGCTTGCCAGATGTGTCTCCCACATCACCTTTTGTTGCCTTGTGCGGACAGTGATGGGCGATAAAGTCAGGCACGTGGACCCCAAAGTGTAGTCGCTGAGGTAGAAGATGAAGTTTGGAGTTGAAGCCGGCTCTGTCTCTCGTAGAGCATTGATTATAGAGTACGTGCATGGTACTGTTCATGCCCTTGGATGAGCTTCAAAGAAGGCCGTGGGTGAACACTTACATGGCACTGTTCATGGCCGAGTACTGTTTATGTCGAGGCCGAGCACTGTTCATGCCGAGGCCAAGCACTATTTATGGCCGAGCACTGTTCATGGCCGAGGCTGAGGGGGTCAAGTGGCTGAGGCCGAGGGGAAGCGGCCGAATACTGTTCATGCCGAGGTCGAGCACTATTCATGCCGAGGCTGAGGGAGCCGGATGGCTAAGGCCAAGGGAAAGAGGCCGAGCACTGTTTATGCCGAGGCCAAGTACTATTCATGGCCGAGCACTGTTCATGCCGAGGCCGAGGGGGCCGAGTGGTTGAGGCCCAGGGAAAGAGGCCGAGCACTGTTCATGCCGAGGCCGAGCAATGTTCATGCCAAGGCCGAGGGGGCCGAGTGGCTGAGGCCGAGGGTAAGAAACTGAGCACTATTCATGCCGAGGCCGAGCACTGTTCATGACCGAGGCCGAGGGGGCCGAGTGGCTGAGGCCGAGGGGAAGAGCCGAGCACTGTTCATGCCGAGGCTGAGTACTGTTCATGGCCAAGGCCATGCACTGTTCATGGCCGAGCACTGTTCATGCCGAGGCCGAGCACTATTTATGCCAAGGCCGAGTACTGTTTATGGCCGAGGCTGAGAGGGCCGAGTGGCTGAGGCCGAGGGGAAGAGGCCGAGGGGTGTCTTTTCGAGACCGAGGGGCTGTCTTGCCGAGGGCCGAGAGTCGACTGGCTGAGGCCAAGGCCAACTTCAGAGGCCACTGGTCCGACCCTGATGGGACTATAGTTGCCCATAGTGCTCAATGGTCCCATCACTTATCTTTTTGCTTTAGTTATAAATGAACTTACTAGACATATTCAGAATGATATTTCATGGTGTATGTTATTTATAGATAATATAATACTAGTATATAAAGTTAAGACAAGAGTTAATCTTAAGATAGAATTATGGCGAATTGCATTAGAATTTAAAGATTTTGGATTAAGTAGGATAAAGATAGAATACGGAATGTAATTTTAGTACAATTAAAAATGAAGATGAATATAGAGTACAAATTAAGGAATATAAAATTACTAAAAATAATTATTTTTAGTATTTAGAATCGATTATTAATAAAGAAGAAGAGATTTAGGATGATGTTCTCCATAGGATTAAAGTAAATTGAATAAAATAAAGAAATGTAATTAGAATATTATGTGATTATAAATTACCTATTAAGTTGAAGAAAAAATTTATAAGACAGTCATAATACTATCTACGCTTTATAGTACGAAATGTTAGATAGTTAAAAAATATGCATATATAAGATGGATATGACGAAAATAAGAATGTTAAGATAAATGCATGGCAACACAAGAAAAGATGAATAAAAAATAAAAATCCATAAAAGGTAAAGTAGTTTCAATCAAGAATAAATTAAGAGAAAGAAGACTTAAATAGTTTGAACATGCGCAGTGTAAACTTAAAGATGCGCCTGTACAGAAGAGTGATTTGATACATATAGAGGTAAAAAAAGGTAAAGATAAATCGAAAATCATATGAGAGAAAGTGATAAAGAAAGACTTAAATTTTTTATATTTTATAAAAATATGACTAAGAATAGAGCTGAATGAAGAAAAAGAATTCATGTAGCCAACCTCAACTAGTTTAAAATTAAGCTTTATTATTATTAATTATTTATTAATTTACTTAAATATATAGAAATCCTTCTCATTATCACAGTGAATCTTTAGAAAAAGTTTGCATTGAATAAAATATATACTTCGACTTTCGTGTGCCAAAACTTTGATTCGTAAAGATAAAAGTATAACACACGTTCTCTTTGCAAAGATTAAGCGTGGGATTATCAAAAGAATTCTTTATGAAAGAAAAATAAATTGTTTATTTGATCTTCCCCAAAACAACCTTTTTGATCAAACACTTGTCTTGTTGTCATTGATAATTTCTTACAAAATGTTAATTTTTAATTTATTTTCATGAAAATGTATGAATCAATTGGCTACAAGCTTTATCTCAACTCGTTGATGCGCCCATTAAAAAAAAAAAAAAGGGAATCTATATCAATCATAGTGAGCATGCTATTAGTGTTGAAAACTTAAGATTTAATTTAGTGAGATTGAGATTGTTTATATAAGAGAAACATAATCTGGTAAGTGATAGCTTGACCTCTAATTTACTGTTAATATTAATTAAAATAAAAATAAAATAATTAGCAAAACTAAGTATAATTACAAGAAAATTTATAGGAATGTAACCTTAACCATCCATGCCCTATCCAAGTGGCTTACAACTAGATCGAAGAGAATCTCTATTGACGGGTCAAAATATGCCATGCACCTAACCAAATTTTTTAATGAACTCCTGTAAATATTGTTCTATAAAAAAACATATTATGGAACTGTTCTCGACGGCCATGTGCCTTTATGGACCCTTTGAAGTGGAGAGGGAATCTCATCCAAAATCTAATTCATTTTTAATTTAATAAATCTCGTGCATGGAAGTCGCAGTAATTTGGTACAGATTACGCTGTCCTTTTTCTCCCAGCAAGCATAATATCATTTGCCTACTTGTCTCTCAATCATGTCTGTCAAAGATATCTTTCTTGATGCGTTACTACCGCGATCCAATGATCAAGCAATAAGCTTATCAGGCCTCATCAAAATAGGCGCATCCCAACCTAACAATTCTAGACCCCAAAGCGGCGGCAAAGCCAAGCTCCGATCCAGCGAGGCCAAGGGATGATGTCCTTGAAATCTCTCTTTAGCCCCTATTGGATGAAAGAAAAAAAAAAAAAAGAGAAAATAAAATGTTTCTTTTTGGATGAAATAAAAAATTGGAAGAAAAAAAATTAGAGAAAAAAATAGTGATGAGCTTCACATAAAAATTTTCTTTTGAAACTGAAAAGATTTTGAAGAAAAAACTCAAGGGTACTTTTTTTTTTTTTTTTTTTTTTTATATTGATTTTTAAAAAAACAATCGATATTTTTTTAAAGAATATTATTATCATTGTAAATATTAACTTTTTTTTTCTCTATTTTTCTTTCGCTCATTCAAACAGAAAAAAAAATATATATATATTTTTTTTCTTACTTTTCTTTCCTTTAATTTCTTTTTTATTTTTTTCTCGATCCAAACAGAGCATAAATCTCTCTATCCAAACAGAGCATAAATCTCTCTCGCAAGCACACGCTCGCGCGCGCGATTTTTTCCTTCCATTTTGCTGAAAGATTTTCCACCAAATAAGCTGTTTCCTTCTATTCCGCTCGCCATTAACAGGACTTTGACTTGTTCTTTTCCTTCGACCCAAACACCAAACAAACCAATGTCGAGGCCAAGGCGGCCGCTTTCTTTCCTTCTTCTTCTACTCCCCAGTTCCCTCGTCGCTCTCTCCTTCCTTCTCTTCCTGCTCGCCTGCAATGGCCTCGGCCTCGGTTTCTTCTGCTCCGACGACTACCTTCCTTTCACTCCTCTGCGCGATCCCGTCCCAAAGACCTCTTCTTTGCTTGTTTTGAGTGAAGAAACCCCAATTTCCATTCCGAAAGTCCTCCAAAGTTCTCACCTTTTGCCGGATGATGGTCTCTTTCCACTCCGTTGGATCCGACTCCGAGGACCGTTTCTTTGCACGAAGACATTTCACTCCTTAAACTCGAAACCGTTCGAAGTTCTCACCTTTTGCCTGATCGTGGCCTTCCTTCCACTCCTCCGCGTGACCCGATCCCAAGTCTCCATTCTTTGCCCGCCCTGAGGGAAGAAACCCCACTCCCCAACCCCGAATTCCTCCAAAGTTCTCGCCTTTTGCCGGATTCCAGCGATGGGCACCATCTTCCGACCCAGCCCGACTTCTCTCTGCCTTCCAGGAAGCCGAAGTGGTCGAAAAGGAGCAGGAGGTTCCTTCACCCCAGTGCTCGGTCAAGTCGGTTCTATGCGAGGGTCGCCGAGTTCCTTCACGAGCATCGCTCCAATGCCGCGAATTCTCCTTGCAAGCACCGTTTCTTTATGACTTGGATCTCTCCCTTGGAAGCTTTTGGCCCCAGAGAGTTTTTTTCCGTCGAAAGCTTGTTCAAATCCCATCAAAATGCCTGCTTGCTCATCGTTTCCAACTCTATGGACTCGGGGAGAGGCGAGAAGTTGCTGCGACCCTTCTCCGAGAGGGGATTTCGGGTGGCCGCCGTGTCGCCAGACTTCGGCTACCTCGTCAAGGACACGCCAGCCGAGCCTTGGTTCAATCGGCTCTTGAGAGGCAAAGTCGATCCTGGAGGAGTCTCCCTTGGCCAGAATCTCTCCAACTTGCTCCGGCTTGCAGTGCTGTACAAGTACGGGGGAATCTACATCGACACCGATGTTATAGTCGTGAAGAGCTTCGATGGTCTGAGGAATACGATTGGAGCGCAGAGTGCCGATGCCGAGACCGGGAATTGGAGCCGGTTGAACAATGCTGTAATGATATTTGATAAGGAGCATCCGCTTGTCTATAAGTTCATCGAGGAGTTCGCGAGGACCTTCAACGGGAGCAAGTGGGGCCACAATGGGCCTTACCTCGTTTCGAGGGTGGCCGCGAGGGTGGCAGGGAGGCCTGGGTTTGAATTTAGAGTATTGCCACCAGCGGCATTCTATCCGGTGGACTGGAGTAGGATAAGGAGCCTGTTTGAGGGACCCAAAGATGGGGGCCATTTGAAGTGGGTGGTGGCAAAGCACAAACGGATTCGCGGAGAGAGCTTTGCTTTGCACCTGTGGCACCGGCAGAGTAGGAGAATTAAGGTTGAGAAGGGAAGCGTCATTGGAAGAATACTGTCAGATTGCTGTCTGTTTTGCAATTCTTCATAACAACGGACTATATATATATATGATGATAAATTGATCCCCATTCTCTTATCACCTCAGCTCATGCCACGGTTGCAGACGCTGTTGGTCGCAGGGCAAGGAGGAGCTTTCTTTCTTTCTTTCTTTCTTTTTTTGTGCCGTGGCTGCTCCTCTACTCAGCATGCACATATCACAGATGCCTTTGTAAGCATTCTACGGAGAAAAAGTGTTATCAATAATAAACTTTGCCTTGTGCCAAGGTTTTCATCTAATCTTCCATATCTGATAAGAGTATCCCAATTGCCATGGGAGATGCTGGCTTCCGTTTACTAGTCTGCTGCTTACGTGTTAACAATATCCAGTTGTTCGACTAGGATTGAAAAACCCACCGCTAATTTTATCTTGACTTTCTCAAAGATGTTGCTTTTTTACCTGGCCATGGTTCTGCTTTAGACTGATAATTTTGGTGCATGCACTTCAAATCATCCACAGTCCCAAACTTCCAGAGCTTAGACTTGTACTTGATTTTTTTACACGGTCCTGCGTTTCACTTCTGGCATACCCTGGCTGCGTTAACAATGCAAATCTATGGAAGACATCTGGCTGGATTATTGTGCTGCAAGAAGCATTTCAAATCGCACACCCATAGCTTCTGATGTGGCCGGTGATGCCACTTGGACAATAATGATAAATTTAACCAATGCCAAAAGCAGAAGCTGATGGATGCGCCTTTTTTAAATCAGTCATCAGCGGATCCAATTCTTCCGAGTCTGGCTCCAATCCGACTCTTTCAAGTCGGCTCTCAGCAGTTTCGAATCTTTCAAATCGGCCTTCAGCGGATCCGACTTTCTTGAGTTGATCCCTAGCGGCTTCGACTCTTTCGAATCGATCCTCAGCGGCTTTTGGCAAGCCCACCTACCATCCAGCCTGTATTGTCTGACATAGCCAGGCTTACCTACCATCTAATCTACGCAGCCTGACACGGCCAAACCCACCTATCGCCTATCTCACGCCGTTGATGGGACCAGACCCACCAACCGTCAAGCCCATGCGCTCGATGGGACAAAGCCCACCAACCAGCTTCCATTCACGTAATAGCTATATCCTCGCAGATATTTCTTTTCACGGAATTCTACGTGGCTGACTCCCAGATGGATACCGAAGGTCTATAAAAAGAGTAAGAGGTTTCAAAACAAAGGTACATGAACACAAGTATCCACACGCTCATACCTACATTCACTTAGACACTTCACTCTCCTGAAAGGCATCCCGACCTTCGAGATCTTCCTTCTCTAGGGAGCTTCTTCAAGCTCCCTCTCGGCTGTGATCTTGGTCGCTGACTTGATCGTCGAAGGATTCCCGCCGAAGTTTCCTTCGACAGTGGAACTTTTTGCAGGTTGCTCATTCCAAAGGAGGGTTACATCAGCAGACGAGACTTCTCTCCGACGTCCAGCTCTAGTGATCGAGTGTCAACAGATTGGCGTGCCAGGAAGGAAGAGGGCAGCAACGAGACGAGCTCTATAATACTTGTTTGTGAGTTTTCCTCTCCCTCTTCATCAACAATGGTGGTAACGCATGCTCAAGATGCCTCTGCTAGTTACTTCGGGGGGCACCTCCCACCGGCGGAGTAGCGGGAGGTCAACCTCCCCGCTGCGAACCCATCAGCTATCCCCGCGCCACCAGCGGTGGCATCTCAAGCTGAGCAGTTGGCCGCACTCACCCGGTAAGTTCAAACTCTCACTGCGATGATCCATGAACTTCGGAAGCAGCAGTCCGTGACCATCCAGCATCAACCTGCTCCATCCGTACCATCATCTACTGCGCTGACTAGCCAGTAGTCTACAAGGAAAAGATCACCCTGTCGAGAGGCTGACCATCATCGGGCTTCTCTTTGAGAGCACCACTAGAAACTCCTAAGAGATCAGGCTTTTGATAAGCGTAAATTTAATTATTTAATTAATATATTTTCGTAATAATATTAACTAGTTTTTAATTTATTTTTAATTATATTTATATTTATTTATATTTATTTTATTTTGAAGAAGAGATAAAATAGAAGTAGTACTTAACGCGATGCAGCAGGACTCCAACGGATTTAATAGGATGCAGGACTCCTTCGCGCCGTGAAACAGACTTCACGGCGTTGATCAGGTGGCAAAGGCATTTAATGCAAGCGATGAAACAGACTTCAGGGGTGATCTGTTGATAAGCTGGCAGCGTAACTTCCTCCACACCGTGGCTTCAGTCCAAAATGTCCAATCGAGAGTCTCTTTTTGGGCTTTTTCTTGGGAACTATCTCAGATTCTCAATCATTCAACGATCATCGAAGAGGCACTTAGAAGGATTTTAAGACGATGATTTTCAGCTTAGGCTAAATTTTATCTTTATTCATCTAAAAAAACCAGCGATTTGCATCCAATATAGAAGAGTCTGTGAAACTTTTTAAAGTTTTTTTTAATGAAAGATGATATGAAGTTTCATCGATTGCTTCAAATAAAAAATATAAGTTTTTTTAATTTTTTTATTTTTATTATGAACTATTTTTTTAAATATAATTTATCAATGAATATAATTTATTTTATTAGTTATTTTATTTTTAATATTTTTATGATTGAGTATTTAATTCTTATGATTAATACTTATAATTTATTGTTTCAAAATACAATGAGACGAAAAAGTGATTAATTATTTCTTATGATTAATTCTTATAATTATTATTTGATTAATAAGATTAGTTGAGCGAAAGTAAAAATATTTTACTGTGATTTTAAAAAAATTTAATGTACATAACGGGTTTCTAATTAATTAAATTTATATAGAAATATAAAATTTGTAATTTTATGTGAACAAGTTTTTTGAGTCGAAAATTAATTAATTATTGTTAATATTGATACTAAATATTTATTATTTTAGATATTATTATTATTATATATATATATATATCATTGCTGAAGTCTATACGAAACCGCTGACGTAGAGATCTTAGGATTCACACAAAGATACGTCCACACGTAGCCTCTTTATTTTGAAGAGGATTTATTTTAATCCTTTCGCCGAAGATTTTGGTTGCTTGTCCGTGAGTCTATCCACGTTGACGTGGAGGGAGCATTTCTGGGAAGAAACCTAACACGGCTTCGTGATTTCCGTATAGTCTCTCGTGGAAGAAACGGAAGACGTGGAGGAAGTATGAGGCGTGAGATCCCTTCCCTTTCTTCCGTGAAATCCCGTGATATCCCACCTGAAGACGTGAAGCAACGGATGAGAGGCGTTCTTTATTAAATTTAAAACCTGTGGAATCGCAACCATTTGCTGTTTCTTCCGAAATACAAAGCCTCGTTTCTTACGTGGAATCCTTCCTAATCGTGCCTTAAGTGAAGGAAGATCGTGCGTTAAGTAAAGGGGTTTCAAGCCAAGACTGTTCGGTCAACTGAAAATTCCAGCAGGGAGTCAACACCGGTCAGCGAGAGGAATTAAAGGTAAAGATCAAGCTAAAAAAGATTAAAATTAATTAAAATAGAACACATTACCGCAGCACCAACCTAATTGTTTAAAACAAAAATACTTATTTGACAAGTTGATCCCATACTTCTTATTTTTATGACTTAGAAGTGCATGTCCATATCTAAACTATTAGAACTTACATCCTTCGATCCCAAGATCGAAAGAACCTTATGGCAGCTTAAAAAAAAAAAAAAAAAAAAAGAAGAAAGAAGACAACATATCTTTACCTAGAGGGTAAATCATTATATGAAGCATGGAAGAGGTACAAAGATTTATTGAGAAGATGTTCTCATTATGACCTTCCAGCATGGCTTTAAGTACAAATATTCTACAATGGTATAGGAGCTACAAATAGGTCTATGATTGATGCAGTATCTGATGGAGCTTTAATGAATAAAACTCATGAGGCAACATATGAACTTCTGGAAGAATTAGCATCCAACAACTATCAATGGCTTGCAGAAAAAGCAATGCTAAGAAAGACACCTGAAGTTTTAGAACTTGATTCTATAAATTCATTGGCAACACAAATGGCAAATTTGTCTCAACAACTAGGTAAGATAAATGTTAATGTTATTCAAACAAATGAAGTTTGTGATCATTATGGAGGAAATCATTTAAGTGTCGACTGCCAAGTGGGAAATCCTTTTGCCCAATCGAGTTATGGACAAGCAAATTACGTGTCAACTTTTCAACATCAAAATAATCCATACTCGAACATGTACAATCCTGGATGGAGGAATCACCCCAATTTCTCATGGATCAATAACCAAGGGCAAGCTAGACCACCTCAGCAATTTTCACAGTAAGAGAAAAAGCCAACACTTGAGGAAATGTTTATGCAGTACATGCAGAAAACAGATGTGGCGATCCAAAATAACTCAGCCTCAATTTGTAATCTTGAGGTATAAATCGGTCAGCTCTCAAACTTACTCACAAAGAGGACTGTTGAAACTTTGCCAAGCAACACTGTAACCCCCGGTAATTATTTTGGGGACACTTGGCACCTAGTTTTTCTTCTGACGTTTAGGTACTGGTGCGACGTTTGGATTCCCGAGTCTTCGCGTGTCGGATGGGTTCTTAATCACCGTGATTTGAGGCGTCGCGAGGATGCTTAAATGGAGATCGAGGGCAACCCATTCCTTCATCCTCGCACGTGCCTTCTCCTAGTAAGCCCCTGCTATTGACCCAATTATTGATTTTGATGATTAACAAAAGATATGAGTATATTCATTATGTTTCTGACAAATTTGAGAAGTGTTTCAGGCATTAAGAATGTTTAATTATTCAAATGACACACAAAATCAGTTTAGAATTAAGTTTAAAATATAAATTATTTAAGTTCAGATCTTGGAGTTGATACCTACAGTATCCGGAGCCGACACCGGAGAGTATCAGAACATTTCTAAGTTTTTAGCACGGTTTGGAGTCGACACCTGAAACTCTGGAGCCGACTCTAATATGAGATACAGAGAAGTGCTTTCTGCGTCAGTTTTTGGAGCCAACACCTTGAGTTCAGGAGCCGACACCTGGAGTTCGGGAGCCGACACCTGGGATTTCTAGAGCCGACTCTAACCTGAGAACAGAGAGCGTATTTTTTTGGACATCGTCGGAGTCGACACCCTCGGTTTCGGGAGCCGACACCTAATTGCGGCGAGCCGACACATCACTTTTTTGAGCCGACTCCCTAACTAACTTTTTATTTACTATTTTTAGAAACCCGAGTTGGAGCCGACACCTACAAAGTTGGAGCCGACTCCAACCTATCAGGAACGAATTTTCATATGTCAAAACGGACTCCAACGGTAATATTTTTTCACCTAATATCTAACGACTATTTTTCTTTATGTGTAGAAGCAATCCAAGTACTTTGTAATGGCTATTTTTTTCACCTAATCATGGATTAAGAGATCTATAAAAGGGGGCAACTGCCTGTTTGAAAAAGAGACCGAAAAAATTAAAAAAATCAAGTGAAAAAGAGATAGAGATATTTTAAAGAAAAATCTCAGAGTGCATGCCCATCTTCTGAAGAGAGATTCAAAAGAAATCCAAAGCTTTCAAAGATCATTTTCGGAGGATTCACAAAGAAGAAAAGAAGAAGCTCAAAAGCCCTCTTTCCTCAACTTCTCTACAACAACCTTTTGTGAAGAATCAGAGCTGGAGCTTGATTCAACCATTCAAGAGAGAAGAGAAAAAGAAGAAAAGAAGAAAAGCTTGCATTCAAATCGCTCCAAAATCAGGCTTTTCTAATCCTTATTTATTTAAATTGAATATTTGCTCATTTGAGGAGTTATTTTATATTGTAAACTTTATTTTCAAATTGTTGTTTGTTAATTCAATCAGGGATTGAATTAGTGGAGGTAGTATACCTCGGGACAAGCTAAGGTTAGCTTGGATTTGGGTTGTGTGCTGGTGAGCCCAAAAAAACCGGCTGGGTTCGTTGTGATCCCGGGTAAAACAACAAGTTGGAGTTGTGAGCTTGTAAAACAACTCGACTGTAATCGGTGGGATTATAGTGTGGACCCAAGTGTTGCTTGAGAGTGAACGTAGGTGTTGGATACACCGAACCACTATAAAATCTTTGTGTTTACCATGCATTTATCTCTCTCTCTCTCTATCAGTCTTATTTGTGCTTATCTTTAATTAATTTAGTTCACTTGAGCACCTTCATATCAATCTAAATATTTTCAAAGAGTTAAAATTTTTTAAAGAACCCAATTCACCCCCCCTCTTGGGTTGCCATCTGGGCTAACAATTGGTATCAGAGCTAGTGCTCATTTAAATTTGATCTAACGATCAAGAGTCAAAGATTCAAATGGCTGCTCAAGCTGGATCATCTTTTTCAGAAGATCAATCCACTAATCGACCTCCTCTATTTAATGGCATAAATTATGGATATTGGAAAGCTAGAATGAAAATTTTTATTCAAGCACTTGACTATGAACTATGGGGCATCATAGTTAATGGTCCTCACATACCCATAATAAGAGTTGATAACATGGTGTTTCCTAAGCCGGAAATGGAATGGGATGAACATGATAGGAAGTTGGCTCAGCTCAATGCTAAAGCCATGAATGTTTTGTACTATTCTTTAGATGCTAATGATTTTAATCGCATTTCTACTTATATTTTTGCAAAAGAAATTTGGGATAGATTAGAAATTACCCATGAGGGTACTAATCAAGTTAAAGAGTCTAAAATTAATATCTTAGTGCATAAATATGAATTGTTTAGCATGGAACAAACTGAAATAATCACATGCATGTACACTAGTTTCACTGATATTGTGAATGGTTTAAAAAGTCTAGGAAAAACTTTCATTCAGAATTGGTGCACAAAATTCTTAGGTATCTTCCAAGATCATGAGAAGCCAAGGTGACTGCAATCCAAGAAGCTAAAGACTTAAATGCTCTACCTTTGGAAGAGCTACTTGGATCATTGATGACCCATGAACTAACAATAAAACAATATCAAGAGGAAGAGGTCAAAAAGAAGAGAACCATAGCTCTTAAGGCTGCAGAAATTGAAGAAAGTAGTTGTGATAATGATGATGAAGATGATGATAAGGCAGCTCTCCTTGCTAGAAAATTTAAGAAATTTATGCAAAGAAGGAGACCCTTCCATAAGAAAAGGTATGGAACTAAAATGGAAGGAGAAAGGAGAAAGAGAAGGACAAAGAAAAAGAAAAAGAATCCTTGACATGTTATGAGTGTAAGAAGCCGAGGCATTTCAGATATAAGTATCCTCAATTAAAGATGGGTTACAAAAAGAAGAAGAAGGCATATGTGGCAACATAGAGTGATAGTGAAGAATCCTCTTCCGAGAAGGAACAAAAGAAAGTTGCAAAATTTGCTTTATGGCAAACGACAACGAGGTAAGTTCTGAAACCCCTTATGATAATTTCACTTTTGATGAGTTATATGATGCCTTCAATGAACTAGTCAATGATTTCAAAAGTTTGAGAATTAAAAACAAATCTTTGAAAAATGAAAATCTAAATCTTGTCAAAGAAAATGATAAACTAACTCATGAAGTTGAAAAACTAAAATCTAAAAATAAAATTTTGATAAAAGAAAAAGAATCAATTTTCAATAAAAATGTTAATTTAAAGAAAGAAGTTGATAAGTATAAAAACATAGTCAATAAATTTACATATAGTTCTAAAAATTGAATTTTCTATTAAGTAATCAAAAAGCTGTATTTGATAAAGCTGGATTAGATTATAGGCCTAACATGAAACAAAAGGTTGTTAAAAATTTCTTTATAAAGGAACAAGTTAAAAATAATGTTTCATGTTATCATTGCAACAAGAAAGGTTATAAATCTTATGTATGCAATTTTAGAAAAACTAATAAGAATTTAAATCTTAAAGGCAAGAAAATATGGGTTCCAAAAGAAATAATTTTTATTGCGACTAACCATGAAGGACCCAAGAAAGCTTGGGTACCTAAACAGAAAGTTTGATCATCTTGCAGGAGTGTCTTGCGGCCAAAGGATCAAAACGAAAGTGGTATCTTGATAGTGGCTGCTCAAGGCACATGACGGGTGATAAGGATCAATTCATCACCCTTGAAGATAAAGAGGAGGAGTTGTTACTTTTGGAGACAATGACAAAGGTCAAATCATGGGCCTTGGTAAAATTCAAATAATTTCATCCATCTTTATTGAGAATGTTTTATATGTTGATGGTTTAAATCATAATTTAATTAGCATTAACCAATTGTGTGATAAAGATTTCAAAGTTTCATTTGAAGCTTCTATCTGCACTGTTTCTAATCCCATTAACAATAGTATTGTATTTATTGGAAATAGAAATAGTAATATATACTTAATTGATTTAGATAATTTGTCTACTAGTAATCATTGCTTAGTTGCTGATAATGCTAATATAAATGAGATTGGATGGCTATGGCATCGTAGATTAGGTCATGCAAGCACATACCTAATTTCAAAATTAATCAGAATGGATTTAGTTAAAGGACCTCCAAAACTAGATTTTGAAAATAACAGAATATGTGATGCATGTCAATTTAAAAAACAGACTAGAAATTCTTTTAAATCTAAGAATATTGTTTCCACTTCTAGGCCACTTGAACTACTTCACATGGACCTTTTTGGACCTACTAGAACCACAAGTCTAGGAGGAAAGAAATATGGTCTTGTGATAGTAGATGATTATTCTAGATTCACTTGGGTATTATTTTTGGCTCACAAGGATGAGACTTTCTCGATATTTTTGAAATTCTTCAAGAAAGTCACAAATGAGAAAAATACTACCATAGTGTCTCTTAGAAGTGATCATGACACAGAATTTAAAAATCATCTATTTGAAAATTTTTGCACTGAAAATGACATTCATCATAATTTCTCTGCACCTAGGACACTCCAACAAAATGGAGTCATAGAAAGAAAGAATAGGACTTTAGTGTTGGGAATTGTATCCTAAAGCCAATCATTTGATGATTGTGCTAATGTAAATTGTATATAAATTGATATATTAACAAAAGTTATTTGGCAGTTTATTCATTACAAGAACATTTTCTTAATACTCCTGATTGTAATGAAGCCCTTAGGATCTTCCTTCACGATAAAGGAGGATTTATCTTTGAAGGTCCTCAAAAAGGTTTGCGACCATATGATATACTATGACAGGGCCATAGTACTATCAATTATAGGACGTTGTATATCATATTTGTTGGTTGTCCTCTTAACCAAGGAGTGTAGAGACACTGGTATGACATACAGGTGAAAGTGTAGGAGTACTTTCACCGAACGTGACTCATTTCCGGATACTCTACTGTCAAGAGTTAATCCGAGAAGATATAGGTATAAGTATCCTTCAGACCTGAAGATCACAACCAGTGGCTTACAAGCAACTCATTGTACTTAGGTGCCGGACCACCTAGATTTTTAATCCAGCTATGAAAGGTTACTGGGTGCAGTCAAGTACTTGTGGTAGTCAGTTGTGGATCAAGATGGAACTTGACCTATCCCGTTAAAAGGAGAAATGCTTGTGTTTCAATTTAGCAAGACCTTGGCCAAGGCACTTCATGTGAAAGTCATATGATCACTAAAATTGAAATACTTTATGAATTCGCTATTTAGAGTTGACAGGCTCTTAAGCCATCCTTAGAATTTGTGGTCAAGAGGATGAATTATACGGTAACTGTTTCTTAGGGTTCTTGGAGTTTGCTCGGCAACTCTTCGACCTATCCGGACGTCGGGTTCCATTGCTAGATGGGTACATCGATTAGTATAGAAAGTTGTTTCTATGCTACCGGCTTAGGTTCAAACCTAGAGAGTCACACGCATAAAAGTTTCTTAGGATGATCTGTTTGCTGATCAACGATTGAGAATCATATATGATTTAATTAATCAATTTGATTGATTGAATTATCTCAATTGGGTTAAGTACAATTGAATAAGATTCAATTTGGTTTAAGTCTATTAGAAGGACTAGTCAATTTCAAATATTGATTTAAAATTAGACTTGATTTGGATTTAAATAGATTCAGGACTAGCCAAATTTGATTTGGGCTAGGACCATGATCTATGTGGGTTCAGTCCAATAAATTCAGATTAGCTTAAACCAAAAACTAAACCAAACCTCTCGCATAAGTCTGAGAGATTAACACATATAGAACTTGCATCTTCTCCAAACAATTCCATCGGAATTCTAATGTTAGAATAAATGCAAGCGCTACTTCGATGACGGTTTTTACCGGGAATTAACCAAGCACTACGGTTTGGCGTTCTTTGGTTTTCGCCAAGCGGCGAAATTCTAAATGTTAGAATTTAATGGGCTGGCTAAAAAGAGACTATAAATAGAGGACATCCCTCACCAGATTATACAGAAGAGAAAAACAACACACGATATGTCGTGAATTGATTTTCTAAAGAATTAGAATAGAAAATCCTGGTGATTCTAGTGCTAACGGAAGTGTGGAGGATCCTAGAAGAAGAATTCAAGTGAAAGGATTCAAGATCAGCAAAGTCGTTTTCCGCGAGTTAGCACTTCCGGGAATCCGATCATTCGGGGCTTCGCATGGACGATACTAGAGGTCGGACGATTGAACGGCTGCAGAGCATAAAAGGATTTACCAATTGTTTTTAAGGTAAGTGATATGATCCCTAGATCTTAAGGCATGCTTCAAGATAAGAAGTATAACTTTTTGCCTTGAAGATCAAGACATGATCTTGATAGTTTTATTTATATGCATATTTTGGATCAATCGATCCTATATACAAGGCAAAGATATGATCTTGATGCATGTTAGATAGATTAGTATGTAATCTTTAAATTTCCTCATTGATAATTGTTATCAATAATTTAAAATATGCATGCCTCGGAGATTGTTTCTCCCTTCAAATGGTATCAGAGCGATGGTTTCATGTTGATCTAATTTATTATATATAAATTAATGCTCCTCTTAATTGTGTAATCAAGGCTAAAATAAATCACAGGTCTATTCGGTTATACATGGATTGAAAATCCAAATTACCCATTCAACGAGGTATTCTGTGACATATTGCCGTGATAATTTAAATTGATCTTTGGCTTCAAAACACTGATTACACACACTCTCAAAATGTGTTTTATATTTGATACATATTGATGTTGTATAAAAACATGATATTTGCATCTTTAGTATAAAACATAGATATGATATATGATGGCATGATGTCTATGTTATGAAACATACAAATATTTATGAGAGTCAAATTTGAATGTCAAATGTTAATTCATAATCTCTTTAGATATGATCTAAATATAGGAATTATGAGTAGTAACATAATACATGTGATGCTTGATTGAAATATATGACATGTAAACATGAAATATATTTAATCCTTTGGGTTAGCTAAATCGGGTCCATAAAGGGTTAGACCCTAAGGTTTAAATCAACTGGACTATAAGAGTATTTGATCAAATCTAATTAGATTAGGTTAAGAATGCTCTAAATCAAACAATAGTTGTAGTTGATCATGTCCTTCTCTTTGATTAAACCAAATGGAAGTAGATTAGGCTCCGTGGTTGAGCATGAATCTCTTAGATGGTCAAATCAGAATTGGTTAACCATATGATGTCAAGGTGAGTTGGCAAGTTACTCTAGGATCAACGATCGAATGGTTTTTAATTGGGAGCTACTCGTATTGATGCGTCTTTAACGAGTTAATGGCATATCCCTCCCATCGATCTCACTCACCTGGTCAATGTGGTAAACCATTTATGATTCAGATCATTTACCTGATTCAGGTTGACCCATGCCTGTAAGGAAATCAGTCTGACTGATTTAGGTGCCACTTAACCTGACTTAATCTTGTTTCATTCTACCGATTTCATAGATTTAGTGGGAGAACTTGATTAGTCAATTTATCTACAGATTATTAAATCCTCTAAAATTATTAGGTCCTTAAAATGAAATAGTTATATGATAACTAAATCATAGCCTCCCATTAAGGTGGGTGATAATGTGTCCGATGTCTTAATAATCATTGGAGGCACTCCATGCCTGGTGCTTGTCAACCATCAGAATTATCATTCATTATATGATAAGTCAGCGTAACTATTACATAGACAGTCAGGTGAGCCGAGCTTCACTCGGGCTTGGTTGTCTATTGATAGGTTACACTGATTATATCATTTAATGGTTGGACCTAACCAGAACTTTCAGTGGAGGCACTTCATGCCTGCTGAAGAGGTATATGGGGCAAAACTGAACACTAAGAATTGTTTGGGAAACAATTGGTTTTGAACCTACTTTTAGATGCATATGGGTTAGCCAAGCTTTACTTGGGCCTGTATGTAGTTTATGTATACTTAGTGCCTGCTAAAGAATTAAGAATAATTCTTTGAATTGGGGTGTAGAGGCTGCCAATTTGAACAAAATAGTGGGATAATCTTTAGACTAAAGTCCAAGTCTTTAGACTGAATTAATTTATATACTAATAAACTTTAGTTTTTCCTTATGCAGAACATGGCCACTAATTTATCATTAAGATCACTATTGGATAGTGACAAATTGAATGGTTCCAATTTCAATACCTGGTTCAGAAAACTTAAGATCGTCCTTGAGCATGAGAGATTCTATATATTCTAAATAATCCTGCACCAAAGATACCTGATGCAAACACCCAAAGTTCTGAGAGAGACACTTATCAGAAGTGGCTCAATGATAGAACTAGCGTGCGTTGTATCATGCTAGCAGCAATGAACGATGAATTCGGTCGTCGGTTCAAGAATGCTCAGCCAGAAGAAATCATTCAAGCGTTGAATGAATCTTTCGGTACACCCGACGATGTTGAAAGGCACAAAACTAGTTGTGCTATTTTCAATGCTCGAATGAAGGATGGATCTCCTATCACTGATCATGTATTGTACATGATCGAGAAGATAGAAATCCTAAGCAAGCTCGGCTTTCCCTTACATGAGCAGTTGGAAAAGATGCGATCCTGAATTCTTTGCCTCCATCCTTCCGACCTTTCCTTACTCATTTTCGAATGACAAAGCCTGCAGTCAACTACCACAGTTTGTTGGGGTTGTTACAGAACTTTGAGAAGGATAACCAGCTCTCTAAGGGTTTGGTTAATGTGGTTGAAGGATCTAAGGTAGGGCGTAAACCCTTTGGGAAAGGGAAGAAGAAAAAGAATAATAAAAAGGTGCAACATGCTAGAACATCTATAAGGGGTTAGATGCAGAAGAAGAAAGTTGATAAAAGTCAAGCTGAATGATCTTGACATTAGCATTCCAAAGCCAGGGTGTAGCTATTTCAAACAATGAACCCAAGAAGAATTTAAGGCACACTGATTATTATAGTTTAGCAACCGTGCATCGAATGGGGTTCATGAAGAAGGATGAATTTGGGAAAGGAAAAGTCACTTGGATGAAAGAGCAACTGATGTTCACTACAAGAGATTTTAAATATTGCGACGCCCAAATGCGTCGCAATTGCGTCGCTAAACATGATATTGCGACGCAACAAGGGCGTCGCTCAACTGTTCGTCGCAATACCCTTTCGTCGCAATTGCGTCGCAATATTGCGACTCTCTGCGACGCTCTTGCGACGCCACATTGCATCGCAATATTGCGACGCATGCAAATGCGTCGCTAAATTTAAAAATAAATTTAGTTAGAAAAAAAATTATTATTAAATATTGTGACGCACTAAATTGCATCGCAAGATTTAAAATAAAATTTTTTAAAAAAATTATTATTAAATATTGCGACGCACTAAATTGTATCGCAATATTTAAAATAATTTTTTTTAAAAATTATTATTAAATATTGTGACGCAAGAATTTGCGTCGTAATATTTAAAATTAATATTTTAAAAAATTATTTTAAATATTACGACGCACTAAATTGGGTATTCAATTTCGCTAAATCTAAATATTGATACAAACATTTTTCACTCAATCCAAACAATAATATATTTCAAAAAATAATTTATATATTAAAATTTTGAAGTTTTTACAACATAAAAAAAAAAAAAAAATACATCAAGAATCTGAACGATCACGTGGAGGCTGTGGAGGCTGAAGACTCTGCGATAAGCGTCTAACCATATCCCGTAAATAATGCATCTCATCTCGCATGTCTGCAACCTCCTAATCCCGGCCTCGCATACGATCCTCAAAATCCTGCTCGACCTCCTATCGAACCTCCTCTGCAATAGATCTGCGAAGCTCCTGTAAACGCTCGGGAGGAAGATCAGCAGGAACTCGCGAGCTGGAGGCCTGATGGGGAAAAAATGTAGAAGCTCTAGTGCCCATACCATAGACCCTGCGGTCTCGTGGCTGGGCACCAACAGCCTCCAAAAACACACGTCGACTCTCCTCTGCTGAGAGTTCGACGGGCGTCTCCCCATTAGTAGAGTCGACCTGCGATGCCTGGGAGCGAAGCTCCTCGACTCGTGTCTTGAAAATATGAAATCAACAATAAATGAGTTAATAAATTTCTCGAAATAAAATTTTAGAAATTAAACAGATACTACATAAATCTAATTTCTTACCGCAACCTTCCGTGATCGCGTGTCGACCCAGGAGCCGTCCCTCCTGGTGTGTGTCGCCCTGAATAGACGAAACTCACCAGGATCTCCGCCCTCCTGCTCAGTCTATAACAATAAAAAAAATAATATTAATACAAATATTTGTAAATTACTAAAATAGTAATTAAAATATTTATGTTTTCTTACCATACGCCGTCTGTGCTCCTGAATCGAAATGGAGCCCGAAGTATGACGGGAGAGACCCGTGCCAGGACCGCCCTTCTCAGATCGGCGGTTCATGCTGGCTGATGCGGACCTCCTGCGCCAGCCATCGGACTCCCAGGCCTGCTGCCACTCGTGCCAAATACCCTCTGGCACGTGCGCAGGACGCTGACCCGACGACCTCCAACGATGAAGCATGTCGGAGTATCGGCGTTGCGTCAGAGCCTCCCATGCTGCCCTAATGGCATCATGGGTGGCAGGATCCCACGTAAACTTTTTCTGCATTAAAATAAACAGTTAGTTTCTGAATTTATTAACTTTAAAGAATTATATATCACTGATAAATTATATTTAATAAGTTTACCTGAAACTCAGAAAAATAAAACTCCCTCGTGGCTGGCGATACGTGGCGCCAATCGTAGCCAGTGGGATCTGCACGCCTCTGAAAAACGGCGCTGATGTGGCTGGAGACATGATGCTGCTCAATGAATCTGTTAAAAAAATGCAAGTTTATAAGTAAATGACTTAAAAACATAAATAAATATTTTTAATTAGTATATACTTACATCCCCTGAGCATCAAGTCTAAGTACAGTGCGGCCGCCGATCGGAAGAACTCTCGGAGGTCTGTGCCGATCGGGTGGATGGTAATACTGGTGCAGAGATCGAAGGCTGCGCCTCTGCTGGAGATCCAAACTCTCCATCTCCGACGCTCATGTGATCTGATCTCGCAGGATCCAAACTACGTCTCTGCTCACCCAAACTGTCGTCGGTAGATCTACCTCTGCCCCTCATACTGAAAATACTAAAGATTCACACAATTAAATTACGATTAATGATTGACTATGTAAGAATTTAACACTTATAAAAAAAAGTTAAATTTTAAAAAACCTTTATGTTTAATCGGTGTCATTTGTTTCGTGAAATGTTGGTTCAACATCCGATGCCGTATCGGATTGCGAATCAGTTTCATTATCATCGGAAGGAAACCGAACATTTGCATCCGCAATTTGTTGGACATCACCACTTGGATCTCTAAGTGATGTTTCAGGAGCCCTTGTGTCATCCTCAATTGCATGCATTTCCATCTCATCCTCTTGAAATGCAGGGCACTCGGTTGATTGACTTGATGAACTCTCCTCTAATACGATTGTTGAACGTGGGACGATTTTAGAAACGGCCCACCAATCTCGCTTGTCGTTGCGCAAACTTGGATATCCGCAGTAAAAGACTTGCTGAGCTTGGGATGCAAGGATGAATGGGTCATATTTCTGCAATCTTCGTCGATGGTTCACTTCAACCAAATTATAGTCGTTATGAACCCTTTTGCCCACAGGAACTATCGGATCGAACCAATCACAACGAAACAATACGGTTCGTTTCATAGGCCAACCGGGATATTCAACTTCAACCACCTCTACTAACTTTCCATAATAATCCTGCATATTTGCTCCAACACTTTCTCCTTTTACACACACGCCCCAGTTCTGCGTGCCTCTTGAAGCTGCTAATCGTTCAATCTGAAATTTGTACCCATTTACAAAATAGCCAGTAGAGGTTGTTACGGTCTTCAATGGCCATTGCGATAGACATTTAATGAAAATATTGTCGGTTGTCGACCATGGACCGTTGACCTATAAATTAATAAGCTATTGACATCCAATTCAAAAAATAATAGCCATTATCGAAATTGATTGAGTGATACTACTCACAAATTCATAAAACCAGTAAGCAAACTCCGTTTCTAATTTCTGCCCAATTGCAACTTGACTGATGTCGGGATTCATCTGTCGTTGTCTATCACAAAACATCCTTATGGGATGAAAAGGATGAAAACTACTGTTAGAAATTAAATATTATGGTATATTATTATATAAATTTAAATTTTCAATTTAGCATTGAAGTATACACTTACTCAATATATGGATCGACTTCTCGACAGTTCATTAGGATGTAATAATGTGCTGCATTATACTCCATATCGCTAAGATTTCTTGACTTCTGCCCACCAAATGAACGGCCGATAGCTTTAAAAATTGATATTCTACCGTCATTAGCTTCTGCTTCGTCCACACATACGTCATCGTTACGACCATGATTTCGGCTCCTCGTGTGGACGTGACCCTCAAAGTAATGTGAGGCAAAAGCTGAAACTTCTTCGACCAAGTGTGCATTGCATATAGAACCTTCAACCCTTGCCTTATTACGCACATTATTTTTTAACTTCTTAAGATACCTATATGTAAAGTTGCAACAAAAAAATTAACGAATTTTTCAAGCAATGAAATAATATTTGAAATGTCAACATATCTTAATGATGTATATATTTACCTCTCGAAAGGATACATCCAGCGATACTGCACGGGACCAGCTATGCTCGCTTCGTATGGCAAGTGAACCGGTAAATGCTCCATTGAGTCAAAAAAACTGGGAGGAAATATTCGCTCAAGCTTGCATAAAATAATTGGAATTTCCTCCTCAAGCCTTGCCATGGATGCAGAAGTAATGACTGCGGCAGATAACTCCTTGAAGAATAAGCTGAGCTCCGTAATGCCTTCCAGACATGTTGCGGAAGCAACTCACGAAAAGCTATAGGTAATAATCGTTGCATGAAAACATGGCAGTCGTGGCTCTTCATGCCGAACAACTTGAGCTTATGCATGTCCACACACCTACCGATATTTGAGGCATAACCATCTGGAAATTTTAACCCTCTAGCCAGTTACATAAAACTTCTCGTGAATTTCTGTCAAGAGTGTAACATGCTTTAGGATAGGTCCCATCGGCACTCCTTCTCAAATCACCTCTTCTGCAGTACTGATTAAGTTCTTCTCTTGACTTTG
This sequence comes from Calamus simplicifolius, assembly GCA_900491605.1. NCBI lineage: Eukaryota > Viridiplantae > Streptophyta > Magnoliopsida > Arecales > Arecaceae > Calamus > Calamus simplicifolius. The sequence continues at coordinate 39,848 of UESW01001500.1, forward strand.
CAGTATCTTTTGTTTTTCCCGGGATGTTTAGCACCGTGTTAAATATGTTATCAAAGAAATTTTTCTCGATATGCATAACATCCAAGTTGTGCCGGATGAGATTTGTGCTCCAATAAGGCAAATCCCAAAATATACTTCGCTTCTTTCCAGTTATGTTCTTTACATATACGGCTATTTATTCTATCTGCATCCGGTTCCCATGCATACATCAACCCCAAATGCTCTATAGAATCAAATAGATCCGTGCCGGACCTAACCGGTTCGGCAAATTTTGTGACTGCTTTGTTCTTCCGGAAGGCGATCAAGTTACGCCTGTAAGGATGATTTGGGGGCAAGAACTTCCTATGGTTATCAAACCATGACTGCTTACCACTCTTCTGCAATGTAAATGCATCCGAATCATACATGCAATGAGGGCATGCCAGACGTCCAGCAGTGCTCCAACCAGACAACATTGCATATGCCGGAAAATCACTTATTGTCCACATCAAAGCAGCTCTCATTAAGAAATTTTGTTTCATAGAAATGTCGTAGGCTACCACTCCTGTTTCCCACAACATTTTCAATTCGGCCACCAACGGTTGCAGAAAGACATCAATCTTTTCCTTTGGATTTGATGGTCCTGGAACCAAAACGGTTAAAAACATTGCAGTATCTTTCATGCACTTCCACGGAGGAAGGTTATATACAGTCAGTATCACAGGCCAACATGAATACTGTTGCCCCGCTTGACCAAATGGTTGGAAGCCATCGGTACAAAGACCTAATCTCACATTCCTTATATCTTCAGCGAAATCAGGATGATTTTCATTGAAATGCTTCCAAGCCTTTGAATCTGATGGATGCCGCATTTCATCCTCTTTAGATTCATGTTCGGCATGCCATCTCATATCAGCAGCTGTTGCCTCAGATCTGTATAATCTCTGCAGGCGTGGGGTAAGAGGAAAGTAATGCATCCTCTTGTAAGGCACACTTTTCCTCCTACTTGTACCGGCTCCTCCTTCGTGTTTTTGAACCTCGATTGCCCACAAATCTTACACCATCTCAGCTCTGAGTCTTCACCCCAAAATATCATACAATTGTTCAAGCAACAATCGATCTTATTAACTGGGAGCCCAAGCCCACGCAACAACTTCTTTGTTGCGTAAAAACTGTCTGCGGCAACATTATCATTTGGCAGAATTTCTTTGATTAACTCAGCTACAGAATTGAACGCCTTTTCTGATAATCGATGTTCTGCCTTAATATTCAACATTCGAGCAGCTGTAGAGAACTGGGAATGACCCTCACACCCAGGATACAATTCTTGATTTGCAGCACGCAACATATCGTAAAATTGTTGTGCTTCTGGATTTGGTTCTTCCATAAATGTATTCTGATTGAAGTCATTACCCGATGCATTCATCACCATTTGTTCATATGTGTTTAAATTCACAAATGGTTCATCTACGGGAATTGACTCTTGTTGGCCTATAACAGCTGCTGGAATATCCTCTGGTTCACCATGACAGTACCAAACATAGTAATCAGGAACAAAACCCTTCTTACACAAATGCACCTTAACAGTTTCCACATCTCTGTAGGCTTTATTCTGACACCTGTGGAAGTTGCATGGGCACCTAATCCTAGGCCCATCCATCCATTCAGGTTGGCTACATGCAAATGCGATAAATTCTTCCAATCCATTCAGAAAATCTGGATTCAGCAAGCCATCTTTTATCCTTGCATACATCCATGAGCGAGTCCCGCTCATTTTTGACCGACTTATACAAAGTCTGGTAAATCATTAAATGAAACCAAAAAATAAAACTATATTAGTATTAATAAATATATAACTAAATTATTTCTTGGGCACAACTAAGGTTAATTACAACCAATTAAATCATTTATAAGTACCCAAATTTTTTTTAGGTAAATAAGGACCCTACCATGCAAGGGCGAGCCACGGCTACGATCCTTGGGGTGCTAGCAAGGACCGATGCATAGGTTAATGGCTAAAGAGAGGGCTTGAGTTTGTGTCGGGCCATAAGGCGGTGCGTTTAGTCATTAGACTTCACAAGAATTCAAGTGTCTTAAATAATTCTACCTTCACTCCATGTCTACAAGGTAAGGCCCTATCCCATTCAAGAATATTTTTTGTGATATGTTATTCTGCTATTAATTATCATCGATCGGTTACATTGAAATTTCGGCAGCATTTCCCCATATGTTCTCCTAATGTGTGGTATATAAGCCACACTAGGAGAACGTATGAGCAAATGCAAACCGAAATCTCACCCCACGATGATTACTAGCAGACTAACATATCACAAGAAATATTCCCAAACTGTCCACCAGGACAATTTGAGAATTTGCAAGACTAAGGCTTACAAATTCTCAAACGGGTCTAAAGGTTAATTAGTGCTGTGATTATGAAGTCCGAAGACAATCGAACTTATGCTTGTTATTCTTAACTTCTTGTGAATTATACATGTAATCACTAACTTTTCTAAGATTATTGTGTCAAATACAAATGTTTGCGAATACTAAAATGTAAATCATTGAAACTAGTAATTTGTTGCTGGAAATTAAATAATATTACAACAAAACATTTTTTTTAGCATTTCAAAATGTAATGCATCATTAAGTTTGCAGCAGAATATAAATAATCAAGACATAACAAATGTAAATGAGTATAAATGCACAAATACTATTGTCATAAACATTCTGCTTAAATTAATTATTGCATAAATATTATGTAAATTAAATAATCTAGCATTACAAATATTATTGAATAATCAAGACATAAAAAAAGTCAATCCAAACAGCTCCTCCCTCCCCTGTGTTAAAACAAAATTTTTTTTTTTTTTTGATGACAGTGGCCTGGCCACCGTGGCCGTGGGTGGCCGTGGCCGGACAAGAAACGAAAGGGGGGGGGGGGTTTCCCCCCTCCCCCTTGTTAAGCACAGTGGCCTGGCCACCGTGCCGTGGCCGGACAAGAAAAGAAAGGGGGGGGGGGGGGGGGGGGGTTCCCCCCCCCCTGTTAAGGAAAAATTTTTTTTTTTTTTTTTTTGTCACAGTGGCCTGGCCACCGTGGCCAGGCCACTGCCGGCCACGGCAGCGGCCGTGGCCGGACAAGAAAAGAAAGGGGGGGCGGGGGGTTTCCCCCCCCCCCCTGTTAAAAAAAAAAAATTTTTTGATTACAGTGGCCTGGCCACCGTGGCCAGGCCACTGCCGGCCACGGCAGCGGCCGTGGCCGGAGAAGACGGCCACGGCAGCGGCCGTGGCCGCCTTGTCCGGCCGCGGCCACGGCCGTGGCCGGACAAGAAAAAAAGGGGGGGGGGGGGTTTCCTCCCCTCCCCCCTGTTAAAAATTTTTTTTTTTGATTACAGTGGCCTGGCCACCGTGGCCAGGCCACTGCCGGCCACGGCAGCGGCCGTGGCCGCCTTGTCCGGCCGCGGCCACGGCCGTGGCCGACAGAAAAAAAGGGGGGGGGGGGGTTTCCTCCCCTCCCCCCTGTTTAAAAAAAAAAATTTTTTTTTATTACAGTGGCCTGGCCACCGTGGCCAGGCCACTGCCGGCCACGGCAGCGGCCGTGGCCGCCTTGTCCGGCCGCGGCCACGGCCGTGGCCGGACAAGAAAAAAAGGGGGGGGGGGGGGGGGGTTTCCTCCCCTCCCCCCTGTTAAAAAAAAAAATTTTTTTTTGATTACAGTGGCCTGGCCACCGTGGCCAGGCCACTGCCGGCCACGGCAGCGGCCGTGGCCGGAGAAGACGGCCACGGCAGCGGCCGTGGCCGTAGGAAAATAAATATAAAAAAAACATTTTTTTAGTTTATCGGAGCTTACCTTGGTTGAGATGAGATCGCCGGGTTGCCGGAGTCGGATGCGATCGTCGGGTAGCCGGAGGACGGGGATGCGCCGGAATTGGAGCTTTAGCTTCACGGCGGCGCTAGGTCAAAACGGGAAGGAGGAAAGGAGAAGGGAGCCGGCTTAAATATAGGGAATTAGCGACGCCAAAATTGCGTCGCAATTTTCGTCGCAAATTTTTTTTTTTTTTCTTAGCGACGCACAAGGGCGTCGCTAATTCATCGTTAATACATGTTTTTAATAATTTTCTGAAAACATAGCGACGCCACTAAATGCGTCGCTGAAGCATCGCTAAATTGGCGCCATCACCTGCAGGAAAAATATTTTTATTTTCTAATAATTGCGTCGTTAAGGCGTCGCAATAATTTTTTAATAATTTAAATAGATTAAAATAAAAACGTATTACAAATATTGCGACGCCACAATTGCGTCAATTATTTTTTAAATATTTTTAAATGAAAATATTTAAATTTATTATAATAATTGCGACGATAAATGGCATCGCAATTTATTTAATAATATTATAATGATTATATTTATAATTAATGTTAATAATTGCGATAAAATGGCGTCGCAATTTATTTTATAAAATTTTTAATTACATAAACTTATTTAAAAAAGATTGCGACGATCGTCGACGATCCAACGGTTGCGATCGATCCAAGCCCTAATCTCGATCGGCGACGACTGATCGCGGACCGCGGCAATCGGTCCGATCGGAAAAGGTTCGACGGTTGCGATCGATCCAAGCCATGATCCCGATCGGCCACGACCTATCTCGGACAGTTGCAATCCGTCCCAGATCGACGATGATCCGACGGTTGCGATCGATCCAAGCCCTGATCCCGATCGGCCACGACCGATCTCGGACCGTGGCGATCCTTCCGAAATCGACGACGATCCAACGGTTGTGATCGATCCAAGCCCTGATCTCGATCGGCCACGACCGATCTCGGACCGTGGCGATCCGTCCGAAATCGGCGACGATCCAACGGTTGCGATCGATCCAAGCCCTGATCCCGATCGGCCACGACCGATCTCGGACCGTGGCAATCCGTCCGAAATCGGCGACGATCCAACGGTTGCGATCGATCCAAGCCCTGATCCCGATCGGCCACGACTGATCTCGGACCATGGCGATCCGTTCGAAATCGGCGACGATCCAACGGTTGCGATCGATCCAAGCCCTGATCCCGATCGGCCACGACCTATCTCGACAGTTGCAATCCGTCCGAGATCGACGACGATCCGACTGTTGCGATCGATCCAAGCCGTGATCCCGATCGCCACGACCGATCTCGGATAGTTGCAATCCGTTAGAGATCAGCGACGATCCGACTGTTGCGATCGATCCAAGCCCTGATTCCGATCGGCGATGACCGATCGCGGACCGTGGCTATCGGTCCGATCGGCAAAGATCCGACGGTTGCGATCGATCCAAGCCGTGATCTCGATCGGCCACGACCTATCTTGGACAGTTGCAATCCATCCGAGATCGGTGACGATCCGACGGTTGCGATCGATCCAAGCCTGATCCCGATCGGCCACGACCGATCTCGGACCGTGGCGATCCATCCGAAATCGGCGATGATCCAACGGTTGCGATCGATCCAAGCCCTGATCCCGATCGGCGACGACCGATCGCGGACCGCAGCAATCGGTCCGATCGGCAAAGGTCCGACGGGTGCGATCGATCCAAGCCGTGATCCCGATCGGCCACGACCTATCTCGGACAGTTGCAATCCGTCCGAGATCGGCGATGATCCAACGGTTGCGATCGATCCAAGCCCTGATCCCGATCGGCGACGATCGATCGCGGACCGCGGCAATCGGTCTGATCGGCAAAGGTTCGACGGTTGCGATCGATCCAAGCCCTGATCCCGATCGGCCATGACCTATCTCGGACAGTTGCAATCCGTCCGAGATCGACGACGATCCGACTGTTGCGATCGATCCAAGCCGTGATCCCGATCGGCCACGACCGATCTCGGACAGTTGCAATCCGTCCGAGATCGGCGACGATCCGATGGTTGCGATCGATCCAAGCCCTGATACCGATCGGCCACAACCTATCTCGGACAGTTGCAATCCGTCCGAGATCGGCGATGATCCGACGGTTGCGATCGATCCAAGCCGTGATCCCGATCGGCCACGACCAATCTCAGACCGTGGCGATCCGTCTGAGATCAGCGACGATTCAACGGTTGCGATCGATCCAAGCCCTGATCCCGATCGGTGACGACCGATCGGGACCGCGGCAATCGGTCCGATCGGCGACGATCCGAGGGTTGCGATCGATCCAAGCCCTTATTCTGATCGGTCACGATCGATTTTGGACCGATCGCTATTTAACATAATTAATTTTTTTAAATATATAACGACGCAAAGGGTTGCGTCGTATTTTTTTAATATGATAATTATAATATAAAAATTAACTTTAATTCAAATAATTACGATGCAACAAGTACGTCGCTATATTAAAACATAATTTTTTAAATTAATATTTTTGCTTATTACATCGCTATGCGTTGCTATTTAACATAATTAATTTTTAAAAACATTGCAACTCAATGTGTTACGTCGTAATTATTTTTTCTCATATTTATAATTTATCAAATTTAATTTTATTTAAAATTATTGCGACGCATTTATTGCGTTGCTATATTAAAAATAATTTTAATTTATTTTCTGGTTTATTGCATCACTAATGCGTCGCTATTTAAAATATTTAATTTTTTCTAAAATATTGCGATGCACTGGGTGGCGTCGCAATATTTTTTTAAATATTAGTACTATAAAAAATATAATTCTATTTAAATTATTTGCGATGCAATTGTTGCGTCGCTATATTAAAATAATTTTTCTATTTTCCAATTTTATTGCATCGCTAAGGCGTCGCTATTTAAAATATTTAATTCTTTTGAAAACATTGCGACGCACTGGTTGGCGTCGCAATATTTTTTAAAATATTACTACTGTAAAAAATATAATTTCATTTAAATTATTTGCGATGCAATTATTGCGTCACTATATTAAAAATAATTTTTCTATTTTCCAATTTTATTGCGTCGCTAAGGCATCGCTATTTAAAATATTTAATTCTTTTGAAAATATTGCGACGCACTATTATGCATCGCAATATTTGTAAACTATTTATATTTTAAACAATATAATTTCATTTAAATTATTTGCGATGCATTTATTGCGTCGCTAAATAAAAAATTATTTTTATTATTTTCTAATTTATTACGTCACTAATGCGTCGCTATTTAATATATTTAATTCTTTTAAAAACATTGCGATGCACTGTGATGCGTCGCAATATTTTTTCCGATAATTAGATTTTATAAAATTTAATTTAATTTCAATTATTTGCGATGCAATTGGTGCGTCGCTAAATTAAAAATAATTTTTTTAATTATCTATTTTATTACATCGCTAATGCGTCGCTATTTAAAATATTTAATTCTGTAAAAAAAATTGCGACGCAATATTTGCGTCGCAATATTTTTATTGATATTTATATTTCATAAAAAATTAATTTAAAAATATTGCGACGCAATATTTGTGTCGCAATATTAAAAATTTATTTTTTTTTTTTGATTTTTTGGTTAATTGAGTCTCTAATGAGTCGCTAATGCGTCGCAATATTTTGTTGTCACAAAGGCGTCGCAAAGAGGTCGCAATTTAGCGACGCAAATTTGCATCGCTATTTTGGTATTTTCTTGTAGTGGTTGGAGCTATAGCACTTGGACCTTCAGTGAGACCTATTTCGCCAGGACCTAGTAGCCCAGCACCTTCAGCAGCTCCTGCACCAGCTACTAGTTCATTTGTTCAAGTTTCTACTAGTTTTTCTGACACTTAGATGGAGTAATTGAAATCTTTACTTTTGAATTATAAAGAAGAAATGAAAACTGAGCTAGACAGTAGTCTTATGAGCTTGAGGGAAATGTTCTATTCCTTGGATGATAGAGTGAGCAAGATTGAATCCACCCTTGGATCTTCTTCAGAAGCGTTGAAGACTGATCTCATGCATATATTTAAAGAGATCAAAGAAATTGGAGGAGATTCTGAGATATATTCTAAATGCAATGCAGAATTACAGGAGAAAATCACAGTGGCATCTGCATTCTTTGACAGAAGATTGAATGAATTTATCAGGATTCAAAGTGATGGAATGGGAAAAATTTTAGAAGAACCCAAGAAACGTCTTAGAATTTAATGCTTTTAGATTTTGTTGTTTGATTTACCTTTTGATGTACTAAAGTTTAGTTTGAATCTTTGATGTAATGAAGTTTTTTTTATGTAATGAAGTATAATGTAATGAAGTGTTTAACTTTATGAAATTTGTAATGAAATTTTGAGTACTCAATGAATATCATAGTTGAACTTTGATTTTGAGTTAATATTGTTCTATTCAAAGATTATTGTTTCTTATGTTTCAACTTTAAGCTAAATAAATATTTTCTTAACCTTTTTGTTGATAACAAAAAAGGAGGAGAGAAGATATTTGTATATGCATATGTAATGAATGAATTGAAATTGAATGAATTTGATTAATTGATATCAAGCATTGAATAACCTTAATCACATGAGTTTTAATGATAAAGGGAGAGAAGATGTTAATTTGAGTATCATAGGGGAAGCTATCTCATTCAGGGGGAGCTTAACTATGAGAACTTAAAATTTGCTTTAAAACTTTCATTGTTTAATCATGCATATACTCAATGTTTTTGTCATCATCAAAAAGGGGGAGATTGTTGACCCAATTATTGATTTTGATGATTAACAAAAGACATGAGTATATTCATTATGTTTCTGACAAATTTGAGAAGTGTTTCAGGTATTAAGAATGTTTAATTATTCAAATGACACACAAAATCAGTTTAGAATTAAGTTTCAAATAGAAATTATTTAAGTTCAGATCTTGGAGTCGACACCTACAGTGTCCGGAGCCGACACCAGAGAGTATCAAAACATTTCTAAGTTTTCGGCACGGTTTGGAGTCGACACCTGAAACTCTGGAGCCGACTCTAACCTGAGATACAGAGAAGTGCTTTCTGCGTTAGTTTTTGGAGCCGACACCTTGAGTTCGGGAGCTGACACCGGGAGTTTGGGAGCCGACACCTGGGATTTCTAGAGCTAAGAGCATATTTTTTTTGGAGACTCATGCATTTATTTCTCTCTCTCTATCAGTCTTATTTGTGCTTAGCTTTAATTAATTTAGTTCACTTGAGCACCTTCATATCAATCTAAATATTTTCAAAGAGTTAAAATTTTTTAAAGAACCTAATTCACCCCCCTCTTAGGTTGCCATATGAGCCAACACCTACTCATGCCAGAGAGTGAGAAAGACAGAGAGAGAGAGTAGACTGTGCGATAGAGAGAAAGAGAGAGAGAGAGAGAGCCAGGCAAAGAGGAGGCCATGGCGTCCTCCTCCCGTGCCGACCTTGGTTCGGGCTCGGTGGCATGCTCGTCGCCTCGCCGGGCTTGAGCTTTGGCCGATGGCCCCACCGGCACTGGAGGCGATGTCCGGTGGGGTACCGATGGTGGGAGAGAGGGAGGAGAGGACCGAAGACCCTTCTCCTAGGTGGGAGCCGAACCGGCTCCTGCGTTGGTTCAGGCCAGGCCTGGGCGGTGGCCAGTGGCCTCCACCAGCACTGGGCATGCATCCGGTGGAGGTCCGACCGGCCGTGCCACCGGCACAAACAAGGGCCGCGGGAGAGGGGGAAAGAAAAAGAGGGAGGGAGAGAGAGGGCGAGCTCAGCGATGGCGGCGGCCGCCTCCGGGCCGGTCGTCGGCGACCGGGCCACCCCGGGGAGAGGTCGGCGACGACCTTGGCCACCGACATAGGCTCCCCTATTTCGGGTGAAACAGGGAGCGGGGAAGAAGATAAAAAAAAGGCACAGGCTCCCCTATTCTTCTTCCCCGCTCCCCTATTTCACTCGAAACAGGGGAGCCCCTAGCCGCCGGCCTCTCCCCGGGGTGGCCCAGTCGCCGACGATCGGCCTGAAGCCAGCCATCGCCGCGGCCGAGCTCCCCCTCTCTCTCCCTTCCTCCTTTTCTTTCCTCCTCTCCCATGGACCTTGTTTGTGCCGGTGGCACAGCCGGTCACCGCCGGCCGGCCGGACCTCCATCGGACGCACGCTAGCGCCGGTAGAGGCCACTGGCCGCCGCCTAGGCCCGGCGAGGCAGCGAGCACACCGCCGGACCTGAATCAACGTGGGAGTCGATTTGGCTCCCACCCAGGAGAAGGGTCTCTGGCCCTCTCCTCCCTCTCTCCCACCATCGGTACCCTATCGGACGCTGCCTCCTGTGCTGGTGGGGCCGCCGGCCAAAGCTCAAGCCTGGCAAGGCGACGGGCACGCCGCCAAGCCTGAACCAAGGTCGGCATGGGAGGAGGACGCCATGGCCTCCTCCTCGCCCGGCTCTCTTTCTCTTTCTCTCTGTCGCATAGTCCGCTCTCTCTCTGTCTCTCTCACTCTCACATGGGTAGGGGCTTACCAGGAGAAGGCACGGGTGAGGATGAAGGAGAGGGTTGCCCTCGATTTCCATTTAAGCATCCTCATGATGTCTCAGATCACTATGATCGGGAACCCATCTGACACGCAAAGACTCGGGAATCCAGACGTCGCACCGGTAACTAAACATCAGAAGAAAAACTAGGTGCCATGTGTCCTCAAAAATAATTACCGGGGGTTACATTCTCCCCCTTTTATAAAATTTCGGCCTCAAAATTGATACACTTCCATTAAAATATAGAATTCAAATTTTCTATCCATAATCAACTAAATTTTATTCAAATGTCAAAAGTCATCGATACATCATTTATCAATATTAAAATATAAATAATTGGATATTTCTTTTTCACTTCCTCCTCAAGTTCGCAAGTAGCCTCCCTCTCAGAATGATTACTGTACTGTACCTTAATATAGGGAATGGTATGCCATCTCAGAACCTTATCCTTGCGGTCCACGATATGCACATGATGTTCCTCATATGATAAATCTTTCTTTAACTGTATAGATTCATACTCTATTACATGGCTAGGGTCAGGAATATACTTTCTTAATATAGAAACATGAAACACATTGTGTACCCTAGATAGTATCGAAGGTAATGCCAGACTGTAAGCTACCTCTCCTACTCTGCTCAAGATCTCAAATGGTCCAATGTAACGTAGACTCAGCTTTCCTTTAATCCCAAATCTCATCACATCTTTGGTTAGTGATACCTTTAAGAAGATATGGTCCCTAACCTGAAATTTCAATTCCCTCCTCCTAACATCAGCATAGCTCTTCTGCTTGCTCTGAGCTCTACGAAGACACTCCCTGATTAATTGTACCTTCTCTACTGTCTGCTGAATCAGCTGAGGGCCTAGCAATTTCTTTTCTCCCATATCATCCCAACATAAAGGAGATCTGCACCTCCTACCATACAGAGCTTCAAATGGAGCCATCTGGATACTGGCCTAATAACTGTTATTATATGCAAACTCCACTAAAGGTAAGTGGTTATCCCATGCTCCACCCAAGTCCATCACACAGGCTCGCAACATATCTTCTAGAATATGTATGGTCCCTCTGATTGTCCATCTGACTGGGGATGATAGGTTGTGCTGAAGTTTAATTTAGTTCCCATGGCTTTATGAAGACTTTTTCAGAACTGGGACACAAACCTGGTATCCCGATATGATACAATAGATATAGGAACATCATGGAGTCTCACGATCTGCTAAATATATAAACTAGCCAATCTTTCACTAGAGACCCCAACTTTGGAAGGTAGAAAATGAACTGATTTTGTTAGTATGTCCATAATAACCCAAACTGCATTATCAAGAACTCATAGTGGTCATCTCTGGTTTTGAATGCTGTCTTAGGCATATCCCCCTCCTTAACTTTGAGTTGATGGTACCCTGACCTGAGGTCAATCTTTGAGAATATCCAAGCTCCCTGGAGTTGATCAAACAAGTCATCAATCCTCTATAGAGGGTACTTATTCCGCACTGTTACCTTATTGATTTCTTGGAAATCAATGCAGAGCCGAAGACTGCCATCCTTTTTCTTAACAAATAGGGTTGGAGCACCCCAAGGAGAAGCACTTGGTCTGATAAATCCCCGATCTAGAAGCTCCTGCAACTGATCCTTCAGTTCCTTTAGTTCAGCCAGGGCCATGCGGTAAGGAGCCTTGGATATAGGTCCAATTCCAGGAACAGATCAATAGAGAATTCGACTTCCTGATTTGGGGGCAAATCAGTCAATTCATCAGGGAAGACATCAGGGAATTCTCGGGCTATAGGAATATCTTCCAACTTGGTCTCTTTCTACTGAAGGTCCTTGACTACAGTAAGAAATTCTTGACCATCATTCATCAGATACCTTCCAACCTGTAGCGCTGCTACAAACACCGAGGCTAGGTGTTCTCGACTACCAGTAAAATTGAATTTAGGTTGACTTAGAATTTTGAAGTTGACAATCTTCCTGAAGCAGTCTACTAAAGCATGATAAGAGGCCAACCAATCCATTCCAAGGATAACATCAAAGAACTTCAGTGGAAGGACAATTAGATCATCATTTAACTTCCTATCCTCCATGTCAATCGAGCAGAATTTGCATACTGTGTCAACCTTCATAATATCTCCATTTGAAAATGCAATATGCAACTCTTGCTCTAGAGGAACAGGTGTCAATGATGCATTCTTGTCAAGATAGATGTCAGATATGAAAGAATGCGTGGCATCCGGGTCAATTAAAGTTTGAGCATAAGCAGTGCCTACTTTAATCATTCCTGGGCATAAGTGTAAATTATTTTGACACTAAAGATTTAACCTAATTTTCTAATCAACTATCAATGTATTGCACTAGATAAGAATGTAATATTAGATATAAAATTAAATGGTATACTTGTCACCATAGAATTAGAAGCGACAACATCCTGTTGAGTGAGGGTGAAGACCCTTCCCTGGGTCCTTGGTGGCTGCTGTTGATGCTGCTGGCTCATCCCTTGATTGGAAGAGGGCTGCTGATCCTTCCGAAAGGGACAGATAGCCATCTTGTGATCAGTTTTCCCATAGAGGATACAGGCACCAGGCAATCTGTGGTAAGGCCTTCCTAGGTGGAAGTTTCCACAGTGAAGGAAACGAGTCTCCCTATTATGTTGTCCTGCTGGGGCCTGATATGCACCTCTCTTCCTAGCCTGGGTTGGGGATTGGCCAGAAATAGGCCCTTTCCTCTTCCTCTGCTGCTCCCAATCTCTCCGAACTGCATTTATATCCCTCTCAATCACCAAGGCCTTATTCATCACAGCACCGTAAGTGAGAAGTCAAATGCATTGACTGCTTGCCTCAGTTTGGGTCGCAGTCCCTCAGTGAATATGGTGATCTTGGCCATTTCATTGGTCACTATATTTGGAACAAACCGGGCCAACCTGGTGAATTCAGCTTCATACTGGGCCACGAAAAGATTCATTTGCTCCAATTTGATAAATTCTGATTCCATCTATCTTTGTACACTTCTGGGAAAGTATTTATCAAAAAATGCCTTCCTAAACTCTCCCCAAGAAATAGCCTGTCCACCCCGTCGCTGCTCCTCAACTAACCACCAATCATAAGCCTCCCCCTGGAGAAGATAGGTAGAAAAATCTGATATGCTCCTTCTCATGGCTACCATGGGCCATGAAAGCCTTCTTCATATCTTGTATCCACCGCTCAGCATCAACAGGGTTGGTGGATCCAGTGAAAGGGGCAGGGGCAAAATTTTTGAAATCAGCAAAAATGCGGCCAACCCCTACCCAGGGTTGAGGTGGAGTAGGCTGGGTCGATGGTGCAGATTGAGTAGGTAAGGTTGACTGCGTTTGTGGAGCAGAAGGAGTAGGCTGGGTCAATGGAACAGTGGGAGTAGGCTAAGTCTGTGGAATAGTAGGGGTAGGCTGAGTCTGCAGAATGGTAGGAGCAGGCTGAGTCTAAGGAACGGTAGGGGTAGGCTGAGTCTGCGGAATAGTGGGAGCAGGCTAAGTCTACGGAACAGGAGGGCCAGACTGAGTGGACAAAGCATGCAGGATCTGTTGTTGCATGTCCCGCATTGACTGCGCCATACTCGAGAGAACCTGAAGCATCTTGGACCTGAATCGCTGGTGATCAGCCCCGACTTGATTGATAGGGCCAGCACCTCCGGTAGCTTCTTGACCTTTCGGCTGACCAGCATTACAAACCTGGGAGCCCTCATCATTTTGTTGACTTCTATTGCGACGGGCCATTCCTAGCTCCTGATAAATTAGTTTTTCATTAATATCATGATAAACTTTAAGTTTCAGGCTTTCAAAGCATAATACTTAAAATTTTTTAAAGTTATAATTGTCTCAATGTCATCCTAGTATTTTGCCTAAAGTGTCATTATGTATGTGTTCCTAAGGTCATAACCTAGGCTCTGATACCACTAAAGTTGTCACCATATCTTAAATTTTTTGGTCTAGGGCGTGACAAATACTGTTACTAATCCCAAAGAACATGCAAAGGCAATATCACTATGAAGTGGACGAATATATGTGGAACAACAAGTAACAAATGCCAAACAAGATGAAGTTATGAATGAGAAGGAGTCCAAAATGAAGGAAGCTGAATCAAAGATGAAAGAAGTGGAGCAAGCTAAGAAAACTAAGGAGAATGAAAGAGCTTCAAAATCTAAAAAATCCATGGAAGTTACTTTAGAGACTTATTCTCCTTCAATATATGACCCACTAATTCCTTTTCCGCAAAGAATTAAAAAGAGTAATGTGGATGAATAATTTTCTAAATTTCTAAGTATATTTAAGCAATTGCATATTAATATTCCTCTTATTGAAGCTTTAGAACAAATGCCTAAATATACTAAATTTTTAAAAGATATTATATCAAAGAAACAAAAATTAGAGGAGCATGAAATAGTAATACTGATAGAGAGTAGTGCAATCTTACAAAAGAAGCTACCGCCTAAGCTGAAAGATCCAGGGAGTTTCACTATTCCTTGCACTATATGAAATTCTTATTTTGATAGAGCTTTATGTGACTTAGGGGCAAGTATTAATCTAATGTCGCTCTCTGTTTTTAGGAAATTAGGACTAGGAGAAGTAAATCCAACCACCATCTCTTTACAATTAGCAGACATATCTATAAAATATCCGAGAAGAGTCATTGAAGACGTATTAGTGAAAGTTGATAAGTTCACCTTCCCGACTGACTTCATTGTTCTTGATATGGAGGAGGACGAAGAGATCCCTTTAATATTGGGTCGACCTTTCCTTGCGACAAGAAGAACCTTAATTGATGTCCAGCAAGGAAAACTTGTTTTAAGGGTCGGAGAGGATGAGGTCACTTTTGATATACTTAAGCCTATGAAATTTTCTTTTGAGATACATTCTTGTTTTTAAATAAGTGACCAAGATGTGATCATGGCTGACGAGACTTATGTAGATAATTTTCTAAAGCTACCACTTGAGGTATGTCTTACTCAATCTACACCTATTGAATTTGATGATGAAGAAGTTAAGGAGTGTGAAGGATATTTGGAGGCTATACCACTCTTTCCTCCTACAATGCAACCAAAAGTGAAAGACTTAAAATTAAGTGAGCCAACATCTCCATCAGAAAAACTACTTAAACTTGAGCTAAAATAGCTTCCATCAAATTTAAGATATGCTTTCTTAGGCCAAGACTCTATTTTTTTAGTTATTACAAATAATTCTTTGAATGATATAGAGGAGTAAAAGTTGCTTAGAACCTTAAGGGAACACAAATTGGCTTTGGGTTGGACCATTTCTAACATCAAAGGAATTAGTCCTTCAATTTGCACACATAAGATTTTAATGGAGGATAAATATAAACCAATTGTTCAACCCCAGAGAAGATTGAATCCATCAATGCAAGAAGTGTACATAAAGAAGTGCTAAAGTTATTAGATGCTGGAATTATTTATCCTATCTCGAACAGTGCATGGGTAAGTTTAATACAAGTTGTACCAAAGAAAGGTGGAATAACTATGATCAAGAATGATAATAATGAACTTATACCAACAAGGACGATCACGAGATGGCGAGTATGCATAGATTATAGAAAACTTAATGATGTAACTTGAAAAGATCATTTTTCCTTACCTTTTATTGATCAAATGATAGAAAGACTTACAGGACATGCTTACTACTGTTTTCTGGATGGATACTCTGGTTATAATCAAATAGCCATTGCACCTGAAGATCAAGAGAAGACCACTTTTACTTGTCCATATAAAACATTTGTATATAGAAGGATGCCTTTTGGTCTATGTAATGCGCCAGCCACATTTCAAAGATGCATGATGTCCATCTTCTCGGACATGGTGGAAAATATTTTAGAAGTCTTCATGGATGATTTCTCTATCTTTGGATATTCTTTTGATAATTGTTTGTCTAATTTATCTTCAGTTTTGCAGAGATGCAAGAAGAAAAATTTAGTTTTGAACTGAAAAAAAATGCCACTTTATGGTAGAGGAGGGGATAGTGCTAAGCCATCGAATTTTCTCTAAGGGAATTGAAGTTGACAGAGAAAAAATAGAAGTGATTGAAAAACTCCTACCACAACCAATGTGAAGAGCATACGAAGTTTCTTGGGACATGTCGGATTTTATCAATTTCTAAAATTACTAAACCTCTTTGCAATTTGTTCATTAAAGATGCTCGATTTGAATTTTCTGACGAATGCTTGCATGCTTTTGAAACATTGAAAAGAAAATTAATTTCAACACCTCTAATTGTGATTGGAATTTATTGTTTGAATTAATGTGTGATGTCAGTGATTATGCTATAGGGGCTGTTTTAGGACAAAGAAAATATAAAAATTTTTATGTTATTTATTATGCAAGTCAAACCTTAACAGAGACTCAACTAATTATGCCACTACTAAAAAAAGAATTATTATCAGTTATTTTTACTTTTGATAAATTTCGTTCTTACTTGATAGGTTTGAAGGTGATTGTCTACACCGATCACTCTGCTCTTAAGTACTTGCTTACAAAGAAAGATGCTAAACCAAGATTGCTTCAATGGATCTTGCTTCTACAAGAATTTGACTTAAAAATTAAGGATAAAATGTTTGTGGTAACTAAAGTCTATCCTTATAGAGCAGTTGAAGTACAACATGAGACCAAGGAAACATTTAAAGTGAATGGGTAGCGCCTTAAACCATATATTGATGGAGACTTTTACAAGCAAAAAGTCTCCATCGACCTTGACAATCCCAAATATTGAAGGCAGAGTCTCTCTTAGTGGTGCACTTCAAGATGACATTCATTGACATTAGGAGAGTATCACTTTACTTTTCTTGCTTTATTATTTTTATTAATTCTCTTTTCTTTCTCTTCCATTGAGGACAATGCAAGATTTAAGTTTGGGGGTGGGTTGCATAATAAGTCTATGTTGGCCCAGATGGCAACCCAAGAGGGGGGGGGGGGGGGGGGGTGAATTGGGTTCTTTAAAAAATTAGCCCTTTTTAAAATAGTTTGCTTGTGATTTATGATGGCAAATGCAAGGTAACTATAAAGAGCAGTGAATAAGATAGAGATAGAGAAAGAGACAATGGAACACGGCAAACACAAAAGATTTTATAGTGGTTCGGTGTATCCAACACCTACGTCCACTCCCAAGATTCACTTGGGTCCACACTATAATCACCCTAGATTACAGCCGAGTTGTTTTACAAGCTCACAACTCAACTTGTTGTTTTTCCGGGCGCACAACGAACCCAGCTGGTTTTCAAGGGCTCACCAGCACAAAACCTAACCCAAGCTTAACCAAGCTTGAACCGAGGTAAACTACCTCCTCTAGTTCAATCCCCCAGATTGAACTAGGCACAAACAAAATAAGTATTGTTTTTGAAATACAAAGCTCCTCAATGAGCAAATATACAAATTAAGAATAACAAGGTTTAGAAAAGCCTGATTTGTAGATAGGTTGGCTTTTGAGCTTTTCTTCTTTTCTTCTTTTCTTCTTCTCCTTGCTGGATTGAATCAAGCCTCAGCTCCGATTCTTCACAGTTGAAGCAGTTGAGAAGAGTTGAAAAGCAAGAAATGAATCTCCTTTCTCCAAGTTGGGAAATCCGCCAAGACTTTGATTTGAACGCTTTGGATTCCTCTTGAGCCTTTTGGAGTGGAGTGGATTTGAGCTAGAAGGTTTTCCTTTCAAGATTCAAGCTCTCGGATTTTTGAAATGGGATTTGTCTATCTCAGATTTTCTCTCTTTGTTTTTCAGATTTTTTTTTTTTTTTTGAACAATAGACTTCCCTTTTTATAGATTTCTTTTACACCTTTTTGGAAGAAAACTATCCGTTGGAGTGTACCTTGTATCAAAATATATCCGTTAGAAATAAGTAAAATAGAAATATTACCGTTAGAGCTGATCTGGCAACTTGATTTTTCGTTCCAGGTGGGTTGGAGTCGACTCTAACTTTTCTGGAGTCGGCTCTAGCTCGAGGCGTTTTAAAATGATATTTCTGGAGTCGTCTCTGGCTTTTCTGGGGTCGACAAGAAACTTTTCCGGAGTCGACTCTAACTTACCCGGAGTCGACTCTAGGTCGGGGCCAGAAAAATCGACTTTCTGCTTCTTCTGTGAGAGTCGACTCTAACAGTCTCGGAGTCGACTCTAATGTCCGTGCCAGTTCCGGAGTCGGCTCTGTGATTCTCGGAGTCGACTCTAATGTCTGCAATTCTTACCTAGACATTAGATTCGATCCAGAACACTATGTAACTCCTGATTTTGATCATTTCAATAGTCTTATAGGCTGAAACACTAAATCAAAATCATCAGAGCCTTCAAAAATTATACTCAATAGTTTTGTTAATCATCAAAATCATCAATTGGGTCAACAATCTCCCCCTTTTTGATGATAACAAAAACTTTGAGTATATGCATTCAAAAATTCAATCAAACTAAGGATTATAGTCATTTTAACTTTAAACATTGAAATTAAGGTTTTGATGCCAATGTTCAATGTAAACTTTAAAATTGTACATGAGTTCAATATAATCCATCAATTATGAATTTTAAACTTAATGTGCATAAAATTGTAAATGAGCTTTTTGTTAAGCTCCCCCTGCATTGAGTAGCTCCTCTATATATAACATCAAATTGTAACTGATAACATTTCAATCATTTTGCATAAACAATTAATTCTCCCCCTTTCTTTCTTTCTTTATGCATATATTTTCTGTCTTTGCATATTCAATATTCACAATCTTTCTTTGCATAGCATCCATCTTCTTTTTTTGTTATTAGCAATAAGGAGAGTAAGAAAAAAATTTATAATCTCAATAAAGCATAGGAATCCAATCAATCAAAATTTTGAAAATGTGAAATTGTATTTCATAAGCAAGAACCATTACATCAGTTGATTCATTTACATTTCAAAATGAAATACATTGATATTCAAAAACTTCCTAAGTACAAACTATCAAACTCAAAATCAAGATCAAATGTGCTTGAATACAATTTTCTTTAGATGACCTATTATCTCCATTACATCATCCTTTTGTGATTTCTTAAAATTTTCAAGGCAAGCTTCGATTTGAGAGACTGCAAGGTCAATATCCTTCTTCAATTGACCCGTTGCATGAACATACGATCCTGATCCATCGGCAATGCCTTCCATCCTTTCGAAGATCTTGTGAAGCTCAGCTCCAAAGGATTCTACAGAACTGCCTAAGGTAAAGGATAGCATGTCCAGTCTCGAATTTAGTTCTTCTTCAACAGATTAAAGTCTTCTTTTAATTGAAATTTCTTGAGACTCTGGACTGTCATACTCAGCAAGTAAGCTTCTTAACTGATCAAGTTGTTCATTAGAAAATCTCCCAGAATTTGTTATAGGCTGATGTGGAGGTGATGGAATAGAACTGGGTCCGGCCTCCGAAGGTCCAGCAGAAGAAGGTCCCGCAAAGATGAATCAGGGACTGATGGTCCCGCAGTAGATGGTCCCGGGATTCTTCTAGTCTGGTTCCCTCTGCACCATCTCTATCTGTCTTTCCTCTCTCCTCATCCAAACACCATTTACTTTCTTGAAGCCCATTCTATGAATAGTAGAAATGCTGTAATAATCAGTGTGTCTCAGTTTTCTTAAAGGTTCATTTTCCATTATGAGCACACCCTGGCTTCTAAAACTAGTGTCAGAATCATACCGTATGGCAGTGTTGATCTTTTCTTAGTAGCTGCCTCTGCCATGTATCCTATCATCATGCCAGCTAAATTGACTGGCCTTCCAGTTATAATGCAGTCCATCAACAGAACGTCTCGCTCCGAGACATACTCGAATCTCCCTATTTTTGGAAATAAGATTCTACCACAGATATTATGCAATAATCTGAGTTCTAGGTTCAACTGATTTGCAAAGATTTCTTCGAACTCAGTCACATCTCTTCCTAGCATCCTTGATAGTGCACCACTTCTGTCATTAAGTTGACATTCCATTAAACCAACAGTGGGCATTTCTAATAGGGTTCCAAGAATCTCAGTTGTTATGGTAACCCTAGTTCCTCTTACTGTGCTTATCAATCCTCCTTCTCCTCTGCTTAATCCATTATAAAACTCCTTACCAATGCTGGATAAGTGGGTAAATCTAGTGAGCACACTTTCTCCCATCCCATATCCCTTAAATTTCTTCCAATAGAGAAACCCTTCCGATTCAAATAAATCAAAATTAACTTTTCTCCCAGTGGTAATGGTCTTACCAGCTAATTGATCAACCTTAGGAGATGAGGGTGAAGGTGGAGAATCCTCTTGAGTGGCCGAAGAGGAAGAAGGCGATGGTTGCCTCCGAACCGTGCGTCTCTTCGTTGGAACGGATGCTCCAGCGACGAATCCGCGCCTCTTTGGAGCCATTGAGAGGATTGGAAGGTTAATCAAGGGTTTTGAGTAGATTTGGGGAAGTTGGAAAGGTTTTGGAGTTCTTTGGAAGGTTTAGGAGACGATTGGAATGATTGGGGGTCGACTCCGCCTTTTTATTTTTGACCTAACTCGACTTAGAGTCGACTCCCGAAAACTGGGTGTCGGCTCCGAACCAGAAAGTCTGTCAGCGCTCGTATTAGAGTCGGCTCCACAAAAGCCAGAGTCGGCTCTAATCACTTAGACAGAACATCAAAAACTCAGGTGTCGACTCCGCAAACTGTCAGAGTCGACTCTAACAGTTTCAGAGATAAAAAATTAAGTTTCAAGAATTTGAAACTATTCAAATTAATCATCAAATTATAGATTAAAGTTCTTTAGCAATTGGGGAAACAATGAATCAAGATCTAGATAGATTTCCTTATTGAAATATCAAGATTTTTCAAGAAAATGATGAAATCTAGATAGATGTCCTTAAGAGTTTCAGAAAACTATTCCAAAGGATCACAAACTCCTAATTCTCCTCTAAGATAACAAAATCTTTCTTCACTTAAGGGTTTTGTTAATATGTCAGCTAATTGTTCTTCAGTGTTTACATAATCTAAACAAATTTCATCATTAGCTACATGTTCCCTTATAAAATGATATCTAATTTCTATGTGTTTTGTTCTTGAGTGTTGAATTGGATTTTTAGTTAATTGATTGCGCTAGTGTTATCACATCTTATGGGTGTTTTATCAAGTGTGATACCATAGTCTTCAAGTTGTCGCTTAATCCATAGGATTTGCGCACAGCAACTTCCAGCTGCTACATATTCAGCTTCAGTAGTTGATAATGCAACTGAATTTTGCTTTTTGCTAAACCATGTGATTAAGTTACTTCCTAAGAATTGGCATGCACCACTTGTGCTTTTTCTATCTAATTTACATCCAGCATAATCAGAATCTGAATATGCAATTAGGTTTAATGTGGAGTCTCTAGAATACCATAAACCTACATTTTTAGTTCCATTTAGATATCTTAAAATTCTTTTAACAGCTATTAAATGTGATTCTTTAGGTTCAGATTGAAATCTAGCACATAAACATACTGAAAACATAATATCTGGTCTACTTGCTGTTAAATAAAGAAGGGATCCGATTATACCTCGATAATACTTTTGATCAACCTTTTTACCTTCTTCATCTTTGTCCAGCTTGCATGAAGGACTCATTGGAGTTCCGAGGGGTTTCATTGTTTCCATACCAAACTTTTTGAGTAGTTCTCTTGTGTATTTGGTTTGGTTGATAAAGATTCCCTCTTTGCTTTGTTTGATCTGGAGTCCAAGGAAGAAGTTGAGTTCTCCCATCATGCTCATCTCGAATTCTCCCTGCATCAACTTTGCAAATTCTTGACAAAGAGAATCGTTAGTAGCACCAAAAATAATGTCATCTACGTATATTTGTACTACAAGTAAATCTTTACTTTTTCTTTTCAAAAACAAAGTTTTATCAACATTTCCTCTTGTAAATCATTTTCTATTAAGAATTTACTTAACCTATCATACCAAGCTCTAGGTGCTTGTTTCAAACCATATAAAGCTTTGTGCAATTTAAAAACGTGATTTGAAAATTCGTGATCTTCAAAACCTGGTGGTTGTTCTACATAAACTTCTTCATTAATAAATCCATTTAAAAATGCGCTTTTTACATCCATTTGAAATAAGTTAATGTTCATATGACATGCAAATGCAAGTAATAGCCTAATGGCTTCTAATCTAGCTACAGGTGCAAAGGTTTCATCAAAATCAATACCTTCTTCTTGATTATATCCTTTAGCAACCAATCTAGCTTTGTTTCTAATTACAATGCCATTTTCATCTAGTTTATTTCTAAAAATCCATTTTGATCCTATTACTGAATGATTTTTAGGTCTTTCAACTAAAGTCCAAACATTATTTCTTGTAAATTGATTTAGTTCTTCTTGCATTGCTAACATCCAATTATTATCTTTTTCAGCTTCTTCTATAGTTTTAGGTTCAATTTGTGATACAAATGCAAGATGATTACTAATATTTCTCATATATGATCTAGTTCTTATTCCTTGAGATGGATCGCCTATAATCAATTCCTTAGGATGACTATGAGCATATCTCCAGTCTCTTGGAAGATCTATATCATTATGATCAATATTGACATCATCGTCCTTATGTGAATCATCATCTTTAGCTTCTTGTTCATGATCAGAAGATACTTCAATATTAAGTTTTTCAAGATCTTTTTCAATTATGTTTGTATCTTCCTCATCATCAATCTTTTCAGATCCAGTTGCTAAAGATTCATCAAAAACTACATGTATGGATTCTTCAACTACTAAGGTTTTCTTGTTAAAGATTCTATATGCCTTACTAGTTGTTGAATAACCTAGAAAAATTCCTTCATCAGATTTAGCATCAAATTTTCCTAAGTTGTTTTTACCATTATTATGAATGAAACATTTACATCCAAATGCATGAAAGTATTTTATATTTGGTTTTCTTTCATTCCATAATTCATAAGGTGTTTTCTTTAATATTGGTCTTATTAAAGCTCTATTTAAGATGTAACATGCTGTGTTAATTGCTTCCGCCCAAAAATACTTTGGTAAGTTGCTTTCACATAGCATGGTACGGGCCATGTCTTCTAGAGTCCTATTTTTTCTTTCAACTACACCATTTTGCTGTGGAGTCCTAGGGGCTGAAAAATTATGATTAATTCCATTTTCAGTGCAAAAATTTCAAATAAGTGATTTTCAAATTCTGTTCCATGATCACTTCTTAGAGATACTATAGTAGTGTTTTTCTCATTTGTGACTTTCTTGAAGAATTTCAGGAATATCGAGAAAGTCTCATCTTTGTGAGCTAAAAACATTACCCAAGTATATCTAGAATAATCATCTACAATCACTAGACCATATTTCTTTCCTCCTAGACTTGTGGTTCTAGTTGGTCCGAAAAGATCCATGTGAAGTAGCTCTAAAGCCCTAGAAGTTGAAACAATGTTTTTAGATTTAAAGAACTTCTAGTTTGTTTTCCAAATTGACATGCATCACATATTTTATTATTTTCAAAATCTAGTTTAGGTAATCCTTTAACTAAATCCATTTTAATTAGTTTTGAAATAAGGTGTGTGCTTGCATGACCTAATCTACGATGCCACAACCAACTAATTTCATTTATGTTAGCATTGTCAGCAATTAAGCAATGATCACTCAAAGATAATTTTTCTAATCAACTAAGTAAACATTGCCATGTCTATAACCAGTAAATACAATGCTATCATCAATAGAATTAGTTACAGTGCATATAGAAGATTTAAATGAAACATTAAAGTTTTTATCACATAATTGACTTATACTAATTAGATTATGCTTCAAACCATTAACATAAAGTACATTATCAATAAATATAGATGGAGTTATGCGAACTTTACCAAGGCCCATAATTTGACCTTTACCGTTATCGCCAAACGTCACAACTCCACCTTTCTTTTCTTCCAGGGTGATGAATTCATCTTTGTCACCCGTCATATGTCTTGAGCAGCCACTATCAAGGTACCACTTTTTCTTTGATCTTTTGGCTACAAGACATTCCTGCAATATAATCAAACTTTATGCTTAGGTACCCAAGCTTTCTTGGGTCCTTCATGGTTAGCAGCAATAAAAATTGTTCCTTTCGGAACCCATATTTTCTTAGCTTTAATATTTAACTTGTTGTTATTATTTAACGTTTTGCATTCAAATGATTTATGACCTTTTTCATTACATTTAAAACAAGTTATATTACTTTGGTTGGCTTTTATAAAAATATTCTTTAGAGATTTTTGTTTCCTTATGTGTTATATCCTAAACCTGCTTTGTCAAAAACAGCTTTTTGACTATCTAGGATCATGTTAAGTTTAGTTGAACTTAAAGTGAATTTCTCAACAATGTCTTTATATTTTTTAACATCTTTCTTAAGAGAGTCATTTCTTTAGCTTGCTGTTCTTTATCTAAAGCTAAAGTTTCTAATTGATCTTTTAAATCTTTAGTTGAGTTTTTAGTTTCAGATTTTAACAAATCTATTTCTTGATTAAGATTATCTCTTTCTTTCTAAGTTCTTCTTTTTCATTAGTTAAGTTCTTAACTTCTAAAGCTAATTCATTTTTACTTTTAGCTAAACTAATATTGTCATTTTTCAAAAACTTATACTTTTTTTCAAAGGATTTAAAATCAATCATAAGTTCATTGAAAGCCTCAAACATTTCATCAAATGTAAAATCATCATTTGAGTTTTCAGAACTTACCTCATTGTCGTTGTCGTCGTCGTTGGCCATGAAGCAGATATTGGCAACTTCCTTTTGCTCATCTTCTTCCGACGAGGAAGATTCATCAGACCATGTTGCCATGTATGCTTTCTTCTTTTTCTTGTAGGCCTTTTTCAGCAAAGGACAATCATACTAAAGTGCCCTGGCTTTTTGCACTCATAACATACTAAGGGCTCTTTTTCTTTTTCTTTCTCCTTGTCCTTTTTCTTATCCTTTTCTCCTTCAAATCTTGCTCCAAATTTCTTTTTATGGAAGGGCCTTTTTCTCATAAACTTTCTGAATTTTTTGGCCAAGAGAGCAGTTTCCTCATCATCTTCATCATTACTTTCACTGCTGCTCTCTTCCATTTCTGCAGTCTTGAGGGCAAGTGTTTTCCTTCTTTTTGTTTCCTCCTCAACATGCTGCTTCATTGTTAACTCGTGGGTCATTAAGGATCCTAGAAGCTCCTCTAAAGGTAGTGCATTGAGGTCCTTTGCTTCTTGGATAGCAGTGACTTTGCTTCCCACGATCTTGGTAGTGACCTAAGAATTTTGCGCACAAGATCAGCATTAGAATAAATTCTACCAAGACTTTTAAACCATTCACAATATCAGTGAATCTAGTGAACATGCATGTGATGGTTTCAGTTTGTTCCATTGTAAACAATTCATATTTATGAACCAAAATATTTATTTTGATTCCTTTACTTGGTTTGTTCCTTCATGAGTTATTTCCAACCTATCCCAAATTTCTTTTGCGGAATTACAAGTTGAGATTCGGTTGAATTCATTTGAGTCTAAGGAACAATATAAAATATTAATGGCTTTAGCATTTAGTTGTGCCATTCTCCTATCATTATCATTCCAATCCCTTTCGGGTTTAGGAACAATAGTGCCATCAATAAGGTGTGTGGGTGTACTAGGTCCATTATTATTACTCCCCACAATTCATAGTCAGAAGCTTGAATGAATATTCTCATTCTAGCTTTCCAATATGAATAGTTGGTTCCATTAAATAAAGGAGGTCTATTCGTAGAATGACCTTCAGCAAAACTTGAACCAATTTGTGTTGCCATATGGATCTTTAGCCCTTGATCGTGAGATCAAATTCTAAATGAGCACTTGCTCTGATACCAATTGTTGGCCCAGATGGCAACCCAAGAGGGGGGGGTGAATTGGGTTCTTAAAAATTTAAGACTTTTTAACTTGATTAGTTAGCAAGATGTGCAAGTGAAGGCTAACTAATAAACAAATAAAGAGAGATAGAGAAAGAGAAATGGCACGGCAAACACAAGATAATTTTATAGTGGTTCGGTGCAACCAACACCTACGTCCACTCCCAAGATTCACTTGGGTCCACACTATAATCTCTCTAGATTACAGCCGAGTTGTTTTCCAAGCTCACAACTCAAACTTGTTGTTTTACCGGGTGCACAACGAACCCAGCTGGTTTTAACTCGGGCTTACCAGCACAAAACCCTACACCTACACTAACCCAAGCTAACGAGGTAAACAACCTCCACTAGTTCAATCCACCAGATTGAACTCACAAACAAATAAGATTGTTTTTGAAAACAAAGCTCCTCAATGAGCAAATATACAAATTAAGAATAACAAGGTTTAGAAAAGCCTGATTTGTAGATAGGTTGGCTTTTGAGCTTTTCTTCTTTTCTTCTTTTCTTCTTCTCCTTGCTGGATTGAATCAAGCCTCAGCTCCGATTCTTCACAGTTGAAGCAGTTGAGAAGAGTTGAAAAGCAAGAAATGAATCTCCTTTCTCCAAGTTGGAAATCCGCCAAGACTTTGATTTGAACGCTTTGGATTCCTCTTGAGCCTTTTGGAGTGGAGTGGATTTGAGCTAGAAGGTTTTTCCTTTCAAGATTCAAGCTCTCGGATTTTTGAATTGGGATTTGTCTATCTCAGATTTTCTCTCTTTGTTTTTCAGATTTTTCTGTTTTTTTTTTTTGAACAATAGACTTCCCTTTTTATAGATTTCTTTTACACCGTTTTTGGAAGAAAACTATCCGTTGGAGTGTACCTTGTATCAAAATATATCCGTTAGAAATAAGGTAAAATAGAAATATTACCGTTAGAGCTGATCTGGCAACTTGATTTTTCGTTCCAGGTGGGTTGGAGTCGACTCTAACTTTTCTGGAGTCGGCTCTAGCTCGAGGTATTTCAAAACGGTATTTCTGGAGTCGTCTCTGCTTTTCTGGGGTCGACAAGAAACTTTTCCGGAGTCGACTCTAACTTACCCGGAGTCGACTCTAGGTCGGGGCCAGAAAAATTGACTTTCTGCTTCTTCTGTGAGAGTCAACTCTAACAGTCTCGGAGTCGACTCTAACGTCCGTGCCAGTTTCGGAGTCGGCTCTGTGATTCTCGGAGTCGACTCTAATGTCTGCAATTCTTATCTAGACATTAGATTCGATCCAGAACACTATGTAACTCCTGATTTTGATCATTCAATAGTCTTATAATCTGAAACACTAAATCAAAATCATCAGAGCCTTCAAGAGTTATACTCAGATAGTTTTGTTAATCATCAAAATCATCAATTGGGTCAACAGTCTAGTTGTTTATTTGATTGCTTTGGTTAATTTATGGTTACGTTCTCTTTTAAATATATTTAGTTTGTTTATTTATGTTGTTTAAAAAATTATAAAAAAATTTAAAATAAATAAATAAATAAATAAATAAATAAATAAAATTTGGTTTGTTTATTTGTTTTTATAGAGCCAATGATGAAAATGGTTGAAACAAGTTATGATTTTTAGGAAGAATTCTAAGTGGTTGAGTTGATTAGTTAATACTTAAATTGTTTTTACTTAGTATGATTTTCTCTTTATTCATTAGATGTGTATCATGATCATTAATTGTTTGCATGCCTAGAGATATTTTTTGAAGACTTTGTAAATGTTTATAGTCTCAACTATTCTAGAACTTTCTTGAGAATTACTTGAGGAGAAATTCTAGGTAAAGTTTCACCAAGGAAAGGATATAGGCTATCTTTGGATTGGTTGAGTCTAAAAGCCTAACCCTTTCATCATTGTATCTTTAGTCACCCATTTGAGCCTTTAAAATTTACATTTTGGCTTTTTAATTTTTCTTGTTTAACTCGTATGATTCATACCCTTTTGAACTTAGATACATATATCAGTACCTTTCAATGGAACTTAGTTGATACTTACTTTATGGTTATAAGAGCTTAAAAAAAGAAATTGTGAGAGGTAGGTGTATGAAAAATTTCTATCATACTCCATGCACAGCAAGAAATAAGTTTGGGAGTGTACAAAAGAAAGGTCATCTTATTTAGTGAAAAGTTAAAAGGAGCATATTTAAAAACAATGGCAGTGAACACTACTGTATTGGGGCTGTAATGAGCTGAGGCAGAAAAGAAACCATATATTGCTTCTATGGGAGTCTACTATATATTCAAGAAGAAGATACTTCTAAATTTTTTAAGGTCGGATGAAGGTTTCCTACTGCAATTTACTTTGGATTTGAGATAATTCCTGCATCTACAAAAGAGTTCTTCATCAAGGCATATCTTTTCAAAAATTACTAGAAGGATATTGGTATCATTAAATCATTCTTTAAAGCAAATATTTCCCTTACTGCACGTCCATCAAGTTTTAGCTTTTATGATGCAATAAATCCAATATATATCTTATTGGAATTAAGAAAATACAAATATAATGAAATGCAATGATTGGAAAGAATGTAATAATCTCAAATTCAGATAGGGAGCAAGAAGCAGATGGGATTGTCTAACAAAAAAAAAAGAGAGAAGAAAGATGGTACTGATTCATCAAATGGAGTTGTTTTGATCTTTTCTGACATGATTAAATATAGAAATTGACACAATGATACTTTTATTGAAGAAGTCATTGCGAAAGACATGGAATGGCGCTTTGGGGTAGTTGAACCATTGAATGATTCACATGTGCTCATGGAAGAGGAGATCGGAGATGTGGTGTTTGTGGCCATGCTCTTGTTAAAAAAAAAAAAAATTATGAAAGCTTTGTATGAGCCATTATGAGTGAGACTACTATGCTCTTTATGCCATGGGTATATTGATTTAAATTTCTACTTTGATACATCTTATCCTTTATTTATAGCCCTCGCCCTAGCCTTACATTATAAGCTTATAAAGACCTATTAATCCTTGGTGTTATCTTTTATCTACATTAGTGGAGAGTTAATTTAAAGAGCAAGTATATGGAGTAGATACATACACTTCTTAGAGATTCATTGCATTTACATGTTTGCATAAAACTATATGGAAAGTGAATAATGAAGTGAGAATTATGCATGCTCATGAGTGAAAGAATTGAATATGAGGTGAGACCAAATTTTGTATTAACTTTTGTACTTGAGTTGCATAGGATAATTTCTTTAAATCATGGCATGTGTTAAATCTTTAAGGCTCTATTTGAATAATTAATATTTTGTTTTGGGATGCTTGTTTTATTTTCTTTGCTCGAGGACTAGCAAAGTGCAAGTTTGGGGGTATTTGATAAGTGTAAATTCAACCATTTAATTTATATATTTTCATAATGACATTAGCTAGTTTTTAATTTATTTCTAGTTATATTTATTTATATTTATTTACTTTTTATTTTATTTTGAATGAGAGATAAAATAGAAGCAATACTTCACGCGATGCTTCGACTAATTTAATAAGGATTCCTTTGCGCGATGAAACAGACATCACGGGCGTTGATAAGGTAGCAAAGGCATTTAATGCAAGGAAAAGACTTTGTACACCGTCTCCAGTGCAGCAAGTCTTACATGGGCTATACCGTTCCTTTTTATTGATCCATCTATGAACAACACCCATTAAAAAATGTTAAGACAACTTTACGACATCCCGAGGAAAAAACTTACGACACCCTAGTTTTAAGCTTACAACACCGTAGTTATAAAGTTAAGACACCCATTCAGAAAGCAAAAAAAAGTTACGACATCCTACTTTTAAACTTATGACACCTTAGTTTTAAACTTAAGACACCCGTTCAGCAAAGAAATATGTACACAAATTTCAAAAAAAAGCTGTTTGAGATGCATTAATACCCGTTTAGCTTTTTTTTGAATTTGTGTAAAGACACCTTTTCTAAACATGTGTCTTAAGTTTAAAACTAGGGTGTCGTAAGTTTAAAACTAGGATGTGTAAGTTTTTTTGCTTTCTGAACGGGTGTCTTAATTTTATAACTATAGTGTCGTAAGTTTAAAACTAGGGTGTCGTAAGTTTTTTTTGCTTTCTTAATCGTCTTAATTTTGACGTGATATGAATTAATACCAGCTTTTTTGGGAATTTGTGTACAGACTAGTGGGTGTCGTAATTTTATAACTACGATAAGATTAAAACTAGGGTGTCGTAAGTATTTTTTGCTTTTTTAACGAGTGTCTTAGTTTTATAACTATGGTGTCGTAAGTTTAAAACTATTGTGTGGTAAGGTTTTTTTTGCTTTCTTAATGGGTGTCTTAATTTTGACGTGATGTGCATTAATACCCGTTCATTTTTTTAGATACATTTTTTGAAGGAGTGTTGTAATTTTATAACTGTGGTGTTGTAAGTTTAAAATTAGGATGTCGTAAGTTTTTTTTGCTTTTTGAACGAGTGTCTTAACTTTATAACTATGGTATTGTAAGCTTAAAACTAGGGTGTCATAAGTTTTTCCCTCGGGATGTTGTAAAGTTGTCTTAACATTTTTTAATGGGTATCATGCGTATGTGGACCAATAAAAAGGAACGGTGCAGCAAGTCCTACATGGGCTGCACCGGAGGCGGTGTACAAAGTCTTTTCCTTAATACAAGCGGTGAAACAAACTTCAGGGGTGATTTATTGATAAACTGGCCGCGTAACTTCCTCCACACCGTGGCTTCACGTCCAAATGTCGTATTCCATTCGAGAGTCTCTCTTTGGGCGGTTTCTTGGGAGCTATCTCAATCATTCAACGATCATCCAACGGTCCAAAGGAAAAGGCACTTGGAAGGACTCTAAGGCAGTGATTTCCATCGTATTCAAGATGGCTTAGCTAAATCTTATCCTTATCCATCCAACTATAAAAAGGAGGCAGTAGTTTGCATCCAATATAGAACAGAGTCTGGGAGACTTTTAGAGTTTTTCAACGGGAGAGGATCTGAAGCTGCACGTTCATCAATTGCTTCCAATGGAAAAACATTAGTTTTCTTAGTTTTCTTTTTGCTTTCATTATGAACTAATTTCTTTTTCTAGAGCATTGATGTAATCTATCAATGAATACATAATTTATTTTATTAGTTATTTTATTTTTAATATTTCTATGATTGAGTGTTTAATTCTTATGATTAATGCTTACAATTTATTGTTTGATTAATTGAAATACAATGAGATCGAGAGGTGATTTATTATTTCTTATGATTAATTCTTGTAATTTATTGTTTGATCAATTAAATTACAATGACCGAGAGGTGATTTGTTATTTTAGACCTAAAATTAAACATCATTAGTTGAGCAAAAGTAGAGATACTTTACCGCAACTAGTGTGATTTTTAGAAAATTCAAAGTACGTAATGAGTCTCTAATTAATTAAATTCACATAGAGATATGGAGTTGTTCATTGGAGATATTTTTGATATCATTCGAAAGAAGATATTGGATAATTAAGAAATTTTTAATCATCAACATGGGATTATTAGAATTTAATAATTAAGAAGAATAAATTATGTGGGATTTGTTGGGTGAAATTAATCGCTCTAGATATATTCTCATCATATTTTTATACGTTTAAATTTTTACGCTGGGTTAATTTTTAGATTAAATAATTTTACAGTAGAACGTTTCGTTTATATTTGATTTTTCAAATAGTAATTAATTTAATCAATTTTGGTATTCAATAACATAAGTAATCTCTATGGATTCGACATCCTTTTCTAAAAATACTCTACTACTTGTTACGATTCTGTGTGCTTGCAAATAATTTATGCAAACAGCTCCCCTGCTTGCAGCCCAGGCGAGTCCTCCCCAGAGCCCTGGCACCAGAAGAGTCGAAGTGAACGCACCACCTCCCGCGTTCTTTCTCTTCTTCTTCATCATCCTCTGGGCCACCAAGGAAGATGTCGACCATTAATCACCAAGCGGAGGAACGTTTGGATGAGTACCACCGCTGGCTAGAGGAGCTTGCCAGAAAAGTCAACAACCAGCAGGAGGCAGAGTACGACACCCGTCCTCCTTATAGTCGTCGAATTCTGGACGAGCTTGTCCCCAACAGATTTTGTCTCCCCCAGCTGGATCCGTATGATGGTACGATTGATCCCCTTGATCACCTTGAGAGCTACAAAGCTCTCATGAAAGTCCAAGGGGATACGGACACCCTCCTATGTAAGGCTTTCCCTGCCACTCTACGGAAAGCCGCCCGTACCTGGCACTCTAGCCTATCCCCGCACAGCATCGATTCCTTCCGAGAGCTGAAAAGGGTCTAGCGCACTTCGATGCTTGTCGGAGAATCCTGCGGGTTGCGAACAGCCTCTTCTCCGTACATCAGAATGAGGGGGAGTCTCTTCGGGACATCGTGGCCTGGTCAAATCGGCCGCCCTTGAAGTTTACCACTTAGACGACGCAATGGCGACTCTGGCACTAAAGCGGGGACTTCTCCCTTCCCGCTTCACTTTTTCTCTAGATAAAAAGCCTCCCAGCTCCTACTCTGATCTCCTTCTCCGTGCACAGAAGTACATCCATACGGACGAGGCCAACTTCACCCATCGGGAATATGAACGGGGATCCAGCCGAAGGTCCACCTGTCTTGAGCCAAGTGGATCCTCCCGTCCTAAGAAGCCCGAGCCACCGCGCTGACCAGACAACAGGCATCGAAGCCTCGCCCCCTGGGAAAGCAAGCTCACGCCTCTTCTCGCCCCCCGCTCTCACATTCTTATGGAGATTAAGTGCAAGCCATATCTTCAGCGACCTCCTCTTATGAAGAAAGGCCTCCCCCATGACAAAAGCCGCTACTGTCATTTCCACCGGGACTACGACCATGACACCGACAACTGCTACAGCCTAAAGCGCACCATCGAGGAACTCATTCAGCGGGGTTACCTCGAAAAATATGTCCAGAAGGCACCTCCGGCGATACCGGCGCTCATGGGGCCTCCACCAGCTCGGGCTGCTATCAACAATGCCCCGATGGAGAGAACGATGTGAATGGTGTCTTGGGGAGCAGCCTCTCCATCTAAGCGGCCAAGGGGGAGCGGGGGTTCAGATGATGTAATCCCCGTCGGGGAGTCGGCCAGGGTAGAAAATGTAAATAATGAAGGCATCGTTGTTTCGATGATGATCGCCAAACACCCTATAAAAAGGTTCCTGGTTGATAATGGAAGTTCGGCCGACATCATTACTTACAATGCATTTGTTAGGATGGACTTGCCTCTTAACTCTCTTTAGCCGGTAGCGGCTCCCCTGGTCAGTTTCATAGGAGATTCAGTAAGAGTGGAAGGCGAAATCTCCTTACCGATGATGGCTAGAATACCGCCGCGTTAGAACACAGTCATGATGACATTCCTTGTTGTCTGGGTACCTTTGGCATATAATGCCATTCTCGGCCGACCTGGCCTCTACCTCCTCGATGTGGTTATCTCCACTAAGCGCTTTCTTGTGCAGTTCCCCACCAGCAACAGAGTCGGCGAAATGCAAGGAGAGACAGCTCGGTCCTACCCTGCTATCACGTAGCTTCAAGTCCCCAAGAGGTCGAGCCACCTTCGGAGGTGCCAAACCCTAGAGAATCTAGTAAGGGAGGAGAGCCAGCTAAGCGGCTACTGACCTTTCCATTGGGGGATGATCTAGCAAGGATAGTGCGAGCCAGTGGACTCCTCCCTCCAGAAGATCGTGGATGCCTCTTGGTTTTCCTGCGGGCTAACTCGGACATCTTCATCTGGTCAGCATCCGACATGCCCGGCATTCCATCGGAGGTGATTACTCACAAGCTCAACATCGACTCGAAGCATCATCCAATCTGCCAAAGAAAGAGAAGTTTTGCCCCCGAGCGGCAGAGAGCCATTGACGAGGAGGTTAACAAGCTGCTCGCTACCAGCCATATTTGGGAAGTACACTACCCGAACTGGTTGGCCAACGTAGTTATGGTCCGAAAGGCGAATGGGAGCTGGAGGATCTGCATCGACTTTACCGACCTCAACAAGGCATGCCTGAAGGACAGCTTCTCCTTGCCCCGGATTGATCAGCTGGTAGACTCAACATCAGGCCACGAGCTTCTCAGTTTCATGGATGCCTTCTTTGGGTACAACCAAATAAAAATTGACCAAGGTGACGAGGAGCACACCTCCTTCGTGACCGAGAAGGGCATTTACTGCTATAAGATAATGCCTTTCGGCCTCAAGAACGCGAGAGCAACTTATAGAGGTTGATGAACAAGGTCTTCCAAGACCAGCTGGACCGGAACATGAAGGTTTATGTGGACGATATGCTGACAAAGAGTGCCGCGCTTTCGACCATATTTCTGACTTAGAGGAGACCTTCAACAACCTTTGCCGTTTCCAAATCAAGTTGAACCCGAAGAAGTGTGCCTTTGGGGTCACGGCAGGCAAATTTTTTGGTTTTTTGGTGACCCATCGAGGGATTAAGGTGAACCCAGAGAAGATTAGCACCATCCTTGATATGAGGCCGCCAACCAATAAGAAAGAGGTGCAGCGGCTCACTAGAAGGTAGCAGCCCTAAGCCGTTTCCTTTCCAAATCAGTTGAAAGGTGCCTATCCTTTTTCAAAGCCCTACATAGGGTAAACAGGTTCAAGTGGATGAATGACTTCCATAAAGCTTTCGAGGGACTAAAGACGTTCCTATCTTCTCCGCCACTCCTATCGAAGCCAAAGGATGGAGAGAGTCTTTTCCTTTACCTTGCCGCCTCCTCAGAAGCTGTCAGCTCCGTTCTGGTGCGCCTCGACACCGACGGAACCCAGAAGCCTATCTACTATGTGAGCAAGGTACTCCACGATGCTAAGGTCAGATACTCCAGGACAGAGAAGATTATTTTTGCTCTGATCATCTTTTCCCAGCGTCTCCATCCATACTTCCAGGCTCACCCTATTGTGGTGCTCACAGACGAACCCCTTAGAGCTATCTTGGCTCATCTTGACACCTCAGGCTGACTTGCCAAATGGGCGATCAAGCTGGAAGAGTTCGATCTCTCATTCCAGGCGAGGTTGGCTCTGAAAACCTAGGTTTTAGCTGATTTCCTAGTCAACTGCGCTTGGACGGAGGTGCAAGCAAAAGAAACTCCCGTGGGGCAACCCGACACCGAGATTGATGACGTAGGGAAATTTTGGATCCTCCATGTTGACGGTGCCTCAAACTCCCAAGGGAGCTGTGCTAGTCTCATCCTTGCGGGTCTAGGGGCGAGAAGGTGGAGTGTGCCCTTCGGATCCTATTCAAAGTTATGAACAACCAGACTGAATACGAAGCCCTGCTGGCTGGGGTGAGACTCGCCCAGGAGCTTGGGGTGAGGCATCTCAGGTTCTTCACCGATTCCCAACTCTTCTTCGAACAAATCAACGAAGAGTACGAGGTACAGGACCCCACCATGGCTCGATACCTGGATAAGGTCCGACTCCTAGTCTTCTCATTGGCCTACTTCAATATCAGCTACATCTCTCGAAGCGAGAACGCCAAGGCTGACAACCTTTCCCGCCTGGCCACCTTGATCGGCGGTGTCATAGGGGATGCCTACATCGAGCACCTGAAGAGGCCCAGCATCGAGGACAAAGAGGAGGTCCTCCTGATGGCCTAGGAGCCAACTTGGATGGATGCCTACATCTTTTACCTTATGGATGACACCTCCCAGCTAACTACGAGGAAGCCAGGCTGCTCAAGTAGAGGGCCTCCAAGTTCACTCTTCTCAACAGACGTCTGTATAGGAGATCATTCTCCTACCCCCTTTTCAAATGCGTTGGACCTGCAGATGCCGACTACATCCTCAGAGAGATCCATGAAAGCATCTATGGAAATCACTTGGGAGGCAGATCGCTGGCCCAAAAGGCCCTCGTCAAGGCTACTTTTGGCTTACCATGAGGGAAGACGCTGCCAAGCTGGTTCAAAAATGCGACGGCTACCAGTGGCACATGCATATTCAGCGTCAGCCGTCTGCCTCATTGAGTTTGCTCTCGGCCCCATGACCCTTCACCTAGTGGGGAATGGACATCCTCAAACTATTTCCCCCGGCTTTGGGCCAGTGGAGGTTCTTGTTCGTCGCCATCGACTACTTCACCAAATGGGTTGAGGTCGAGGTGCTAGCCAAGATTACCAAGAGTAGAGTTAAAGCCTTCTTCTGGAAATCTATCATATGTCGTTTCGGCTTGCCTCACACCATCATCACCGATAACGGCCGGCAGTTAGACAATGCCACATTCAAGACTTTCTGCCTCGAGTTGAACATCCGCCACCGGTCTACCTCTGTCGGCCACCCGCAGTCTAATGGGGAGGCCGAGTTTATGAATCGCACCATCCTTTGGGGACTCAGAATCCGGCTGGATGGATCCAAGGGCTGATGGGTGGAGGAGCTTCCCAGCGTGCTGTGGGTGTATCATACAACTCCAAGGGCTCTGATAGGCGAGACTCCCTTTAGTCTTGTCTTTGGATCTAAAGTGGTCCTTCCTGTCGAGATCGGCCTGTCAGCTCCCCGGGTGGAGTCCTACAACAAAGAAGATAACCCTACACAATTGAGAGCCAACCCCTATTTTATCGATGAAGCACGCGATCGAGCACGGCTTTGGATGGTGACCTTTTGCCAGCAGGCGGCTAGGTATTATAATGCCCAGGTACATCCCAAGAGGTCTGCCCTAGAGACCTAGTCCTCAAGAAGGCTGAGGTGTCCAAGCCAACGGAAGGAGGCAAGTTATCTCCAAATTGGGAGGGTCCTTATCGTATCATTGAGGTACTTCATCGGGGGGCATACCGGATTGAAGAGCTCAATGGGTGACCCATCCCGCATACTTGGAATGTGGATAACCTTTGCCAATACTATCAATAATGTATCCCCTCTATGATTGTCAATAAAAAATTTCCTCAACATCACACCTGGCTGACCTCCAAATCTGAGGACTTGTTTTCTAAAGGAGCTCATCGGCATCACAGTTAACGGGACACCACTCGGTCCGGCTAGAAGATGCTATCGAGTCAGTTCAAGTCCCTAACAGCTCCATACCCGAATGAGTCATCCCTCGGGCTGGCACACAAACCCCCGAGGTGGTTCTAAAGGAGATCGTCGGCATCGCGGCTAACGGAACACCACTCGGTCTAGCTAGGAGATGCTCCTGAGTCGGTTCAAGTCCCTAATAGCTCCGTACCTGATCGAGTCTCCCCTCGGACTGGCACACTATTGGGAATTGTATCCTAAAGCCAATCATTTGATGATTGTGCTAATGTAAAGTGAATTTAAATTTATATATTAATAAAAGTTATTTGGCAGTTTATTCATTACAAGAACATCTTCTTAAAACTCTTAATAGTAATAAAGCCCTCAGGATCCTCTTTCACAATAAAGAACGATTTATTTTTGAAGGTCCTCAAAAGAGTTTGCGATCAAATGATATACTATGATAGGGCCATAGTACTATCAATTATAGGACATTGTATATCATATTTGTTGGTTGTCCTCTTGACCAAGGAGTGTAGAGACACTGGTATGGCATACAGGTGAAAGTGTAGGAGTACATTTCACCGAACGTGACTCATTTTGGATACTCTGCTATCAAGAGTTAATCCGAGAAGATATGGGTATAAGTATCCTTAAGACTTAAAGATCACAACTGCTGACTTGCAAGCAACTCATTGTACTTAGGTGCCGGACCACCTGGATTTTTAATCCAGCTACGAGGTTACTAGATGCAGTCAAGTACTTGTGGTAGTCAGTTATGGATCAAGATAGAATTTGACCTATTCTGCTAAAAAGAGAAATGCTTGTGTTTCAACTTAGCAAGACCTCGGCCAAGGCACTTCATGTGAAGGTCACATGATCACTAAAGTTGAAATCACTTTATGGATTTGCTATTTAGAGTTGACAGGCTCTTAAGCCATCCTTAACATTTGTGGTTAAAAGGATGAATTATACGGTAACTATTTCTTAGGGTTCTTGGAGTTTGCTTGGCAACTCTTCGACCTATCCGAACATCGGGTTCCACTGCTAGATTGGCACATCGATTAGTATAGAAAGTTGTTCCTATGCTACTGGCTTAGGTTCGAACCTAGAGAGTCATATGCATTGAAGTTTTCGAGGATGATCTATTTGCTGATCAACGATTAAGAATCGTATATGATTTAATTAATCAATTTGATTGATTAAATTATCTTAATTGGGTTAAGTACAAGTGAATAAGATTTAATTAGGTTTAAGTCTATTAGAAGGACTAATCAATTTTAAATATTGATTTGAAATTAGACTTGATTTAGATTTAAATAGATTCATGACTAGCTAAATTTGATTTGGGCTAGGACCATGATTTATATATGTTCAATCCAATAAATTCAAATCAGCTTAAACCAAAACCCAAACTCAAACCCCATGTCTGAAAAGAGTTTTCTTGCATGAGAATCTCATATGATGAGATAACTAAAATCTCATCTCATGAGAGATTAAATTCTCATGCATAATTTAATGCATAACCTTAATCTTCTCCAAATGGTTTCCATTGGAATTCTAAGTGTTAGAATTCATATGGAATTAATGTACCTTTTTGAATTAACCAAACGATGGAATTCTAAGTGTTAGAATTCACATCTCTTTGGTTTTCACCTAATGTTGGAATTAACAAAATGTTTGAATTCTAAGTGTTAGAATTCATAGGTTTGTCACCAAACGTCGGAATTAACAAAACGTTGGAATTCTAAGTATTAGAATTCATATATCTTTGGTTTTCACCAAACATCAAAATTCTAAGTGTTAGAATTCAATGGGCTAAAGGCTGAATTGAGCCTATAAAATAGAGGACATTCTTTACCAGATTACAAAAATTCTAAAGAGTCAGAATAAAATGATATAGTTCTAAGAGTTAGAACAGAAAATCCTGGTGTGATTCTGATGTTAGCAAAAGTTTGATGGATTTTGGAGGAAGATTCAAGTGGAAGGATTCAAGATCAGTAAAGTTGTTTTTCTGTGAGCTAGCACTTTAGGGAATCCGATCATTCGAGGACTTCGCGTGGACGATTCTAGAGGTCAGATGATTGAACGGCTGCAGAGAACAATGAATTTACCTATTGTTCTTAAGGTAAGTGATATGATCCCTAGATCTTAAGGCAAGCTTCAAGACAAGTAGTATAACTTCTTATATTGATGATCAAGATATGATCTTGATGATTTTATTTATATGCATAATTTAGATCAAATGATGCTATAGTATAAGGCAAAGATATGATCTTGATGCATGTTGGATAGATTAATATTTAATCTTTAAGCTTCCGCATTGGTAATCGTTATCAAAATTTTAAAATATGCATGCCTTGGAGGTTATTTCTCCTTACACACACAAACCCCCGAGGCGGTTCTAAAGGAGCTCATCGGCATCGTAGCTAACGAGACACCACTCGGTCTGGCTAGGAGATGCCCCCGAGTCGGTTCAAGTCCTTAACAGCTCCGTACCCAATCGAGTCACCCCTTGGGCTATCACACAAACCCCCAAGGTGGTTCTAAAGGAGCTCATCGGCATCGCGGCTAACGGAACACCACTCAGTCTGGTTAGGAGACGACTCCGAGTTGATTCAAGTCTCTAACAGCTTCGTACCCGATCAAGTCACCCCTCGGGCTAGCACACAAACCTCAGAGGCTGTTCAAAGGAGCTCATCGGCGGTGTGGCTAATGGGACACCACTCGGTCTGGCTAGAAGATACCTCCGAGTCGGTTCAAGTCCCTAATAGCTCCATACCCGATCGAGTCGCCCCTCGGGCTAGCATGCAAAACCCCGAGGCGGTTTTAAAGGAGCTCTTCAGCATTGCGGCTAATGGGATACCACTCAGTCCAGCTAGGAGATGCCCGCGAGTTGGTTCAAGTCCCTAATAGCTCCATATCCGATCGAGTCATCCCTCGGGCTGGCACACAAACCTCCGAAGCAGTTCTAAAGGAGCTCGTCGGCATCGCAGCTAATGTGACTCCACTCGGTCCAGCTAGGAGATGCCCTCGAGTCGGTTCAAGTCCCTAATAGCTTCGTATCCGATCGAGTCGCCCCTCGGGCCAGCACCCAAACCTCCGAGGCAATTCTAAAGGAGCTCATCGGCATCGCGGCTAATGGAACATCACTCGGTCCAGCTAGAAGATGCCCCCGAGTCGGTTCAAGTCCCTAACAGCTCCGTACCCAATCGAGTCATCCCTCGGGCCGGCACACAAACCCCCAAGGCAATTCTAAAGGAGCTCATCGGCATTGCAGCTAATAGAACACCACTCGGTTTGGTTAGGAGATGCCTCCGAGTCGGTTCAAGTCCCCAACAGCTCTGTACCCGATCGAGTCGCCCCTCATGCTGGCACACAAACCTCCGAGGCAGTTTTAAAGGAGTTCGTCGGCATCGCGGCTAACAGAACACCACTCGGTCTGGCTAGGAGACGCCCCCAAGTTGGTTCAAGTCCCTAGCAGCCCCGTACCCAATCGAGTCACCCCTCAGGCTGGCACACAAACCCCCATAGCAGTTTGAGAACCTAGCAGCCTCGTACCCATTTAAGTCGTTCCTCGGGTTAGCTTACAAGCCCCTGAAGCGGTTCTAAAGGCCCCCTAAATGCGTTCAGGTCTTCTTCAGTTGGCGATAACATTCTATGTCCGCCCGGCCGGGTGCCTGAAGTATGGAGGACTTAGTTGGCAACGCAGGCCCCCGTGGGCTTGGGTTGGACTGTAAGGATAGCAGTGACCGCTCACTACCAAGCCTAAGTCTCAGGAATTATGGCGGCACTACATATACTTGGAGCAATTGCAAAGAATGAGAAGAAACTTTTTAAGCAAAATACTTTCCTTTTTCATTGATATCTTTGGTAGTTACAAAATCTGACTCAAAGTCGGTTAAAAAAAGAAAAAGGAAATAATACAAGGAG
This sequence comes from Calamus simplicifolius, assembly GCA_900491605.1. Classification (NCBI taxonomy): domain Eukaryota; kingdom Viridiplantae; phylum Streptophyta; class Magnoliopsida; order Arecales; family Arecaceae; genus Calamus; species Calamus simplicifolius. The sequence goes on from UESW01001500.1 coordinate 80,922, forward strand.
TCCCTAATCTATGGTCCGCCGGGTCCCGACTCTCTACCGGCCACATCCCCGTCTGACCCTTCGTCGTCCAGGTCCCTGGGCTGGATGGCTTCAAGGTCAAGTTATTGATTCCAAACCTTCGCCTTGCAATGGTTGAAGCCTTGTGCATAGGCGTCAATGCTGAACTTAGTCACTTCTTGCTTGAACTTTGGCAACCCTCAGAACCCTGCGATGGCATTTTGAGCCCGGGCCTCAGCTTCCCGGGCTCGTACCTCAGCTCCCCCAGGCCCGGCTCTCGGCCTCTTCAACTCAGGCCTCAGCATCCCAGGCTTGGGCCACAGCTTCGGCCCGCCTCTGTTCTACCTCGCATGCTGTCATCTCTGCCGTGGCGGCCCTCTCCAAAGCGGCCTGATATTTTGATGATTAACAAAAGCTAAGAGTATATTTCCTATGATACTAATGAAATTGACAAGTGTTTCAGGAATTTAGAAAAGTTAAATATTCAAAATTTGTATAAAAATGGGCTTGAATCAGTTTTTAATGGTATGTGTTAAAGTTCAGAGTTTAGAACCGACAGCCAGAGTCATTAGAGCTGACTTCAGAGCGTATCGGAACTGTTTGGCACTTTTGGCATGGTTTAGAGTCGACACCCAAAAAATTAGAGCCGACTCTAACCTGAGATATAGTGAACTATTTTTCTGCTTCAGAATTTAGAGTTGACACCAGCATAATTAGAGCCGACTCTAACCTAAGAACAGAGACAACATTTTTTGGAATACTGTTAGAGTCAACCCCAAGGAAATTAGAGCCGACTCCAGCTCACAATGTGTCGATCCCATAGAATTCCAGAGCTGACTCCACGATGAACTTTTTCGTACTATTTTTGGAAACCCAACTTAGAGCCGACACTTTGAAAGATTGGAGCCGACTCTAACTTGTTAGAGTCGATTTTCATATTTGTCAGAATCAGCTCTAACGGTCATATTTCTTCACCTACTCTTCAACGGCTCTTTGCCTTTGCATGTTGAACTAATCCAAGTACTCTCAATGGCTAGTTTGCATCAAAAATATGGATTAAGAGAGATTATAAAAAGGGGATTCCAACCATTCAAAATATAAGAGAAGAATACGAGAAGAAAAAGAGAAAAAGAAAGAAATTTCAAAGAGGGAAATCTCTGATTCAAAGCCTAACTATTGAAAAGAGATAGAAGAGAAATCCAAAAGCCTTCCAAGATCAAATCCGAAGGATTTCCATCGATTTGAAGAAGAAAAGCAAGAGCCCTAGTTCTTCAACCTTCTCTTCACCAAGCTTCCTTCAAGTGCCTAAGTTCAAGCTTTGAAAGATCATTCAGAAGAGAAGAGGAAAAGAAGAAAAGCTCAACATCAAATAGCTTCAAATCAGGCTTTTCTATTCTCATTTTACTTATATTGTTTATTTTCTCATTTGAGGAGCTTTTAAATTGCTGTAAATATTTACTTGAGTTATTTGCTTTTTGATTCAACCAAGGGATTGAATTAGTTGAGGTAGTTGACCTCGGGCAAAGCTTGTGTTAGGTTGTGTGCTGGTGAACCTGTGAAAACTGGTTGGGTTCGTTGTGATCCCATTGTAAAACAACAAGTTCGGGTTGTGATCTTACAAAACAACTCAGCTGTAATCAGGGTGATTATAGTGTGTACCCGAGAGTTGCTTGGGAGTGGATGTAGGTGTAGCTAACACCGAACCACTATAAAATCTTGTGTTTGTCGTGCTTATCTTTTTCTCTCTCTCCTTTTAAATTGTGCTCAGCATTCATAGCATCACACTTTCTACACTTCACTTGTGCACATTCATCTTGTGGAATTAGTTTTAATCATAAAATTTTTGAAAGAACCCAATTCATCCTCCCCTCTTGGGTTGCCATCTGGGCCAACAACCGTCGAAGGATCCTCACCGGAGTTTTCTCCGACAGTGGGACTTTTGTAGGTTGCTCATTCTGAAGGAGGGTTACATCAGCAGACAAGACTTCTGTTCGACGTCTAGCTCCAGTGATTGAGCGTTAACAACTTCAATTCTTTTTCTCCACGCTGATGCTGTTCGTTTACCAATCTGTGCAAACGGATTACAAGACAAAATACCCAGCATCCCCATAATTCTGTTAACTATTGTCTAGTAATAGGGTTTGTATCTAAAGCCCCACTCGAACAAGGCAATGGGCAGTTTGATCGTCATGTGAAATTTCAGTTCTTTTACACTGGGTTCTTGTATGTGTTTCATTGATGTTGTAATCCCTCACGTTAAATATATATATAATAAAAATGCATGCCGTGCATGCAAGCACGTGGCAGCGCATGGCACGGCATTTGCCGTGCATGGTAGTGCCTGCCTCGCGCCTGTGCGCACGGTAGTGCCGCGCACAGACGGAGAGGAGGGAGCCCTCCCCTCGCCGATAAAAGGGGGTCTGGCCCTCGCCCGCCTCCGCCACCCCGCCACTATCAGGTAAGCCCTCCACCACCTAGAGAGAGAGAGGGAGAGAGAGTTGAGGAGGAGTGGGTGTTCAGCCATGCCTCGGCCATGCCGAGGGCCCCGATGGCGTCGAACGGACTGGATGCTGAAGGGGGGAAGGAAGCCGACCGCTCAAGGTGATCGAAGGAAAGGAAAGGGGCAGTCCTTCTCTAAAGCGGGAGCCGAATCGGCTCCCGCCTTGGTTCGGGCTCGCTGGGCCCGGGCCACGGGTGGTAGCCTTCATTGGCATTGGGGCGGCATCTGATGGGTCTGGCCGACTGTGTCGCTGCCTAGGGAGAAGTTGAACGAGAGGAAGAAGAAGAAGAGGAAGAAGAAGAAAAAGAAAAAGAAAAGGAAAAAGAAGAGAGAGGCGGCTATCGACAGCAGTCGGCATTGAGCCGATCGTCGGATGGCCGAGGAAGGGTCAACGATGGCCCTAGCTGTCGACAATTTCCCCCTGGTTCGAGTGAATCGGGGGTGGGGCAGAAAAGGAAAGAGGGCTGGGCTTGGGTTCGATCGAGCCTAGTGAGCCCGATTGCGCAAATTTTTGGGACCCAAATTTGGGCTGCGCCTAACAAGAAGAGCATAAAGTTTGGATCAGCTTTGATCCCAGTTTAATTAAAAAAATTAATTTTTTATTTAAGTTAATATATTTAAAGATATTGAAGCTTCAAATTGGGTCCAGAATTAGACTAAGCAGAGTATAGGAATCATTTTGACATTCTGATTTTAAATATTAAAAATTTAAGAAATTATGTTGTAGCATCCAAAAGTTCCAATAGGTGATTTACATCTTTGAATTAGCACCCAGAGGTAACTAAGCTATTTACAGTTATTTTCATAAATTATTAATTATATCCTTTTGGATTAAACGTTATGTATAGAATTATTTGAAAAAGTGAAAAAAAATGGATTTTTATAGTACCCCATATATGCAAATATTACTTGACATGGTTATTTTAAAATTGTTAATTTATATAAATTATTTGGTATTCATACATGCAATTAATTATTGGACATGATTATTTTAAAATTATTAATTTCTACAAATTATATAGTACTCATATATGCAATTGATTATTTGATATAGTATTTTAAAATTACTAATTTTTACAAAATATTTGGTACATCAAATTTATTATACTTAGTACATGTCTATTTGACACGTTCAAACTACTTTAAATGTGAAAAAGCATATTGAATATATTTTATAAAAATAAATATTATCATGCAAATCTTAACTCGACTCAACTCATCTAAGCCTTTTTTCATCTTCATGAGATCGACTACATGAATATGCTTCCTCCATTCTGTTCTATTCAGGAGCAAATCGATATTTAAATTATAAATAGTTATATATTTTTTAATTATTTTTATTCATATTAGTTTAGGTCTATCTCTAACTTTATTCTTACCATAAATTGTTAAAAGATTATTCTTTCTAACTGGAGCATCTAAAGGTCTACGTTGTATATGTCCAAACTATCGTAATTGATTTTATCTCATTTTATATTCAATTGGGGTTACTCTTATCATTTCTCTTATATATTTATTTTTAATTCGATCTTTTAAAGTTTTACCACCATATATCCATCTTAACATATGCATTTCTGTTACAGTTAATTTATTCACATGTTGTTTCAATATGCCACCAATACTTTGTTTCATATAGCATAACTAGTATAATAGTAGTTTTATAAAATTTTTTTAATTTTAATGGGATGTGCCGATCATACAATAATTAAAGCTTTTATTAGAGTAAACTAGATTAAAATTTTATTGTAGCTTCAAACATTGATGTTATATTATTTTGATGTATAGTTCAAATCTTATTTGATATGATTTTGTATTAAAAAATTTATTAAGCTTTAATGATATATAACTATTATTTTTTTATATTAATTATTATGTTACTAAACGTTTTGCATGCCTGACATTTTCTTTAAATCCATCGTCGGGTCTAAAACGTGATAGACATCATCGGGCCTAAAGCGTGACAGATGTAGTACTCTTTCGCGGAAATCATTTTCAGCTACATCCTAGCAACCATCATTTTGGGTTGCTAGTGACGTAAGCATAGCTTGCTCGTCCGAAATTAAGAGATATTTTTCCTTCCATCTGAATGTACCATTCTTCTTCTTACCTTGTAGTTGTATATATATATATATACACTTCGTTTCCACGTAACATATACTTCGTTTCCACTATTCTTGGTGGAAGCCTTTTAGAGGGTTTTTTTTTTTTGGCCCTTCATTTTTTGTTGAGAATGTTAAGAATTTTGTATGTTTTATATGAATCAAATTCATATATTCATGTAACGGAGGATAAAATAATGCATAAATTTAATTTTTAAAGTCCAAAATCCTTAAAAATAGATTTAGTTAATAAGAAACAATATAAGATTAAATTTAAATCATACCTATGTTCTTTGTTGAGAATGAAGATTGATGAAGTTGATAAACGATTTATCATCAGTCGTTCATGCGTTCAGCCTCCAATGGTGGATCCACGCAGAGATTTTTGGATAATGTCCTTTTAGGATTGGATGATAACCTTTTAATGAAGAATGCTAGCGCCTTTTTGCTTCTTTAATTGATTTTTCAAATCAAGAGACTTAATAATCAAGATCTAATCTTGATTTATTAAGAAAGAGAAAGAGAAGAGGACGTACAGAGAGAGAGAGAGAGCCTTCTCTTGGCCGGTTGGAGAGGGAAGAGAAGAGTGGGCGGTGATTTGGAGAATTAGAGGAGAAAAGAGGGCATATTGGAGAGGAGAGACATCATCTCCCTTTTAAAGATGAGGATGGGGCATTTGGTTTCACAAGAAGGGAAACCACCCAACTATGCAATCATGTTAAGTTGATAACAAATATTCTTAACAAATTTAGGATATTTGTTATCATGATCATGTTAGGTTTTTAACCATCAAACCGTATCCCTAAAAAATAAAAAGTGATTAACCTATGAAACCAACGCCCAACCATGAATGTGGCTTCATGATGATGTCCAACCATGCATGTGGCTTCATGATGATGCCCAAATCATGGGCGTGTCCTCTTCCATGACGTGGAGATGGGTCATGCCCATCACATGGGCATGGTTCATCCTCCACGTGGTACGATCTCAGCTCTTAGTTCAATTAGGTTTTCATGAATCAAATCATGCTATCATATGAACCCAATTAAACACCATATTATTAATGAGCCATCCATCACATGAATCAAGCCTTATTGAGCATCCAATCAATGGATTTTATATGCACATATACAAAAAGTCTCTCTCCTGAATATAAAATTCTTTCCTCTATGATGAATCATATACATCAATTTTATATTTACACATTAAGATTGAGTGAAACCCAATCCTAATTAATTGGTCATCTAATCTGAATTAAGTCCAACTTAATTCCTATTTTAACTTCATCCAAGCCTCCTTAATGCGTATAACCCATTAGGTCCCTTGACACATTGGCAATAATCATGTCCCTAATATTGATCATAGGATTGACCTGATCAACACTTTGTTAAGTCAATTCTTTAACCAAGTCAACTCCTTGTCCAAGTCAAAGAATCCATGATTATAGATCATGAGCGGCCTCTATCAAAGCATCACGATCACCCAAGTGTTAAGAATTTTGTTGACGTGGTCATCAACCCCTATCCATGAACGGTTACCGTACGATTCAATCTCTTCGTCGTATATCACAGATCAGTGAGTGGTATGGATTGTGTCACCCTATAACTGATATATGTTTACTTGATCTCAAGAAAATTTGATTCACATGAATTGAAACTTTGAAACCATTTTGATTTCCAACTCAACCTTACAAGGATTTAACAATCAATTCAATCTCTCAAGTGGACGTGGGGTATAACCCTCTCTATCAAGGAAGATGAATCCTATCTTGATCAAACACAACCTTCATGTACTTCCTGTCATACCCAATCGATACCATATTTGCCATCTGTGACTAGAGCAACATTTGCTTATCATCAAACCATGGCATTCCACACATAAGGTGCAATGAAGATTTCAAGTTAAAGGATCACTCGCACCACCGTCATTAGAGATGAACCATTGATACTATATAGAATATCCATATGGGATCTTTGTGCAGGTCATCCAATGCATTGTTACAATAACGAGCATCCACATACCTATCCAAGTATCTCTATATATCAGCTTGTGAGATTAGCTGCTCACCATAAGGGTAAAGATATGCAATATGTGCTATCTCACATCATATGACAGTGCCCAGTCCCATCTAGGCATTGACTAGGAAAATTTAAAGAATGAACCACAATATGCAATTTTAGATCTCATAATTTGTAATCTCTATTATAAATTCTATATTTATAGTTCACATTATTTTGTACTTTATCTCATAGATAAAAAATATATATAAGAATTACACCTAAATAGATAAATAAACCAATAAAATGTGATTTGCATTCATATGTAATGTGTACATAATAATATCTAATCCGATTGGATATAGGGCATACACTAACAATCTCTCCCTTGCACTATAGCCAATCATCTATGTATCTAATACCGAGTGACTAAGCATGACCATCATACTTCTGTTATGGTATGACTTTAGTGAACAGATCGACAACATTATTGTCCATGGGAACTCGTTCTATTTTTATATCATTCTATCCAATAATTTTTTTAATTACATGATATCTCCTGAGTACATATTTGGACCTCTGATGAGACCTTGGCTTGCGCAATAGCCTCGTTGTTATTACAATACAAGAGTATTAGATTAGCAGTGCTTGGAACCACTCTAAGTTCAGTGATGAACTTTTTGATCCAAATCGCTTCTTTAGCTGCATCTGATGCTGTGATATATTCGACTTTAGTTGTAGAGTCGTTGGTTGTCCCATGCTTGGAACTCTTCCAGCTGACTGCACCTCCATTGAGTGTGAACATATAGCCTAATTATAATTTATAATCATCTTTATCAGACTGGAAGCTAGAAATCGTATAATCCCGACTATGAGTTTGGGTCCTTCATAAACCAAGAATATATCTTTAGTCCTTTATAAGTACGTAAGGATATTCTTGACTATCATCCAATATTTTTCATCAGAGTTTGCCTGATATATACTTGTAATACTCAAGGCATAAGAAATATTAGGCCTCGTACATAGCCTTACATATATGATGGATTCAATTGCTGATGCGTATGATATTCTATCCATGTGCTCTCTCTCCTCTTAAGTCTTAGGACTCATGTGCTTGGAGAGATGTACCCCATGCGACATTGGCAGGAATCATTTCTTGGATTCCTCCATGTTAAACCGCTTTAAAATCTTATCATGTATGTGGATTGGGTCAATCTTAGCAACCTCCTAGATCTATCCCTATAGATTTTTATATCTAGTATATAGGCTGCTTCTTCCAAATCTTTCATGGAGAATTTACCTGAGAACCAATCTTCACCTCTTTAAGCAAGTATACATTGTTTTCTTTTAATAATATGTCATCTACATATAATATCAAGAAAATAATATCACTCCTACTAACTTTTTTGTACACACATGGATCATCCTCATTTTTGATGAAATTAAATTCTTTAATTATCACATCAAATCGGATATTTCAACTTTTAGAGGTTTGCTTAAGTCCATAAATAGACCTTTGTAGCTTGCATACTTTCTTAGGATCTATGAATTCAAAACCCTCTATTTGTATCATATACACACCCTCCACTAAATTTTCATTTAGGAAGATGGTCTTAACCTCTATATGCCAGATCTCATAGTTATAATATGCTATTATTGCAAGCAAAATTCTTATGGATTTAAGCATGGCTACAAGAGAAAAGGTTTTATCAAAGTCAACACCTTGTCTTTGCTTGTAACATTTTGTAACTAGCTTTGCCTTATAGGTAATCATATTACCATCCATGTCAATCTTCTTCTTAAAGACCCATTTGCATCCAATGGGTTTTACCCTTTAAGGTGGATCAATCAAGGTTAATACCTGGTTGACATACATAGAGTCCATTTCAGATTTCATGACCTCAATCTATCTCTCGGAGTCAATGTCAGACATTGACTCTTCGTAGTTGGTAGGCCCATCATCCTTTATAAGAAATCTATGTCTTAGGAACATGAATTGTCCTATTAGATCTACGTAGCTTGTGTATACTTGGAGCTTCTTGTTGCTTCTCCTCTTCTGGTAGCGACTCATGCAATGACTACTTGAATGTGGGTTAAGTCTTCGGCTCAACTTCACTGCATTCAGCATGTGCTTCATTTTATCTAATCGGTCTTTGTCAAATTATGGTTCTTGAGCTTCACTAAGTTTAATCTTACTCCCACTACCCTTTGAAAGAATCTCATTCTCTAAAAATGAAGCATTTCTCAAGACGAACACCTTTTACTCGAATGGGTGGTAGAAGTAGTATCCTTTTGTTTATTTTGGATACCCCACAAAATTGTATTTGTCAGATCTAGCTCCAAGCTTTTCCAATTCATTACGCTTTACATAAGTGTAACATCCCCAAATCCTTAAATGATTAAGAGATGGTTTCTTTCCACACCTTATCTCATAGGATGTAGAGTTGATCGATTTAGATGAAACTTGGTTTAGGGTATATTCGGCAGTGTCTAGCGTATAATTCCAAAACATTTTTGAAAGATCTGCAAGGCTCATCATGGAATGCACTATGTCTAATAGTGTGTGATTTCTCCTTTTCGACACACCATTATGTTGTGGTGTACTAGGAGGAGTTCATTTAGGAAAAATCCCATTCTCATTCAAATGATCTATGAATTAATGGCTCAAGTATTCACCACCTCAATATGATCGAAGTATTTTAATACTCTTACCTGTTTGTTTTTTGACTTCACATCTGAATTTTTTGAACTTTCAAAGATTTTAGGTTTGCGCTTCATCAGATACACATAACCATGCTAACTATGGTCATCTATGAACGTGATGAAATAGAAAAACATTCTATACTTTGAATGTTGATGGGTCTACATACATCTGAATGTACTAAACCTAAACATTCAGTTGTTTGCTCCCCTTTTCCAATAAAAGGTGACTTGGTCATCTTGCCCAGTAAGCATGCCTCGCATTCCTCAAATGACTTTCAATCGAATGAGCCTAAGTATTCATCCTTATATAACTTAGTTAAACGCTTTTCATTAACATGGCCTAGATGACATTACCACCGGTATGAGTCTCTAGACTTATTTCATTTTAATCTTTTTATTTCAATGTTGAGAATAGGGGCTTGAAGGTTAAGAATATAAATTCCGTTGAATAATTCAGCAGAACCAAAGAACATTTCATTTTGAAAAATAGAAATACCTTTATTTTTAATTTCAAATGAATACCCATCCATTACTAAACATGAAATGGATATGATATTTTTTGTTATGTTTGGTATATAGTATCAATTACTAAGTTCAATTGCAAGCTCTATGGGAAAAGATAAAGAATAAATTCCTACGGCTAATGCAGCAACCTTTGCTCCATTTCTCATGTGCAGCATCACTTCATCCTTCCCCAATTATTGTTTGCATATTAATACAAATATGATACCCACAATCGATATTCAATACCCAAGTGAAATAAGAAGTAATAGAAGAAAACATCTCAATCATATATGCACTTGATGTAGAAGCATCATATACTTCTTTTCTTTTAGGCTTGTCAGATAAGCCCTGCAGTTTTGCTTCCAGTGCCCATCCTTGCTATAGAAGTAACATTTTTTCTTGGCTATATCATTCTTAATGCATTTAATTGGCTTGTTTGCCTTGGCCTTTTGGGCCTTACTTTTTTTCAGATGCTTCTTGCAAGCGCCCGAAGATTCTACAACCATCAACTATCCTTTATTCTTTTTGATTCTGAGCTCAGCATTAGTCAGCATATTCGTGAGCTCATACAATGTAGCCTCAAGCCTGTTCATATTGAAATTCAGCACAAACTGCGAATAGCTATGAGGTAATGACTATAGAACAAAATCAATACTCAGTTCACGGTCCATCAGGAAACTCAATCATGCTAACTTCTCAATCAAATTGATTATTTTTAGCATATGTTCACCCATTGATGAGCCCTTTATCACACATGCTAGGAAGGCTTCATATCCCTTTTTCATCATTCTATTGGCCACTAAGGCTGAAATCATTCCAAGGATAGCATTCTCCTATCACCTATGAAACAAACTTCCTTATCATCTGAAATGTGAAATACTACTTCTTTCTTTGAGCAATCTACTCTAGCCCCATGCATAAATAACCAAATTCATCCCCAAAATAGCATCTAATTCCTTTAAGTTCAAAAGGATCAAATCTGCTGCTAATTTTTGATCCTCCACTAAAACATCACAATCTCTATGTACTTTGTCTACAATAAAGGGTTCCCCCACTGGCATAGACACTACAAGTTGGCTACCCAACAAACCCATTCCTTTGTCTAGATACTTGGAAAAATCAACTGATATAAATGAATGTGTAGTTCCAGAATCAATCAAAACATATGCATCATGATTAATAATGGGTAGCATACTTGTCACTATATCTGGGTTGACCTAAGCCTCCTACCTGGTCATAGAAAACACTCTAGCTTCAGCGTTTGATACATTTGGGGTCACTCCTTACTGATTGGTATAAGGCCTCATCTGATCGGTTGAAGCTGGAACACTACTATCTACTCTTTTAGTTGGCTGTCCTCTGGGTGCCACTGATCCTTGGGTGTGCTCATTGCCTCGCACTCTCCTAGGGCAATCCTTCTTGATGTGGTCCAAATGACCACAGATATAACATCCCTCAGCAAATTTTTTACACTCTCCAGAATGCATCTTTCCACATATATTACACTGTGGGACAATTTTCCTCCACCATAGGGATGGCCCTGGCTCCTAGCCTCTCCTGCCACTCCACTATTAGCAGCTTGAGATTTTCCTCCATACGGTGGCTTTCTCTAGGCTGGGCTGGACACTGACATGGATCCAAACCCTCTACTGATCTCCACTAGAGCTCTAGGACTAGCATTGTACTGTCCCCTCTTCTGGGGCCTCTTGAAAGACTGAGTTCCTCCTACACTCGAAGGAAAACTAGGTATGCTTCTTTTCATTCTTTCTTGTCTTCTACTGAGGAACTCCTTTTCTATCTCCTCTACCCTGATGGCCCCCTGCACCAGCTCCATTAACTATTATAACTCCGCATGCTAGTTTTGGCTTTGGTTTGAAGATTTAGTCCATCTTGCAAAAATCTACACCTTTCCCTTTCATTAATTACTAGGTTCTCAACAAATCTAGATAGCTCAATAAAAATGGCCTCATACTCAGCCACCGACCTTCTCCCCTGGGTCAAATTTAGGAACTCCCTTCTCTTTTGATCTCTATATACCTCTGAGTAATATTGCTGATGAAATTCTTTCCTAAAGTCCTTTTAGGTCATAACTACTCCCTGTGGCTGCTTACTACTAACAGACCACTACTAATTATAAGCCCTACCCTCTAATAGAAAGGTAGCTATGCTTGGCCTTTGCTCCTTAGAGCATTCCATCACTTCAAAGACCCTTTCAATTCTCTGGAGCCAAGCATCAGCTTGAATAGGATTAGTGGTGCCTCGAAACTCTAAAGGCCCCAACTTCCTGTCCCTTCCCACATTCTTCTTAGCCTCATGATTTCTAGACTGCAAGCTGGAACTAGCACCCACTACTGCTACCACAGGTTGAGTGATCATCCCCATCAGATCTGGCATACTTAGCCCCTAGGCCTATGCCTAGGATGGATCAATTGACACTGAGGTAGTTTATTGAGAAGAAAACTCTGGCATCTGCTTTGAAGATACCCTCACCCCTGCCCCATTAGAAGGTGGATTAATAGAAATTGCTCTATCAAGTTGGTCTTGTCTATCTGACTTCCTGGGTCTACCCCGACCCGTACCTCTACCTCTCTTGGAGGACTGCTCTCCCTCCTTACTTTTCCTTGTATACACCATCCTACAAAGAACAATTCATTTGATCAGTTTCATCATCCAACATTATACTTAACTATGCTAGACTCATGCTCATGTCCCTAAGACCTAATAACCTAGGCTCTGATACCAAACCCTGTCGAGCTCCTCTTCCAACAAATACGTTAACCTATGGGAACCGGATAGAGTTCTACTAGCCTTTATGTTGTGCATCATAAAGTACTAGTGAACCCATCAGATTACCATACATCACCCGTTCAAAAATTTATCATGATAAAAACTTTTTAATCTGCTAAATTAAGTCATACATTTCTCAATTCATAACTCAACTTAATTCATCCTGCTCAAACAACAACAATAATTTTTAAAGATCACATTCACAATTGATTTCACATCAAAAAACTATTTCATAAATATATAGATCCAGACTGTATTACATCATCAAGTTACATTTATATACCCCCATATATACATGTCTTCACCTATCTCCATATACATATGCTACATTTCCCAACAAAAAACCATCCCATATATACAAATGCAGGTTCAGACTATGATACATCACCAGTCTATCGTTATATACATCCATATATACATGCCCCCACCTAATTTCACATACACATATGCAACTATATACATTTCAATTTCTCTCACAAAGGACTGATTACAAAGTGCATCTATAAACCACGTCTAAGATTAAGCTAAGGCGTAGGCCAACCTTCGATAACTAGCTCATCGATCTGAAATAAGATATCAACAAGAATGGCGGTAAGACCAAAGTTTTAATGACTAGATAACTATCTAACCATGAAAAAATTGAGAACATAAATCATCATTTAATTAATAACAATGTATAACAAGAATACATTAAAGTACATATTTCAACATGATAACAGATAATATAATAGCTTATGCTTTGTTGGCCTAAATGGCAACCCAAGAGGAGGGGGATGAATTGGGTTCTTAAAAATTTGATGCTTAAAAATAATTTCACAAAGTGAAAGTGTACAAGGAGAATGCAGTGAGTGTGATGCTAAGAATGCAAAATAGAGTAAACAAAATAGAGTGGAGAAAAGAGAGATAAGCATGACAAACACAAGAATTTATAGTGGTTCAGTATTAGCTACACCTACATCCACCCTCAAGCAATTATTGGGACCACACTATAATCACCCAGATTACAGCCAAGTTGTTCTATAAGCTCACAACCCGAACTTATTATTTTACAACGGGATCACAATGAACCCAGCCAGTTTTCATAGGTTCACCAGCACAAAACCTACCATAAGCTAACTAGCTTGCACAAGGCCAATTATCTTACCTGATTCAATCCCCCTGATTAAATAAGTAATCAAATATAATAAGATTTAGGTACAACAGAATAAAGCTTCTCAAATGAGCAAATAGATAATATAAATGAGATAGAAATAGAAGAGCCCGATTTAGAAGATTTCTAGGCTTTTCTTCTTTTCTTTTTTCCTTAGAAATGATCTTCCTCAAGATATAATTGAAGCTCTAAAAGATTCATTTATATAGAGGATGTTGAAGAAATATGGCTCTCTTGTTCTCCTTTCGATTTGATAGAAATCCTTCAAAGTAGGCTTTTGAATGCTTTGGATTTCTCTAAACTCTTTTTCGAATACTTAGGATTTTAAACCTAAACTCTATCTCTTTGATTTTCAATTCTTTCTCTCTATTTTTTTGCACACTTTTCAAATGGTTGAAAGCACCCTTTTATAATCTCCTCTTAATCCATTTTTAGATGCAAAACTATCCGTTGAAAGTACTTGTGGATGAGTTGACACAAAAGAGGAAAGAGCCAATGAAGATTATTTGAAAAAAGATAACTTTTTGGAGTCATTCTGATATATCTAAAATCTGTGCCAGACATATTAGAGTTGGCTCTAATCTCTCAGGGTCGACTCTAAGTTGTTATGCTTGAAACGATAACTTTTTCTTATCTTGGAGTCGACTCTAGCTTTCCATGGGATCGATACTTTTCTTGCTAGAGTCAGCTCTAGCAAATGTGGGAGCCGCTCTAATTTGAGCTTCAAAAAATTAGTCTCTGTTTCGTCATTAGAGTCGGCTCTAATTTGATGCAGAAATAGGGATTTACTGTCTTCTGATTATAGTTAGCTCTAATAACTGCAGAGTTCTAAATCGCAAATATAGTCAGCGCTCGAAATATAGTCAGCTTCAACAGTAGTTAAAATCGGCTCTAATGAGCAGACAGAGACACCAAATAATTAGAGTCGACTCCAACACTAATAGAGTTGGCTCCACAATAGTTTCAGTGAAAAATAAGAGTTTCAAAGAATCTTAAACTTATCAACTTAAGCATCAAACTCTAGATTAATTTTCCTTAATACTTGGATAATCAAAGAATCAAACATCTAGATGATTTTCCTTAAAACTTTAAAAGATATTTGAAGAAAATGATTGGAATCTAGATAATCATTCTTAGGGGTTTCAAAATCATTCGAATGGGTCACCAACTCCTAATTCTCCTTTAAGATAACAAAATCTCTCTTCACTTAAGGGTTTTGTAAATATATCAGCTAATTATTCATCAGTACATACATAATCAAGACAGACATTATTATTAGCAACATATTCTCTAATAAATGATGTCTAATTTCTATGTGTTTAGTTCTTGAGTATTGAATAGGGTTTTTAGTCAAGTTTATTGCACTAGTATTATCACATCTAATTAGAATTTTATCAAGTGTGATATCATAATCTTCAAATTGTCGCTTAATCCAAAGGATTTGAGCACAGCAACTTTCAGCTGCCATATATTCACCTTCAGCAGTTGATAATGCAAATGAATTTACTTTTTGCTAAACCAAGATATTAAGTTACTGCCTAAGAATTGGCATACACCACTTATGCTTTTTCTATCTAGTTTACAACCAACAAAATTAAAATCAGAATATGCAATCAGATTAAATTATGAATCTCTAGAATACCATAATCTTACATTTTTTGTACCACTTAAGTATCTAAAAATTCTTTTTACTGCAATTAAGTGAGATTCTCTAGGATCAGATTGATATCTAGCACATAAACATACAACAAACATAATATCAGGTCTACTTGCTATTAAATAAAGTAGAGAACCAATCATACCTCTATAATGCTTTTGATCTACTTTCTTACCATCTTCATCTTTATCGAGTTTGCATGAAGGACTCATTGGTGTGCCAAGAGGTTTGACAACTTCCACACCAAACTTCTTAAAATTTTCTTTGTATACTTTGTTTGGTTAATGAAAATTTTCTCTCTTTCTTGTTTGATTTAAAGTCCAAGAAAAAATTCAGTTCTTCCATCATGCTCATTTCGAATTCTTTCTGCATTAACTTTACAAAATCTTGACAAAGAAGATTGTTAGTAGCACCAAACACTATATTATAAACATAAATTTGAACTACTAATAAATCTTTTTTTTTAAAAAAAAAATAGAGTTTTATCAATATTATCTCTAAAAAATTTATTTTTAATTAAAAATTTACTAAGTCTATCGTACCAAGCTCTAGTGTCTATTTTAATTCGTAAAGTGCTTTGTGTAGTTTAAAAACATGATTTAAAAATTTATGATCTTCAAAACCGGTGATTGTTCAACATAAACTTTCTCATTTATAAAACCATTTAAAAATACACTTTTAACATCCATTTGAAATAAATTGATGTTCATGCAATATGCAAATGCAAGTAACAGTCTAATGGCTTCTAATCTAGCAACCGGTGCAAAGGTTTCATCAAAATCAATACATTCTTCATGATTATATTCCTTTGTAACTAATTTTGTCTTATTTCTAATAACAATGTTATCTTCATCTAACTTATTTCTAAACACTCATTTGGATCCTATGACTGGATAATCTTTAGGTCTATCAACTAGGATCCATACCTTATTCCTAGTGAACTGATTCAGTTCGTCTTGCATAGCTAACATCCAATAACTATCCTTTTCTACTTCCTCTATTATTTTGGGTTCTATATGAGATACAAATACAAGATGATTATTGATATTTCTCATGGATGATCTGGTTCTTACACTTTGAGATGGATCACTTATGATTAGGTCCTTTGGATGACCATAGCATATCTCCAATCTCTAGGTAGATCTATATCATTATGAGTATTATCGATATCATTATCCTTAGGTGAGTCATCATCCTTAGCTTCAGGTTCATGATCTGAAGAAACATCAATATTCAACTTTTTAAAATCTCTTTCAAGTATATTAGTATCTTTCTCATCATCTTTCTTTTTCAAACTTGATGCTAAAGACTCATCAAACACTATATGAATTGACTCTTCTACAATCAAATACTTCTTATTGAATACTCTATATGCCTTGCTAGATGTAGAATAACCTAAGAATATACCTTCATCTGACTTCGCATCAAACTTTCTAGATTATCCTTTCCATTATTATGAATGAAACATCTACATCCAAATGCATGAAAGTAGCTAATATTGGGCTTCCTATCATGCCATAGTTTATAGGGAGTTTTCTTAAGGATTGATCTAATCAAGGCTCTATTTAGGATGTAACATGCTATGTTTATAGCTTTCGCCCAGAAATATTTTGAGAGTTGGCTTTCATATAGCATGGTACAAGCCATGTCTTCTAGATTCCTATTTTTCTTTCTATAATTCCATTTTGTTGAGATATCCTAGGTGCAGAGAAATTATGATGAATGCCATTTTTAATACAAAAATCTTCAAACAAATGATTTTCAAATTTAGTCCCATAATCACTTCTAAGAGATACTATGGTAGTATTTTTCTTATTTGTGACTTTCTTAAAGAATTTCAGGAATACCGAGAAAGTCTTATCTTTGTGAGCTAAAAATAATATCCAAGTGAATCTAAAGTTGTTAACCCTGAATTGATTTTGATGCTTACAAAACAACTAAGCATAGACTAATTCTAGTTATTAAGCTTGATGCAGGGGAGTACAGATGTTTTACAAATGAGTTATCAAGTAAAATCTTATGGTAGTATATCTCTTTCATTTTTATCTATTATATGGAAGCTATCTATGTGATCCATTCATCCCTGGCCGTTTGAATTATTTTGGGAGCTAGCTAGTTAGCTAGCTTACCCTTCCGTCTAGCTAGCTGACACATCTGTTAGCTAACTGACATGTTGTCACTATGGCCTGGCCAAATGGTTCTCCATTTTAGTTAGCTGAATAGCTAGCTGGTCCCTTCCTTGGCTAGCTAGTAGTCTATTTTAGCTAACTATGCTTCTTGTTATCCTTGCTAGCCAAGCCATGGTTATTTTTAGCTAGCTGGTTAGCTAGCTTGGCCTCCTTCTGAGCTAGCTGGAAGTTCATTTTAGTTAACTACTTTTGCCTTATCACTGTGCTAGCCGAATGCTATTGGATTCAGTTAGCTATCTAACTAACTTGTCCTCCTTGTTAGCTAGCTGGCTTCTTTTTTAGTTAACTAATTTTTCTGTTACTTTACTTGGCCGAACGGTTCCTATTTTTAGCTAACTGGTGAGCTAGCTGAGTGCTTCTCTTAGCTAGCTAGCATATCCTGTTAATTAACTGCTTTACCTTGGAAGCTAACTACTTTTCATTGTTAGCTAACTATTTTCACATGTTCCACCAAGCTGAGCGGTTGCATTTCCTAGTTAGCTGGAGAGCTAACTACCACTTCCCAAGCCATGTGGATTCATTCTCTAGTTAGCTGAAGAGCTAACTACCTTTTGGCTTAGTTAGCTAACTATTCTTCTCTTGGGCGAGTGGATGCTTTTCTTAGCTAGCTAAGGAGCTAGCTACCTTGGACCTCTTCCTCTTGCCATGATGTTTTGATCTTAGTTAGCTCAAGATCTAACTCTTCTTCTTCTGATGGCAGTTTTCTTCTACCAAGTCGAGAGCCTCTTTTTTCTAGTTAGCTGGAGAGCTAACTATCTTATTGTGGCTTCTATCTTCATGAACGTTGGATGCTTGCGTAGTTAGCTGGAGAGCTAACTGCTTCTTGCTTAGTTAGCTAGAGAGCTAACTACCTTTTGGCTTGGTTAGCTAGAAAGCTAACTAATGCTTTTTGATATGGTCTCCTGGTCTTTGACTTTTTGGTGAGCAAGCTAATGAGTTAGCTACTCTTCCCTGGGATAAGCTTCATGCCGTGAGCCCTTTGTGGTTAGTTAGCTAGAGAGCTAACTACCTTACCTTTTGTGGCTGAATTTATTCCTCTTGCCGTGAGATTTCAAAATCAGCTAGCTGGTTAGCTAGCTTGTGGCTTTTTCTTTCCTTCTTGGCAGAGCGTCTTCAAGCCCCTCAGCTATCTAGAATTAACTCCAGTCAGCTACCTCTCTGATATTTGGGCATGCTCTCTCTCTCTTCTTTAATTAATTTCTATTTTTAGCTATACTAACTTTTGATCTCTTGGATTATGGCAGAGATCTTCCTTCCTCAAATGGATTTAGTGTATTCAATGCTTAAGGGAAATAATCTCAACGGTTATCTTTTCTTTCCGTTTTACTTTCCATTTATTTCAAATGTATTTAACAGATATTTTTGTTGTTGTATTGCTTTAAATAGCTAGGATTAGAAGAATAAAATGACGAATCTGAAAGAGAAAAATAAGAGAAAGAAATCCAAGAAAAATAGCCTTTATTGCATATTTTTTGGAGTGTTGAAAAGCAAGTTTGGTGTGCATTGAAGTTGAAGATCATTCATTCTCAAAGGTCGTCCAGATCCATTAAAGCCTTCAAGCATTCAAAGCTTCAGCTACCTCGGAGCTTCTTCATTTGTTGCTGAAGATTTGCTACAAAATTTGTAAAGTATATCTCGAATATTTGCTCATTGTAGGAGCTACTTGTTCTTACCTATTCTGAACATTTGTAAAAGGGTTAGAGTTAACCCTTGGTTCTTGTTGGCTTCCTTGTACTGTTAAACAAGAGGACTAGCCGGGTAAGGCTAGGGGTTGGCTTTCTTATGCCGTAAAATAAGAGGACTAGCCGGGTAAGGCTAGGAGTTTGGCTGCCTTGTGCCATATAAACAAGAGGGCTAGCCGGGAAAGGCTAGAGGTTGTAATCATTGTGATACAATTGGAGTAAAATTCCCAAAGGGTTTTTGGGGAGTGGACGTAGGTGCTGAGTTTGCAACCGAACCACTATAAACTCTCTTGTGTTTGTGGTTGCTTGATTTTTGATGATATTATTATGTGCACTTCACTACACTGCCGCCAATTAAATTTAAATTAGTGTTAAAGCACATACATGTGCTAGTAATTAATTTTTAATTATCCAATTCACCCCTCTCTTGGGTTGCTATATCTGAGCAACAAGAGTAATCATCTACTATCACGAAATCATATTTCTTCACTTCTAAACTAGTGGTTCTAGTAAGTCCAAAAAGGTTCATGTGTAGTAGCTCAAGTGGCTAGTAGTTGAAATAATATTTTTGGATTTGAAAGAATTTCTAGCTTGTTTTTCAAATTGACATGCATCACAAGCTCTATTAATTTTAAAATCTAATTTTGGAAGACCTTTAACCAATTCCATTCTAAGTAATTTTGAAATCAAGTGTGTGCTTGCGTGTCCCAATCTACAATGTCATAGCCATCCAATCTTATTTACCTTAGCATTATCGGCAATTAAGCAATGGTTACTTGTAGACAATTATCCAAGTCAATTAAGTATACATTGCCATTTCTATTTTCAACAAATATAATGCTATTGTCAATGGGATTTGATACCGTGCAGATAAATACTTCAAAGAAAACTTTGAAACCTTTATCGCATAGTTGGCTAATGTTAATTAAGTTATGTTTTAAACCATCAACATACAAAATGTTTTCAATAAAGGTAGATGGAGTGATCTAAATTTTATCATTGCCCATGATGTGACCTTGACTATTATCTCTAAAGGTCACTACTCCATCTTTTTTAGCTTCAAGGGTGATGAATTAATCTTTATTATCCATCATGTGTCTTGAGCAGCCACTATCAAGAAAATATTTTCTTTTAAAATGTTTGGCTGCAAGACACATCTGCAAGGCAATCACATCTTAAGTTTAGGTATCCAAGCCTTCTTGGATCCTTCGTGCTTAGTAGTAGGAAATATTGTTCCTTTTGGAACCCAATCATTTTTTTTAAACCAGCATTTACATATAAAATCTTGTTATTACAAGCATAAGATTTATGACCTTTCTTACTATATCGAAAACAAGAAATATCATTTTCTATTGATTTCTTTATAAATAAATTGTTAACAAGTTTTTGTTTCTTATGTGGTTTATAACTCAAACCAGCTTTATCAAAAATAGCTCTTTGATTGTTTAGAAGTAAATTCAGTCTTTTTGAGCTATATATAAACTTATCAATAATATTTTTATATTTTTTAAGCTTTTTTTTTAAGTTAAGATTTTCAGCAGAAATCAATTCTTTTTTCTTTAGCATATCTTGCTTTTCAGAATTTATCTTTTCAGATTCAAGAACAAGTTCATTTTTCATTTTAAGAAGATTTAGATTTTTAGTTTTCGAAACTTTGTTTTTTGTTCTTAATCCTTTAAAATCACTAACCAATTCATTAAAAGCATCATAAAGTTCACCAAATGTAAAATTATATATGGAGGTTTCAGAATTTACCTCATCTTCATTGTTTGCCATAAGACATATATTGGTAACTTCTTGTTGATCATCTTCGGATGAAGATTCCTTACTGTCACTTCATGTTGCAACATATGGTTTATTTTTTTTTTGAATCCTTCTTTAGTTAAGGACATTCGGATCTGAAGTGTTCAGGCTTTTTGCATTCATAACAAATTAAGGAATCTTTCTCTTTCTCCTTATCTTTTTCTTTTTCTCCTTCCATCTTAATACCAAATTTTCTTTTATGAAAGGGTCTCTTTCTTTGCATAAACTCCTTGAACTTTCTTGCAAGGAGAACGGTTTCATCATCATCTTTATCTTTATTGCTACTGCTCTTTTCATTTTCTGCAGCCTTTAGTGTGATAGTCTGCTTCTTCTTCACATTTTCTTTATGATGTTGCTTCATTGTTAATTCATGGGTCATAAGTGATCCAAGGAGCTCCTCCAACGATAAGGTGTTGAGATCTTTGGCTTCTTGAATTGCTGTTACTTTGGCTTTCCATGTTCTTGGAAGAGACCTAAGAATTTTTTGAACCAATTCAGAGTTAGTATTGCTCTTACCAAGACTTTTCAATCCATTCACTATATCAGTAAATCTAGTATACATGCATGTGATGGATTCATTCTGATCCATATTAAAGAGTTCATATTAATGCATAAGAATGTTAATTTTGGACTCTTTAACTTAGTTGGTATCCTCATGGATAACTTCCAACCGATCCTATATCTTCTTGGCTGAGATGCAAGTAGATATTCTATTGAACTCATTTGCATCCAAGGAGTAGTATAGGACATTCATGGCCTTGGCATTGAGTTGGGGCATTTTTTGATCATTTTCATTTCAATCCCTTTCGAGCTTAGGAATAATGGATCCATCAACTAAGTGTATGGGAGTGCTAAGACCATTGATGATGACACTCCATAAATCATAGTCTAAAGCTTGAATGAATATCCTTATTCTTGCTTTTCAATATGAATAGTTGATGCCATTAAACAAAAGAGGACGATTTGTAGATTGTCTCTTAGAAAAAGAAGAACCAGCTTGAGCTACCATTTGGATCTTTAACTCTTGATCATTGGATCAAAGAAGAATGAGCACAAGCTCTGATATCAATTGTTGGCCCAGATGGCAACCCAAGGGGGGATGAATTGTGTTCTTAAAAATTTGATGCTTAAAAATAATTTCACAAAGTGAAAGTGTACAACAAGAGCAAAACAGAGTAAACAAGATAGAGCAGAGAAAGAGAGATAAGCACGACAAACACAAGGATTTATAGTAGTTCGGTGTTAGCTACACCTATATCCACTCCCAAGCAACTCTTGGGGCCATAATATAATCACCCAGATTACAGCCAAGTTATTTTACAAGCTCACAATCCAAACTTGTTGTTTTACAATGGGACCACAATGAACCCAGCCAGTTTTCACAAGTTCACTAGCACAAAACCTACCACAAGCTAACTAGCTTGCACAAGGCCAACTACCTCACCTAATTCAATCCCTCTGATTGAATCAGTAACCAAATATAATAAGATTCGGGTTACAACAAAATAAAGCTCCTCAAATGAGCAAATAGACAATATAAATGAGATAGAAATAGAAGAGCATGATTTAGAAGATTTCTGGGCTTTTCTTCTTTTCCTCAAGAATGATCTTCCTTAAGATATAATTGAAGCTCTGAAAGATTCGTTGATATAGAGGATGTTGAAGAAATAGGGCTCTCTTGTTCTCCTTTCGATTTGATGGAAATCCTTCAAAGTAGGCTTTTAAATGCTTTGGATTTCTCTAAACTCTTTTTTGAATACTTTGGATTTCAAATCTGAACTCTATCTCTTTGATTTTCAATTTTTTCTCTCTATTTGTCTGCACACTTTTCAAATGGTCGGAAGCACCCTTTTATAATCTCCTCTTAATCCATTTTTAGATGCAAAACTATTCGTTGAAAGTACTTGTGGATGAGTTAGACACAAAAGAGGAAAGAGTCATTGAAGATTATTTGAAAAAGATAACTTTTTGGAATCATTCTAACATATTTAAAATCTATGCCAAACAGATTAGAGTCGGCTCTAATTTCTCAAGTGTCGGCTCTAAGTCGTGATGCTCGAAACGGTAACTTTTTCTTATCTTGGGGTTGACTCTAGCTTTCCGTGGGGTTGACACTTTTCTTGCTGGGGTTGATAAAATAGAGACTAGTTTTTTGGAGCTCAAATTAGAGTCGGTTCTAGCAAATGCAGGAGCCAGCTCTAATTTGAGCTTCGAAAAATCAGTCTCTGTTTTGTCATTAGAGTCGGCTCTAATACTCTACAGAGTCGGCTCTAATTTGATGCAGAAATAGGGACTTACTTTCTTCTGATTAGAGTCGGCTCTAATAACTACAGAGTTGGCTCTAATCTATGCCGAAAGTGCCAAAGGGTTTTGATACACTCCGAAGTCAGCTCTAATCCTTTTAGAGTCGGCTCTAATGTCTGAACTTTTGACACATGACATTAGAATCGGATCAAACTCAAATTTTCTTTAGATTTTGGTTATTTAAACATTTAAATACCTAAAAAACTTAATCAAAATCATTAGTGACATAAGAAATATACTCATGTGGCTTTTGTTATTCATCAAAATCAATAGTTGGATCAACATGCTTTCAACAATATATAAAAACTAAAATATAAACAAAGTATCAATCTTTTTCTCACTAAAACATAAACCATTTACATAAAAACCATGCATATTGCCTTGCTTTATAAAACATGTATATGCCTTTTTCTATATACTGTTATAAACTTTCTTGTCCCTCACCCAAGACCTTTTTTGTAGCCCAGTCTTACACCTTTTTGCTTTCTGATCTCCATTGGGATGTACTTGGCTCACCAAGCCCTTTTTAAAATCTAATGCATATTTCATAAAATTTGTCCACCAGCATTTCTTTTTCAAATCCAGATACAAGCTTTTCAAATCCAATATATGATGCTAAGCTATATGTGCTGCCTCCGAGGTATCACCTTACAGTCGCTCTCCTATAAGTGTACTCTTTTCGGGTGTGTGACTGGCTAGGATCCTCGTACTTTGGTGGCACCCCTCACTAAATATGTGGTTCACCAGCAAAAGTGCTTTGTCCCTTAACCCTAAGACCTTAGGTTTCCTCTGTGCTCCCTTGGGCCATATAGTAACCAGCTCAATATTGAGCTAGGATTCATTGCCTTCATGGGCTGCTTGCAACCTGCTCCACTTGGCCTGGTCTAGCTTGTACTCACCCTTGGTCGAGGGATCATTGTACGATCGAATCGCAAAGAGATGCTACTAGTCCAGTAGTGTGCAATGCTTATGCTATAGTACACACTACAAGTGATCAACCCCATAGTTGCCCAAATAATCTGTATGATACATGTTTTAAAATATATATTTCTTTTTAATAACATTTTCATGCATATATGCCATGAATGCATTTGAAACTTAAGCTTTTATTTGAAACTAAGACTTTCTTTAAAATTATTATAACATCATGCTTTAACATATACTGTAAGTTCATGCTTTTTCATTAATACACATGTTATGCTTTAAAACTATGCTTTAAAATACCTCATGCATTTTTGTTCTCATTTCCCATGTTTCAATCCCCTTTATCTATTAGGCTAACCATATTGAAACTCCAGTCTATATCAAAATACTGCATGACATTCCAAAAATAATTGCAAAGCCAGATGAGAAACTCACTCACCTTAGCTGCTATTACGCTGGACAGGCTATTAGCACCCCTATTCTTGTTTCCTAGAACTAGTTTCTCGACCTAAGCCAATATATATGCATCATCATGACTACAACATGAAAGGTTTCATGCAATTGTACATGCAAGTCCTATGCTCAACATCTCGCATAATTTTCTTCCACTCTTTCTTATCTTTCCACACAGTAATCAATATTACTGTAACATTACCTGTGCATACCAAACACAGTAATCAACATTACTAGCAATCCATCCAGTGGTAATCTATCTTATAGGTAATCCACATTACCATTCAGAATTGCTGGCAATGCACCAAACGCAACCTTATACTATTCTTAGGCATAGGGAAGGCAAACTTACCTTGAAAGCAAGAAAATCCCCTTCTTTTTTTCTTCTTTTTTCTTTCCTTTTTCCCTTTCTCTTTCCTTATGGCAAGCTCTCTCTATTCCTTTTTTCCCCTTTCCTCTCTATAATTTTTTTTTCCACCCTGATTCTTACCTACCACCCTTTTATACGGTGACTTAAGGCTTAAGTTTGGGCCAGTGGGTTTTTAATGACCCATGCTAATCTCCAATTTTTTCCTCAACCAAATCTTAAGGCACACATATTGAGGTTCACATGGCTTCTTCATGTCCTTAACATTTTGCCCTTATAAAGTCCTTTCCTATATGCCCTCATTCCAATTTGCAAATGACCCTCGGAAGTCCCTCAGAATTTCCTCCAACTGGTTGGGCATACGGTCAACCAATTGGTATCTAGGCACCTAGTTAAAATTTTCTCCAAACTAGGCGCATGGTTAGGTGCCTAGTTTCATTGCTCTCCAAACTAGGTGCCTAGCTTCTTTTTTCTCCAAACTAGGCGCGCTAGGCGCCTAGTTTCATTTTTCTCCAAACTAGGTGCCTAGCTGGGTGCTTTATGTTTTGCCCAAACTAGTCACCTAAAATCCTAAACTAGTCAACTAGTTTCTTGAAGCTACAGTAATGACCATTAATTCACACGTGATGATGGCTAGCAAGCATTAAAAAAAAAAATTCAAGAAAAGGGAGAATGGGTGGCTGGCATGCTTTACTTAAAGACTTTTAAAAGGGAAGGGAGAATAGGTTGATGACTCAACAAAAAGGGAAAAGAAATGAAAATAATTGACTTAAATATTTCCTTCTCTCAAGATCTTTACTTAAATTACATACACTAGAATACCAATTCAAAGACAAAGACATACTCAAAAATTAAAATACAAGTCTTCAAAGCTCAGGATGTTACAACTTTAATTCTTTGAATCTTAGCAAGGCCGAGCACTTTAATTCTTCAAACTTCAATAGGGCTGAGTACCTAATTTCTCTAAACCTTGATAGGATCGAGTACGTAATTTCTTCGAACCTCGATAGAGTCGAGTACCTAATTTTTTCGAACCTCGACAGGGCCGAGTACTTATTTCTTTGAACCTTGGCAGGGCTGAGTGCTAATTCATATAGACCTCGGCATGGCCGAGCATTCTATTTTTCCGAAGCCTCAGCAGGGCTGGGTACTTAATTTATTTGGACCTCAGCATGACCGAGTCTTCTATTTCTTCGAACCTCGGTAGGACCAAGTAAGAATTTGCTTCATTTTGCTTATAAACCTTGAAAAGGCTAAGTCTCTACTTTGTCTCATCTTCGGACTTCGGCATGACCGAGTCTATTTTGTTGTCTCCCTGAACTTTTAGCTAGGTTGAGACATCTGTCAGTTTTCTTTCATACTCTTTAGTTAGAACACTCCTATACTGTACGGAGAAACAACCTCCAAGGCATGCATATTTTAATAATTTGATAACAATTATCAATGCAGAATCTTAAAGATTAAATATTAATCTATGTAACATGCATCAAGATCATATCTTTGCCTTATACTATAGGATCGTTTGATCTAAATTATGCATATAAATAAAATCATCAAGATCATATCTTGATCTTCAAGGTAAGAAGTCATACTTCTTGTCTTGAAGCATGCCTTAAGATCTAGGGATCATATAACTTACCTTAAGAACAATTGATAAATCCTTGTGCTCTGCAGCCGTTCAATCGTCCGGCCTTTAGTATCGTCCACGCGAAGTCCCGGAATGATCGGATTCCCGGGAGTGCTAGCTCCCGAAAAAAATGACTTTTCTGATCTTGAATCCTTCCACTTGAATCTTCCTCCAAGATCCACAAAACTTTTGCTAACACTAGAATCACACCAGGATTTTCTGTTCTAACTCCTTAGAATTTCAATCCATAACATTTTGTATTATTGTGATCTGATGAAGAATGTCCTCTAATTTATAGGCTCAATTCAGCCTTTAGCCTATTGAATTCTAACACTTAGAATTTTATCGTTCGGTGAAAACCAAAGAGACACAACGTTTGGTTAATTCCGACGTTCGATGAAAACATGTGAATTCTAACACTTAGAATTCCAACATTTATCAATTCCGATGTTCGGTGAAAACGAAAGAGATGTGAATTCTAACACTTAGAATTTCATCATCTGGTTAAGTCAAAGAGGTACATTAATTCCACATGAATTCTAACACTTAGAATTCAAACGGAAACTATTTGGAGAAGATTAAGGTTATACATTAAATTTTGCATGAGAATTTAATCTCTCATGAGATGAGATTTTAGCCATCTCATCATGTGAGATCCTTATGCGAAAAAACTCTTTTCACACATGGGGTTTGGGTTTGGGTTTTGGTTTAAGCTGATTTAAATTTATTGGATTGAACCTACATAGATCACAGTCCTAGCCCAAATCAAATTTGGCTAGTTCTGAATCTATTTAAATCCAAATCAAGTCTAATTTCAAATCAATATTTGAAATTGATTAGTCCTTCTAATAGACTTAAACCTAATTAAATCTTATTCACTTGTACTTAACCCAACTGAGATAATTCAATCAACCAATTTGATTAATTAAATTATATACGATTCTTAATCGTTGATCAGCAAATAGATCATCCTAGAAAACTTCTATGCGTGTGACTCTTTAGGTTCGAACCTAAGCCGGTAGCATAGGAACAACTTTCTATACTAATCGATGTGCACATCTAGCAATGAAACCTGACGTCCGGATAGATTGAAGAGTTACCGAGCAAACTCCAAGAACCCTAAGAAATAGTTACCGTATAATTCATCCTTTTGACCACAAATGTTAAGGATGGCTTAAGAGCCTGTCAACTCTAAACAGCAAATCCATAAAGTGATTTCAACTTTAGTGATCATGTGACCTTCACATGAAGTGCCTTGGCCAAGGTCTTACTAAATTGAAATGCAAGCATTTCTTCTTTTAACGGGATACGTCAAATTCCATCTTGATCCACAATTGACTACTATAAGTACTTGACTGCATCCAGTAACCTTTCGTAGCTGGATTAGAAATTCAGGTGGTCTGGCATCTAAGTACAATGAGTTGCTTGTAAGTCACCGGTTGTGATCCTCATGTCTTAAGGATACTTATACCCAATCTTCTCGAATTAACTCTTGACAGCAGAGTATCCAGAAATGAGTCACGTTCGGTGAAATGTACTCCTATACTTTCACCTGTATGTCATACCAGTATCTCTACACTCCTTGGTTAAGAGGACAACCAATAAATATGATATACAACGTCCTATAATTGATAGTACTATGGTCCTATCATAGTATATCATTTGGTCGCGAACTCTTTTGAAGACCTTCAAAGGTAAATCCTCCTTTATCGTGAAGGAAGATCTTAAGGGCTTCATTACTATTAGGAGTTTTAAGAAGATGTTCTTGTAATAAATAAACTGTCAAATAACTTTTATTAATATATCAATTTATATGTAATTTACATTAGCACAATCATCAAATGATTGGCTTTAGGATATAATTCCCAACATATACTACTTCCGTGAAGCCTAAGTAACTACTTAGTGACCTACGAGAGAAAATGCAATAAAAGGATGAAGTTCTTGACAAAATATGCTTATCAAATTAATTCAAAGACACAAGCAATTAAAAAAGAAAATTGGAATTTCATTCATTGAATGGATCTCTTATTACAAGGGAATTACAAGTGTACCATGGTAGCAAAAAACAAAAATTTCCTTACATTACAAAAAGAGTAATTAAACCTATGGCTCAACTGGTGCTATGCCTTCTTGGGAGGGAGTTGGAGCTGACTGAGTTGGCTCTTCAATAGCATGCAAAACTTTGACCGAATCTACCTATGTGATCTCTTCAAAATCGATGTCTAAGGCACCCTCTTCAAACTCAGTTTCAACAGACACATAAGACCCAATCAAGGGATCAGCTAGCGAAGAAACGCAGTACCCCTCGTCCTCTAGGAAGGAAAGGTTCAAATCTAGGTATTGTTGGGCAATTCTTTGCCGCATCTTCTTTGCCGCTAACGAATAGGCCTCCTTGAAAAATGAGAGCTTCTTCTTGATAAACTCGGCCGAACTCTTGTACTTCTCCACTGCTAAGGTAGCCTAGTTGTCAGCCTCGGTCACCTAATGCCGAAGCTCAGAACACTACATGCGACACGAGAATAACTCCTCGATCAGTGCCTTAATCCTCTCCACCACCCTGGCCTCACTCTTTTTGTCCAAAAAACAAAGCCAGTTTCATCAGAAGCAAAACGAAATGAGGGAATGAATGAAATACGTACCTCAGCAATAGCCTTGGCCTGCTGAGCAATCCTTTTCTCCGCCTTTGTAGCATGCTCTTGAAGCTTCTTCTTCTTCTTCTTCTTATATTGGTGGAGCTTTCTCAGGGCATGCTCTAGCTTTGCCCAATCCTGTTCTGTTTGGTGTTGTGTAGATGCAAGATCAGTTATAGCACTGGCAGCCTACCATTGGCTGAATTCAAACTTGCAACTTTCATCGTCAAGTCTCTTATTCAGTATATTTATTTCTTCTATGGCCTCCGCTCGAAACTTCAATAATTTTGATCGGGCCTCCTTAGCCAACTTATTGGCCTCTTTGGTCGATTTATTGGCCGCTCCGACCAATTTATTAGCCTCCTCAAGCTCGGTCCGGGTCTTGTCCAACTCCTCAGAAAACTAGTTAGCCAAGCCCTCCTTATTTCGGAGCTCGGCGACTTCGCTTAGAGCTCGGTCGTGAGCTTCCATTACCGAGCTTAGGTGCCCATAGAGCGCCTTCTGAAGGATGATTGCCTATCATAGGACAAAACAAGTAAGCTCGAAATTGATTGAGTAAACCAAGGAAAAGAAGAAGAGGACATATTCGCTTACCCAAAAGGCCAAAACATTCATATCCAACAGAAGGTCATGCCCATTAGCTCCTTTAGGTCTTTGGGGATCTTAAACCCCTCAACTATGAAAGAAACCATCTCTCCACCAATTGCCGCAACCTCGGCACCGAAAATATTCCCTTTTGGAAAAAGAATAGTTCGGAGCACCTCGAGCTATGACCTCAGCGACTGCAATTCAGAGTAAGCTGAGGGCCTCTGCCTACTGGCCTCTCCCATCGAGGGTCCTTCTTGACCCTTGGCACCTCTCCTGACCTCTTCCTGCTCCTTAGGGAGAGGCCCCTTCATGGATGGAGGAATGGCATTACCACTCGTTGCAATGGCTGCCTTCATTTCCTCGGATTCAACTATTCACTTTATTTGATGTTGCTCGTTGGGAGTAATCTCGAACAAGATATTAGAGACCGAGTAGAGGAACTTATTTATTGCAACACCTTCTACCCAGAACTTATCTCTCACTCCATCAGGCGGATACTCTTCGGCTCCTAGGAACCAACTGCAAGCTGCACTGCTCTTTCGTTAGGTCCTTTTCCTTTTGGGTCGGCTCTTTATTTATGGCTTTCTTCGTCATCTCTTCTGTTAGTGCTAGGACCAAGGCGGAGCTCAGGCCTGAACCTTCCTTGCCACCCCTTCTTGGAGAGCTTGAGGAGCCGGGTCTCGCCATTTTCTTTGAAGGATTCGACAAAAACCAAGAAGACTCATAATCGAGTTTGACCTTCTCTTTCTGGTCAGGGCTCGGTGAGGGAGAGGAAGACTTGGAACCAGGCTTCACCCTCTTTTTTGATGGGCTCGGCAAGGTCGAACGCGGTTGCTTCTCATCCCTCTTCTCCCTTGAGCCACGCTTCAAGGTCTTGTCGGGCTCAAGGCTAACGCTTGGATCCTCATCAACCAGGCCCGCATCGAGTGCCAGAGCCACCTCTTTACGGTGGAGGATCCAGTCACTGTCGAGTACATCACCACCTCGATGCGTCTCTTCTTTCTTCTTGCTCGAGCTACCTTTCAATATCTTCCTTATCCAGGATCCAAGATTTGATCCAGCCACTGAAAACACAGACAGCTAGAAATTAGTTGTGCCCTAAGTAAGGCTAAAGTTCAAAAGGATAGAAATCACACTCACCTCAAGAGTCGATTATGATGAGACCGGCATTAAAGAGTGTATCTTCGGCCAAGAAAACCTCGACTGAGAGCATGTTCCCACTCGAGAGCACCTTGAGGTGATCGATCTCTTACTTGATAAACTCGGAGGTTTGTTCAGGTCCTCAAAAAATCTCCCAAAGAAAGGGGCATCGATCGCTCCATTGGACAATGAAGAATCAGGGTTCCATCTCTTTATCGAGGACGGAACCCCCCGAGACCCTCTTGAAAGTCCTCAAGGGACCAATGCCAGGAAGAGTTTTTCAAAAAGACGATGTTGTGGCATGACCAAAACAATGGCATTATCACCATTACTCCTACAAGGCACATGAAGATGAACCCCACGTTATGCCGCCAGCTATTCGGTGCCATCGCCGAGGGGCAAATATTGTAGAATCTCATTACCACCTTGACGATCGAGTGAAGAGGGAGGAAGACTCCTGTCTTAAAGCATTCATCGTAAAAGAAGGTCCTGGACTTTAGTTCATTGGTCACCCTCTGCTTAGGACCCAACACTTGCAGTTTATAGTCATCAAAAATCTAGTATTCATGACGGATTCTTTTTAGATCCATCAAAGTTATTATCGTAGCTACGTGAGTCAAGCGCTCCATATCCTCAAAGCGAATGGTAATAAAACTAGCTATGATCTTTTTTTTTATCAAAAATATTTAACTTCGAAAGGAAAAATAGCGCCAAAGAATTAAAAAGATATGACTGCGGAAAACACCTATCTTTCCCTTTTAAAGAATTAATCATAATAAAACATAATCGAGGATGCCAAAGAATAAACCTACGCTGGATCTCAGGCTGCCACCATGCATAAATTGCTTGACATTGGTCACGTGAGTATGCCACCTTGTTGGTTGCCAACTTTGATTCGGTTTCCGCGGGGCGCGGCCAGACACCGTCGCCACGAATGAAGGCAACCAGCCTTGATACTATCCGCCCCTCGGCGTCCCGCAACCTCCTCGTAGGCCAAGTCATCGCCGCCATGCTGCAGGACCGTCCCTTCGGCCCCGCCCTCACTCCCTCCTCCCGCTTCCCCGGCTGGACCTCCGCCGCCGTCGTCGACGTCCTCACCTCCATCCCCCGCTTCTTCTTCCTCAGCCCCCGCTCCATCGGCCGCCAGCACTCCTTCCGCCACCGCTCTCCTCTCCGCCGCCGAAGCCTCCGCCGCGAGTCCGTCGACATCCGCCGCGGCCTCCGCCTCCACGGGCCTCCCGCCGGCCGCGACCCCGCCAAGGTAAAATTAGGCATCTCCAAGGCCTTGGAGTTCTACTCCTGGGTGGAATCCCGATGCGGCTTCCTCCACGACGAGTTCACTTGCCGGGAAATGTCCCGGGTCCTGGCCAAGGCCAACAGCCTTCCCAATCTCTGGCGCTTCCTCCGTTCGAACGAGGCCCTCGTCGGCACTGCCACCGTGACGTTGGTCATCAAGATTCTTGGCGACGAGGGACTCACCAGAGAAGCGCTGGCTGCATTTTACCGCATGAAGCAACTCCACTGCAAGCCCGACGTGCAGTGCTACAACACCGTCATCTCTGCCCTGTGCCGGGTCGGAGACCTCAAAAAGGCGAGATTTTTATTGGACCAGATGGAAATGCCCGGTGCTCCGTGCCTGCCGGATACGTACACCTATACGATTCTGATCAGCTTCTACTGCAAGCGGAGCTTGCAGACCGGGTGTCGCAAGGCCATTAGGAGGAGGATCTGGGAAGCAAATCACATGTTTCGGAGGATGGTATTCAAAGGCTTTGTCCCTGATGTCGTCACGTATAATTGTTTGATCGATGGACTTTGCAAAACGTACCGTGTCGAGAGGGCACACGAGCTGTTCGACGATATGTTTCTGAAGGGTTGCTTCCCGAATCGGATCACCTACAATTCTTTCATTAGGTACTATAGTGCTGTTAATGAGGTTGATAAGGCCATCAAGATGATGAGAGCAATGGTGTTGAGGGGACACGGCACACCCACCTCGAGTTCATATACGCCAATCATACACTCCCTTTGTGAGAGTGGAAGAGTTGGGGAGGCAAGGGATTTTCTGGTGGAGATGGTTGATGGTGGATCTATCCCAAGAGAATTCACATATAAGCTGGTTTGTGACTCATTGAATCGTGCATGGAAAGAAGATTTGCCAGATGAGCTGTGCAGAAGGATAGAAGAGGGTGCTAATGCCAGATTTCGACAGGTGATGCGAGTAAAGCCTGTGATGGTTGGCAGGACTGGATTCACTGAAGAGCAAATATGATGTTGGACGTATGGCATGCCATAAACAATAGAATTTGCTATCATTAAATCTAATTTGCCTTTCAGGTAGAAGTCTCTACTAACCTATGATCCATTCACCAATCCCAGTTTGTTGGATCTTCCAGTGAAATTTGTGCTATTGGTTTATTGCTACTTTGAAGAGAGTGCTCAGTGACAGCTTCCCTCCTCACATTTGATACATTTTAGGACTTTTATTGTCTAGATTTGTTATCTAAATTGACTGTCATTTGAAAACCAAGCATCTTAACCATTATTATGAATTTCCATATGTGAATTTACATATATGTAGACAGTGCATTAGCAGTTCTATGTGCAAGATTTTGCTGCCATTCTGAATTGACCAGAAGCATGCTTCTCTTGACATCATGACATGCAACTTACCACTTTTCCTAATATAGGGTTAGATAGTCAAGCAACAATACACTGAGCAATTTTTACATAACCCGATGTTATGCTTTTTTTTTCAGTTTCTCTTAACCAAGTCATTCAGTTACTAACAATGGATAACCTCCCTCTTCTCTACCAACAAGAGATGCTACAATTTTGTTCTGATTCATTTATACTGATTTTTGTGATTCTCATTTTATTTTTATCTTTGATCACATTGATGGTAGATAGTTTGTGTAACACTCTTTTCTGTTCTCTGGAAGTTCTCTTGTAATTAGAATTTTGTTTCATTCATTACTAGTGATAGAATTTTTCAGATCTCACCTGGAAAAAAAATTTATTATTCTTAGCATGAGTCATCATTGAATGCCTTTTGATCTATTTATGGAGCAAGCTAAAATACAATCTTCCCTAACTCTGATGCTATCCTACTGGCCCTAGATATTAAATCATGATGTTACTAAAGCTTCTGCCGTATGCATGTAAATTGTATGATTTCATGGCTCATTTTGGACTATCCAACACCATACCTTCATGCAACTCTACACTAGCATGGTTGGAATGAAAAACATGGTTGATTGCAATCATAATGTGGTAGATTGATATCTTCTGTTGGCTTAGTCTGTCGACTAAATCCCCAAGCAAAGATATGTTGTTCACCATTATATCACCTTTCATATCTATTCATTCATTATTCGGAAACTGCTACTTGAACCAATAAAAGCTTCTAAGTTATTGTTATTATATGCTTTCCTCTTAACATTGAAAATGTAACATAATCTATTTACTGCCAATTTAATCAAGCAACAGAATTAGCAGATAACAAACCCATAGACATGTAAACCAAATGTATAAGGCTACATTTACTAAAATATAATCACTAATTTCTCGATTTATCAAAGCCTGTAAATCCATAGATCTCAATCATCATTTAATATTTTTGGGATGAGAATCTACAGCACTAGGGTTAGCTGAACCATTCCGAACTAGGGGTTTCGGGTGAACTGAATGGAACTAGCCCAGAAGCGAGATGGTTCAGCTCTTAGTTCGGTACTACGGGCGAAACCGTCCAAACCACCCATACCAATCTCGTATCGGCATACCGAATCAAATCAAACCACTCGATTTAGCCCAATTCAGGGTACTTCGTAGGTTGGGGCCTTCTAGTCCAGCTGACCAGTGCATCACTAATGTGGTACGTTATATCTTGTATTGGTTCGATACCATAATAGTAGCAAAACCTTGATACACTTTATTTATAGGAGGGGGGAACCTCCACTAACAAAGAAAATTGAGGTCTCATTTCTTTCATTTGTGCATCTTTCTTTCTCCCATGCTTTCCATTGGTCAACAACTAGTTCATTGTAGTTCACTACTCGTAAAGGAAGGAGCCATGGTTTCCAGTATGGTGAACCTTTTACAACACTTTAATAGATTCTTCTTTTTCCCAAGATGACAATGAATTACATTATGTTAATAATACAACATAGATGACCATCAACATGGGTTATGCAAATTATTTTCTAATATGTTCCTGGTTTTCCTATTCTAACTATTGTATTATTTAAGAATATAATTGGATCCAGCTCATACATACATACATGCATGTGCTCAGGCATGTCTGTGTCTTTGCATGTTGCCACACTTTATTAATTCTCTCTACATTCTAGCATGCCATGACACTCTATGCATGTGCCACACATGCATGCATGTGCATTCTTGCATATATGCATGTGCTTAGGAATGTTTGTGGCTATGCATATTGCCACACTTTATTAATTCTCTCTACGCTCTAGCATGCCATGACACTTTAGCATATCATTCCATTTTCCACATAAATTTCCATACTATTTATATTGAGCATTTGTGAATGTATGTAATATACATCAAATCATTATTTACATTTAAAGTTGCATTTTTTAATTAAATAGAAATATTTCGTCCTTTCCCACCTTTATGTTTCTAATGCTTCTCGAACCCCATTTGGTTGAACTTTTGGATGAACCAAAAGTGCTTTTGGAGGCCTCAAAGCACTTTTGGGTGATTTTATAATGTTTGGTAAAGTTTTTAAAAGTACTTTCTTGCTTTACCAAAAACTATCAAAAGCTCTACTAGAAAAAGCTCTAAATTAGAGCTTTTTCCAAAAGTTTTACTTGATGAATGTTGAGAGGCTATTTTTAGACTTGAAGGTCACAAATGCAAACCATGAGAAAAATAATATTAATTATAATATTATAATATGCTATAACTATATATAATATACAATAATAAAATATATTATATTCAAATTTTATTAGAATAATATTATATATATATAAAATATAGGTATTATAATTGTATGAAAATGTTATTATAATTATAATATATTATGTAGTGTAAAATAAAATATATATAATATTATAAAAATACTACAATGTAGTATATACATATAATATTATTATACTATGTAATGTTTTAATTTTGTAATATTACTATAATTATATGTCACAATAATGTGATATTTTATTATTAGATAATAATGATCATAATTTAAAATTTACATTAGAATCATTATTTTATTAGAATATTATTATATATTATACTATATATAAATATGATATATTTAATATATTATATATGATATTATTATATTACAATATTATTAGAGAAATTTATAATCATTTTTTTAATATATTAGATTGTTGAAAATATAATGTAATGCTTTTAATTATTTTTATTTAAAAGCACTTTCTTAATTTGATTATCAAATAGATGTTAAAGTCATACCGCGCTTTAAAAATATTATTACCAAATAGCAAATAGCTTTTTTCAAAAGATTTATTTTTAAAAGCTTTACTACCAAAAGCTCTAGTATTAACAGCTCCATCAAATGGGGCCTCGGGATGTGGTAAGAGCTTTAGAATTTTTTTTTTTCATAACAAGTTAATGATACTAGTTGCATGATGCCGCTCAAATGCTTTTCTCCATTTTTAGGAATAAGCACAATCAGATTTTGTGGATGTTTATAAAATTTTGGTGTAATTTTAAAGGTTAATATAAATAGACTATCCAGCTTTGCTACCTTTATCATGACCAAATCAAAAACAATATAAGCTTCTTAAAAAAATTATTCTTTGAGATTAAACTAACAAGATAAAGCAGACCTATTTCCCAATTAACAAAAGATAAGTTAAATATATCTCACTCAGACACCATGTTCTTCATTCTTGATATCCTTCTCAGTTGTCTTATTAATGTCTGCTACTGAAATATCTCCTGTATGTTTCTTGTTTGTTGTGATTGCATGTTTTTGATATCCTAAGTTTAAATATTGCAAACATTTTAGTTATATCAAGATGTTTTTTTCTCCGGAAAGTATTAATCCATGGATTGAGTAATCTAGGTTTCAAATTTTGATTTATTTGTTTAATTTTTCTATAGGTACTGAGAAAGGGGGAAATAACATGG
The DNA here is from genome assembly GCA_900491605.1 of Calamus simplicifolius. Taxonomy (NCBI): domain Eukaryota; kingdom Viridiplantae; phylum Streptophyta; class Magnoliopsida; order Arecales; family Arecaceae; genus Calamus; species Calamus simplicifolius. Next base: position 118,152 of record UESW01001500.1, read on the forward strand.
ACAGACAAGGTTCACAGATATGAACTTGCAGCTCTGACATACCTTGAGAATTGTTGTCACTGAAAAGTGGCATGTTTGGTGATGGTAATTTCTTCACTGATTGATATTCAGAACTTGATTTCATGATTTTCGATTTCATGATTTTCACTTTCTTTCAAAGTTATATTTGTAATTTGGGTGGAAATTTGAAAACTGAGTTATGATAACTTTGCAAAACTTCCATCACAAGAGATCAACTGTTGAAGAGAGAACAAGACCTCATCTTAGCTTGTAGATGGATTCAACAAAGAAGCTCAACCTTGCTTGAGTGGACTCTAATAGAATTCTCATAGTCCCATTGTCCCTTGTAAAGTAACCATGAAGGGCAGGGCTAAATTTGTTGGTCAATGCAAATGACAATGTAAGAAAATGATCAGTGCCTAGATCCTGGACTTATGTTTTATTGTTGAACATCTCAATATGCACGTGTAGTTGAACAAAGCGAGCAAGTCAGATTCTAGGTGATGGCAACATATTTTATGTTTGGCCCCATATTTTTCAAACCAGTGATTGAAGTCTTGGCGGGACAAGGACCAAGACGGCTACAACTTCTCATCCCAAAGAGATTACGGGACCGATCTCGACCATCCCGTTCTGTCCTATCCTCTTTCAACTATTATACATTATAGTACTAATTTTAAATAGATCTAATTATTAAAATGATATAACTTTTGAAAATTAAAATATGTTTAAAAATCGAATAAAACACTAATGCTTCATAAATAATTTCTTTTAGAAAAAAAGCATCCCAAGTATTGAGTTACTTGACCAAATTAGGATTCGAGATAGGAAGGGACGTGGAGTATCTTATTCTATAAAAAAAATTAGGATACCTTGGTCCTGTGAGAGTTAAAATCTTACTTCAAACCTACTTTATGGTAGATGGTCATGCCCTTACACTGATAGTAGTCTTAAGATATGGATTCACCATGTTCACCAATCCAACATAAAACACAAACACATGTTAATGCAATCTCTAAATGCTCCATGGGAGCCATATGATGATACGTGTGATGCCCAACCTTACCCACAACTTCATACATATATCTAGCACTTGATAATTCTCGAAAAAAAAGGGGACTCGTGTGCAATCATTTCTAGCTGTAAGTTCATTTGTAACACAGAACCAATATTTGCATGATGGTGAACTATAAAATGTTGATAATGTATGTCAACAAATGTCCAAACCTTATCAAAAAATTTCATTCGAGGGCATAAAATATTTAAACAAAATTTAGAGTGGAAATAATTTCCTAAAGCCAATAATGAGGTGAACTCAAAACTCAATAAATAAATCTTCTCTAATCCTTTTTTATGTTGCAGAAGTTCAAGCAAGTATGATGAATCAGAGTTCTGGAAAATGAAACGAGTGTATTATCACAATGAAAACTATATAAAATGTACTTTAAAGGCATGCAAATAGGTTGATGCTGTGAAGCCCCTTATTGGCGTTTTGTCCATTTTGCCAGTTTGACCCAGAACTGAAAAACCAGTTAGAACTGCGGAAAAGGGTCCACTGAAATTGGATATAATTTGAGTGGAACCTTCAAATCTTGATTGATATAATTTAGGATACATACAAAAAGATAAGAAGACCTTAGTCACTTACTGTTAACAGAAAGAATGACACACATGGCATGCTTGCGTGAATGGTAGAACAACACTGTACCCAGCAAAGTTATATACAGTCATGCTTGCCATCTATAATCATTTCATTTTCTGATCGCAGTGTTCAAAAAAAAAAAAGAGGTTTTTTTGTGTTGCCTTGTTGCTATTTGAGTGGCATTTGATTCACATGGCTTAATATCTGCCCTTCATGGGTTAATGAGGAGACAAGCAATGGTCTAGTAATAAAGGTACTGCTAATTCATATCTTTGTTGTCTGTGTTGAACAATTTGATGGAATTCATGGCTGAATAGGTTATTTCTGACACACTTAATGACTGGATTCACAGCCAATCCAAGTATGAATGGCAGGCCACTATTGGTGAACTAATGAATAACAGTGATATTCCTTCTCCCATCTTGAATTATGCTAGAACATTTTTTTCCACATAAGAATCATGCATGAAGTGATTGATTGATAAAAACTAATTTATCAAAGCATTTGAATATTTTCAGGCAAAAACCTGCTTACTAACTCAACTGCTTTAAATGGGAAGCACACTACTTGCTTATTGCATAAATCTGTAATTGAACCTTCTATCACAAATTCTGGAATTCATTTGGCAGCAGATTACAACCAAACAGCTCCTTATTTTCTCCGACAACTAAGAAGTCAGGCATGTTGTTACCCTTGGTTATACAAACTAGAGATCACAATATCCAGTGACAGGCCTGGTGTCTATTATTGTTTCTGACTGTTATTATGCTTTAGTTTATATGTATTGCTTCCTTGCTAATATGCCTATTGCCCTAGTTGTTTTTCTTCTCAAGTTAGATTTCACTTGTGTTCACTCATAGGAGTTTGGGTTACAATAGCTGGTGATAGAAATAGATTTAGTAAATATTGATGACCTCACGAATGCTTTCCTGTACACTGTCTTGTTGACTGCTAAAAGTGTACGATCTGTCATGCATAACTTCAGCTGGTGACATTTTCTCAGAGGTTCAGGATTTTAGTTATCTGAAGCTGGAGTGGGTGCAGGGAAACGGATCTCTCAATTTAGAATAGGAAGTGGGGCAATATGGTGTGGAAGTCTCCTCAGAGATCATGAAGCGGGTGCCCCTAAAATAAAGTTTCCTGCTATTGACTGCAGGGTATCTAATAAGGTACTCTTTGGCCCCAATTCTCAGCTGGTGACATTTTCTCTTAGGTTCAGGATTTTAGTTATCTGAAGCTGCAGTGGGTGCAGGGAAACGGATCTCCCAAAAAAATTTAGCACAGGAAGTGCGGCAAGATGGTGTGGAAGTCTCCTCAGAGATCATGAAGCAGGTACCCCTAAAATAACGTTTCCTGCTACTGAGTGCAGGGTATCTAATAAGGTACACTTTGGGCCCAATTCAACATTTGGACGAGCTCGGCTGCTTGTTGTCCAACAACACTGGATGGATAGTGGGTTCCATCTTATTTCAGCTGGATAGTACGGAATTATGATACAGAGTGGTTAATGCTCATGTAAGCAGTGGACTTGTTAGCCTATACCTTTCTAGCATTACGTCACAGCTACTTATGGAATTTTTTCTCAAATGTTCGTGGAGTGGTGGCCCCAATAACAAGACTTATGGTGTCTTGTGATATATTTGACACTAATATAGTATTCTTCTTCTTCTTCTTCTTCTTTTCTTTTTTTTTTTTTTTTTTTTTACAAGCAGGCGATCACACCAGTCTGGCGTGAATCAAACCCGAGAGGTTAGAATACATGATTTGCTGTAAAATAAAAGGGCATGGGTCACCCACATGCCATTCCCATAAGCCAGGGTGGCGAGCTGCAACATTAGCAACCCAATCAGCCGCAGCATTTGCTTCCCTATAAACATGGCGAATCAGAGGCACAGTTGTAGTTCGGAGAGAATCCCAAATAGCACGGAGTAGGGGGTTGGTGGAATGAAGATCCCCATCCCGATGTATCCAGCGAACAACCGTGAGAGAATCTTTCTCAATAATCAATCTGCTTGAAGCCAAATGATGAACAACATAATTAATATCAGCCCATGTAGCCTGAAGCTTCGCCATAGGGATCGATATGTCAAGGAAACCATGGCCACCGGCTATAAGAAGCTCACTCTCAGATCCCCTAATAATAAAATCAGACTCAGCAATACGATCCGAGAAAGAACCATCAAAGTTCACTTTGACATGACCCGAGGGTAGGGGCTCTCAAGATACATAGATCGTAGAACGATGCATTGCCGAAAAAAATCCTATTCTTCTTTTCAATCATTTCAATATATACGTACAATAGGTGCAAAGATGGTACAGGACTGTCCTAGGATATCAAAATGTCTTTGAATTGGTCTTGTGAAGGCCATACATGTTATATTACTTTCCTAATCCTAAAGGTTGCCCCTATGTTTTAACAAAATACATATTATTTGAGTTAGTCGAGATAAAATTTAAAACCTATGAGATGGCTTACATTTCCACCCATAGATCTTTATGAAGAGGAGTGCAAAGTCATTTTATCTCAACGTGAGCCGTTGATAAATATTGTTTATTATATAACAATAGTGTTAAGCATATTAATGTATAACATGTATTACATAATAATATACATATTAGTAAGAATAATATTGAGGAATTGATAAAGCATGAAAAAGTCATTCCTGATTTTCATTTTCAGCAATCAAATGAGATATATATATTTTAGGATGACATTAAAAAGATTTTGAAAAGACCTTTTTTTATTAACCATTGCTTAAGGTCTAACTTTGGTATGAAAAATATTCCATGCAAACAATAGCTTGCCATGAGATTAGTGGAGCTGGTGCAAGTTTTCATCCAATCTCATGTCCACATAGCATGATAACCGTCATGCCCAACCCAATACCTGAGTTGGCATGTAACACAATGTACATCGTGTAGAACATAAAAAAAGTCTTGCTGCATCACATGTGATGCAGTAAAAACTATATCGCACATGATGATTAACACATAGCATATGCACGTATGCCAAAAATGAAAAAAACACTCTTACCTTTAGCATACGAGCATGTACACATCATGCGCCAATCATCGCATGTGATATAATAAGATTTTTTCGTAAATATAATTCCATGCAACATGCGAGGCCTACAAAATTGAGCTAAATCTTTAGATGCCAGGAAAAACATGAGATATAATATTGTTTCCAAAAGGTTTAGATAATTCTACCATTAATAGATTAAAAAAAAAAAAAGTTGTTCACCCTACAAATTTCAAATATATATTTGGTATTATAGGTACTCTTAGCTATTCCAAGTTTCCAACTCTCACCATTACCATGAAACCTGGTACCAAGTATTCTTTTGCTTTGAAAATAAAGGTAAAGGAAATGGCATGAGCTAATAACAGCTCAATAAAAATCCACAAATGCCAAGATAAATAATTAAAAAATAATTAATAACAAGCATTCTATAGTAAATATAACTATTGAATAATTTAAATATCTTATCATCATGACATCTATTTGATAATTAATTAGCATTTGAATTTTTATATCCACAGCTCATTAGACCATGATATATCAATACATCATACATAGCCAAAATAATAATTCCATTCAATGATAGATCAAAATAGACAATTTATTTTAATTTTATAAGTTTTGCTAGGGGTTGAATTCAACAATTATCTTGATAATACATAATAAGTAATTTAAGTTATTTTTTTTATAACTTTGAACAGGCCCTGGTCATGTTCTTCTCATAATAAGGCAATCCATAATGTCATACTTTAGCCTACATGAGATAATCTATAGTGTCTTGTTCTCACTTGTGAGGAGACAAGCCATGTTTGTACTCATATAACGCAAATCATAGCGTGCTATTTCTACCTATAACAAGATAGACCACAATGTTTTTCTTATCTATAAAATAGCTAATCTAAAACCACTCATACATTTCAAGAATTCATATCAAGTTATTTTTAACACCGGACTAACCATGATCATGTTTCTTTCTCATTATGAGGTTACAAATAAAAATAAACATAGCTAATACAAAGTATCTTACTAATTATCTAGTTATCCAAGTCTCAATTTGCTTAGTTGAATGCATTGATTGTGTGGGCAATATTAAGATATAAAATACTATGATATTCCATGCATAATCAACTATACTATATTGTATAAAAACATATCAAAACTTGCAATAACTATACAAGTGAGCATGCAAAAGAATTCATACTCTAGAGACAAAAAGCCCAAATAAGGCATGCGAATATGTCTAAATGTATACCTAACACATCTAATTAATTTAATATTAATATTTAAAAAGTTATAAAGCTAAAAACCCTTATGAAATTGAGAAATCACCTAGTCCATAAGTAATCACCCCATAAGCATAACTAATTTAACTACATTTACAAACTTTTCAAATTTTTAGTTTCAAAAATCTTGATATTCAAAAACAATCAACCCTAGTGTTTTTCATCCAAATCCTAATCCATCTTATTTACCTAAATTAAAGAAATAAAAAGATAGATTTTTACCTCAATTAAGGAATTAAAGCATTAAACCATAATAATCTCCTTTTTATTTGGATATGCCCGAACATAAGCTCAAACCAACCAAAAATAGAGAGAACCTGGATGGTAAGAGGTGATGATTAAGGATTAAGGGTGGAAATTGCTCAAAAGGGTGAGGGATTCAAAGAGAGATTGTGATGGCAATGGTGGTGATGTGTGGAGCATAAGAGAGAGAGAAGGAGGCAGTAGAGGCTCCTCATGAGAAAGAAGGGGAAGAGACATTGTTGGAAGAGAAAAAAATAAGAGAAAGAAGAGAAAAAAAGGAGATCGGGTCTCACAATGGTAAAGAAGGGAGTAGAACTTTCTAATCAACTAAAGGAGAATGGTTGGTGAATAACACAAGAATGAAAGGAAAAGAATAGGGGTTAGGAGTAGGTTCAATCATTCAAGAAGTTGTGAGGTTTAGCTGTAATGCTCCAAGCCCATCTGCTAGTCCAATTAATTTGTTAGCGTACCAAAAATATGTGATCAAAAGTTAATTAGTAGCATATAAACTTGAGTCATCAGCACATAACACTTTTCTTTCCCATTTGATGTTGGACTATTTTTTAAGTATTATATTCTACCTCCTTATAATGCGATGTCATAATCGTACACCATAAACTAGCCAGAATCCATCCTGAGTTAGATCATTGATGCTACAAAGGTGGCTTCATGTCATGATGAGACTCTACCATAATTCTATGGATAACTCTTTTCTCATGCCTACCAACTTTTGCACATTTAGATTCACTCTAATACCATTTGTAACATCCCAATTAACTTATTAGCGGGTCAAAACCACGTGATCATAAAAACTCAAGTAGAAGTTAAGCATATAACTCATGCTAACCCAATTAACTTGTTAGCGGGTCAAACCCATGTAGCCTTATAAACTCGAGTAGAAGTTAAGTACATAACACTTTTTTTTTTCATTCAATGTAAAACTATTTTTGAGGTATTACGTTAGCAATTGGCATTGGGGTCCTTCAAGGCTAGGAGAAAACTTATTATCTTTGTGCCCCCTGCTTCTTCAAGCAATAACCTTATAGAGGCATAGCCTAATTATATTAGGCCTTATGCTAGCATTATAGGTGTTGATGTCTGAAATTGGTCCTCTCATGTCAATCGAGGAAATGGATTGTAGCTTAGATAGGGCAGCACATTCTCAACTGATTTATATATGGGCCTATGAGAGAGATAGAGATCACAAGGGAGCTCAAAGATGCTTACTAAAGAAAAGCTTTTGATGCTTAAGTTAATTAAAGCAAGTGGAAGAGAACCTAGAGCCCTTCAAATGGATACTCTAAGTTTAAGAGCAAGGCTTGATACTTGTTTATCTAAGATCTATGGCTAATTTTACTAATGTTTGCAAAAGTTATTTTGGAGTTGGCTACTTATCAATGGACGGTTCTAATGAGTTTGATCCCTGAATAAAACTACAACTATGGCGGAGTTCTTTTCAAACAAGATAGTCAACACCTACTCAAATTATGGCTTTCCTCCTGAAAAGATGCGTGGTGATCTAATCAACTACCTTTGGCTGTACCACATGTTACCAATTGACCAAATAAGGTGCTTGAAAAGAAGACTGACTAAAAGAAAGACTAGACATGATCCACACTTAGGGTCATTAATGTAATTCATTGTGGTCTAGTTGCTAGAGGGCAAAATTCTTTGGCTTAGAAAACCTATGCTTAGTAGATATGATATGAAAAGCCTTCCACGAAGAAGGTGAGAATCAAGGTTAAGCTAAGGCCAATTCAAACCAAAGCTACTTCATGAGCAACTCGAGGACTTTGGTAGGTTGGAGTCTAGAAACCTGAGCCACAACCTCCTCCTCATCTGGCTTAAAGATTGAAAGGTAAGTAATTAGGTTGCTTGCTCAAATGTCTCTAGGCCACTTGAACGATTAGGATCTCAACAAGGTAAATAAGAAAGAATTTATTCTTCTGCTATAAATAGAAGAAGGACTACTAGTAAGGATCTTTCTGCCCTTCTGATTAAAAAAAGTATGAGGACTTAATCTCGATGGCATATTTTTTAATGGTGAAAAAAAGAATGAAAAATTGCTTGGGATATAGGAATCCCAAGATCAGACATAAGATATAAAACCTATAATTATCCTTTAGGAATTAGGAACTAATTGAGTTGTGGCTATATTATATAAGACCATTAAGCTATCTACAAATGGATGGATGGATAACCTAAGCCCTACCTTAAGATTGTCTTTACAGAGGCAAAGCCAACCAGCAACATGGTTAAAGGCTAGATTATCCCAACTTAGGATGGCCAAGAGGAAATCATTAGAAATGCAGAACATTTTGTCACAATCGCATTATATCCTCTTGAGAGGACGTGGTAAGCTCCTAAGCCCTAAGCATGGGGATTCCTATGATAGAGAAGGATGAGGAGAAAGATGAAGAAGTTGAAGAAGAAGAAGAAGATATAATTAGGCCAATCTAAGATCATAACCGAGCTATAGGTTCTTTCCAACTTATAAATTTCTATAGGCCTATAACTCCTAGCAAACTATTCCTACTAAATTAACAGAAAGGATGGAGGACTTGAAACTAAGGAAAAGAAAGCTAAAATAAAGAATCTAGTCATTCGAGTTAAACTTTAGGGTTTAATATACATATTTTAATGATAATAAGCCATTGATTGATTTACTAATAGTATACTTGAGAGTTGTGATGACTTAGACAAATGCACACATTTGATCAAGTTGACTCAATGAAAAACTTGTCCAGAATATACTTAATCCAATAAAAGCTCAAGTCTCACCCTAGCATGTAAGTCAAACAAGGCGAAATGATAGATTTGATGAATAAAAATATCCGATGCATTGAAGTCTGAAGGAAAAAGGTCTTGTTATAAATTTTTTTTTTCTTTAAGGATCCTATATTAAAGCCGGTAAGAAATTAAGTACCCAAAGCTCAATATTCCTTGAAGATGATTTAGATTAAGTTTTAAATCATAATTAAAGCAAAATTAGCATAAATGTACAAAATCAGATATATGTGATCGATCAGACCCTAAAATAGTCAACCAAACTTGGTAACCAGCAAATACCCAAAACTACAAGTCTCTGCCTTAGACCTGGTGGTCGACCACCATAAGTTAGGGTGGTCAACTGGGAGCTAGCCCTGATGGCCAATTGTGAGACTTCTGATAGCCCAACAATCATATTTTCAAAGATTGTTGGAGTTGCCGAGAAGCTCTAAGAGCCATATTTTCTCTTATCTATATATTGACAGGTTCTTTGCTAATTTGAACATGAAATTTTGAATTGAAAACTATTATTGGGAAAACCTTAGAAAAAGCCTCTTAAGCCTTAAGTGCACATGCTTTCCTAACTCAAGTTTAGAGTTCCATTAGTAGATCTTCATCAATTGGGTGTTGGTTTGAAAGTTCTTTTTAAGTGAAGAGTATTGTTCTTGCTTTGTAAGCTCTTGTGGGAGATACACCTTAGTCTGAAGAAAAGAAGAGAACGGTTTGGTCTTTAATCAAGAAAAAGATTAAATAGTGAAATATCCAAGTAGAAGACTTAGGAAGTGGATATAGGTAAGGACCGTTGAACCACTATAAAAATTCTCTCACCTACTTTACTTTCTTACAATTTATTTATTTGCTATCATATTAATTGGGACTTGCTTTATTTATCTTGTATTACTTAAAGTCTTCGGGCATCATTATTTAAGATAGCCTTTTAAATTTTTAAACCTAATTCACTCCCCTTTCCCTTCGATTGCCCCTTGGACCTTCAATTTATATTAGAGCCAATATCTCCTCATTCATTAAATTAATTGTTAAGGAGCGAAGAAATGACAACCTTTAGTGAATCCTCTTTTACTAAGAAGCATTCTACTAATAGGCCTTCTTTGTTTAATAGAAGCAATTATTCCAATTAGAAGTTTAAGATGCAAATATTTATCCAATTTATCAACATGTGTTTAAGATGAAAATATTTATCCAATCCTACTAATAGGCTCACTATTTGAAAAACATACAAAATGAATACGATGCTAAACCTTAGGGTTCAATAATATATGTTTTGATGATAATAAGATATTGATTAAATTACTAATAGCATTTTTTAGTTGCGATGACTTAGACATGTGCATACATTCAAAAAAATTAAATTAATAGAGATTTTGTTCGAAATGTATTTGGTCTTGCAAAAGCTTAAGTCTTACTCTAATATACAAGTCGAAGAAGGCACAATGAAAATTTAAAAATCATCCAACATATCGAGGTTCGAAGGAAAGAGGTTTAAATTGTAGACTTTATTTTTTCCTAAGGTACATATGTAAGCCTTGCTAGGATATTAAGTGCACAAGGCTGAATGAACATTAAAAATGGTTTAGATTAGGTTTTTAATTATAATTAAAGTAAAATTATCATAAAAATCCAAAATCAGATAAGTGTGGCCGATGAAAACTTAAAATAGTTGATCAGGATTGGCACAACCAATAAAATTCCAAAATAGTTGCTCACTATTTGGGTGTGATGATTGACCCATATTAGCTAGTGCGGTTAATTAGTCTAGCTTGGACGATCAACCAATAGCTTGGGCAATTGATTGCTGGGCTTTGGATAGCTCAATAGTCATATTTTTATATTTTTTAATGCTTATACAATAAAGGTTGTTTGTTGGTTTAAGTGTGAAATATTAGGTAATTATTGGGAAACTTTCTTTGAACCTTTAGTGCACTTAGTTTTTCAACCTAAGTTTAAAGTTGCATCGGTAAATTTACATCTTTTGGGTGTTATGTTGAGCATTCTCTTAAAAAAAAAAAGCTTTCAAAAGCCTTGAGTGTGCTTACTGATGGCTACTCCTTAAGAAAAGAAGAAGCTGTAAAGGGTTTGATCTTTATTCGAAGAAAATTGAATGCTGAAACACCCAAGTAGGAGATTGAAGAGTGGGCATACGTAAGGAGCATCAAATCACTATAAAATTTTTCTCACCTTCTTTACCCTTTTGTTACTTATTTATTTATTATTTTCTTGCATTGCTTTAAATTTAACTGATTTTTATCAAAGTTATGTTAGAATTTTGTAAATCATGAACTTTGATTATGTTTTTAATCAGTTCATATGGATATCGACTTCAATTATCATAACTTCAATAGCCATGGACATGTATAATAAAAAAAAATTATGGACATAATTTTATAATCCTTTGACTAAGCAAAAGAAATAAAAAAATACTAAACAACTTTATTTTTAATTTAGTATTCATAAAACAATAGATATAAATAAATCATAAATATAGTACACGTTCATCCTGAAGAAATTATATATAGTAACTAAATAAGTGGCTTAAATAAATATCCAAAATCTTCAGAGCCACGAATATGTTGGAAGATTCTTATCAGCACCTAATATCCATCTACGGTCCGTCGCACGGCAAGAAGTCCACCCATCCTCATCGAACGGCTCTTACCGTCTCACGATTCGTAATTGCGCGTGATCCGATCACCCCAACTGCTCGCGATGTTTCTCCTGCATTGCGAGAGAGGGCGATCATCCCAACTGCTCGCTATGTTTCTTGGGTAGCGAGAGAGGAAGAGAGCGGGGAGAGGGAGGGACATCCGTAACTCTTTCTTTTCGACATTTAAAAGCAAGAAGGTGACTAAGTTTCCATCGTTTCTTCTTCTTGGGTGGGTTTCTTTTCTCGTGATCGCCTGCTATTGAACGAGAAGGGAGAAGGGAGAAGGGAGAAGGGAGAAGAAAGGAGAGAGGGAGGAGAGAAGGGTGAAGGGGTGAAGGGAAGATGGCAAGGGGGTTGGATAGGGTTAGGGTATCGACGGCACGGCTGAGCGGGGAGAGGGGCCCTCCGGCGGCGGGAGCGGAGCTCCGGCGGGGGTTGTCGCAGACCGTCCAGCTCGGCCGAGTCCAGCCCCAGGCGCCGACCCACCGCAGAATCTACTGCAACGATCGCGAGGCCAACCTCCCTGTCCGATTCAAGGTCGGCTACGTCCTTCAGATCTAATTCCTCGTCTCTTATTGTTGCACGATTGAATTCATGCTGCGCCTCGTTCTTCTTTCCCTGTTTGGGATTTGAATCCTTCATGTTGTTGGTGGATTCAATATCATTCACTCTTGATGACCTATTCACATATTATGAATTAGAACTAGTTTTAGTATCCAATCTGATTTTCTTTTGTCCCCTTCATGTATGGAGCTTGATGTCTGTTAAGTAACATTTTTGTTGCTCGCAATAGCTTAGTGCATTTTCAGGCACTGCTTATCTATGATTTCAAATGTTTGGCTGCTTGGTAATGTGAGTTTGACATCCTTTTTGCACCAAAAGTTCTTGGTGATTCACAAAAATATCCTGGGGACTATAGCCACTCTATCCTCCATCCTCGTCAAATCCTTCTTTGTCTTACAACACCCGCAATATAGTTTACTTTATGTCTATAACTTTTATGTAATTGCACCGTACTGATTTGAATGCTTATGCAACTTTTACAGCAACTGAGCATTAGGTTAACTGGGCTGGATTGTGGAAGACTTGCATTTTTAAAATTTTGGAAAATGCAGCAAAGTTATTAATGTACGAGAAACATTAAATAAGAAAGAAAATCTAGGAGAAAATTTGATCTTTGTTTGTAAATCTTGCTCTATGGATTATGACATCATTATCAGTGTAGGACCAGGCAACGCTATCAACTTTTGTTTGTTGATGGTTACCATGATATGATGTCGAACTCCTGTTCTGAATCCTACTACAAAGCTGGAGTTCCAAGATCACCACCTAATGGTTACTTTTGTCAATGTGCCTTCTACTTGGTTTGGAAGATGCCATTTGCATGGGTCCTTCCTCTTTAGGGAATGGATGTACCTTGCCAAAGTTTTTTTTTTTTTTCTGCTGTTAACTAAAAAAAAGAAAGAAAGGATAGAAAAATAGGAATTTAAATAAAAAACTTATTGTAGCATCTACTACTGTATTCATAGAAAAAAATAAAAGATTAAATCTGATTGGGTTGGTGGGTAAGGAAGGAAGCAAAGGATCATGCACCTTCCTTCCTCAAGTTAAAAACTCAAGAAAGGAGAAAATAAAGACTTTTGAAAGCAGATATATAAGCATGGAGGACCACATGGACTAGGGTGGATGCCAAAAAAAAAGTCTAAAATATTACACAAATCTAAGAAGAAAGCTATAGAAGGAAAAGGCAAAAAAAGACTTCCTTAAACTGATAACTTGATAGCCTCCTAGTACTCTAGCGTGAACCTTTGCTTCTTCACTGACTTAGTAAAAAAATAGTTTTATTATTTGGGCTTGTTTGAGAAACATGCTACCCTTGCACTGACCGAGAATGCTGAGGTTTTCTTTGATGTTCTAAGCCATGGGAAGGGAGGTTCTAATTATAGGTGCTTGATGGCTATTAGGTTTCAGCCACTTCCAATGTAGGACTAAAAGCAGAGTAAAAAGGAAAAAGGGTACTACAGAAGGCTCAGAAACCTCTTGGAACCCAACCCCATCATCCTAAGGCGTTCCCATTTCAAAATAGAGACTTTTGAACAAAATACTCTTGATCCTGTGTAAATTTTGGAATCTGCATTTCACTTATTTGATGGACCATAACCCTCTAATCCAAATTGGATACTGAGTTCTGTAACATGCTTTAGACTCGTGACTTAATGCTTCCAGCAATTAAAATGTTGACCACGTTTGGATACAAGAAAAAATTATGAACAAATTTTAAAGTGTGACAATGTGTTATGTGACTGTTTTGGGCAGGTCATATGATATGCATATTGACAAGAGAACTTACTAAGAACCATTAGGGCCTGTTTGGATGAATACACAGACATTTCTCCAGAATTTCAAAACTATGAAAATTGAGTGATGCTGCAAGATGGATCTCATGGGAAAAACTATTACAATCTCTACTATTTGCTGTTTGGTTGATTCTAGGAAATTATACAGAAAAAAATATTGCAGCTAGAAGTAATTATTTGAAGTTTTCTGCTATGATCCAAGCACAAGGATATAAAAAATATAAACTAGGCATTAACAACTAGCTGTTATAAATTAGTTGGTGTAAATTAGTCTGTGGAAAACAGGATGTTCATTATGTGAATAACCATGGAACAAAATGTCTTACTGGCATGGTGATTTATATTTTCGAAGCTATTCTTTGATGAAATGAATATTTGTTAATGAAACGTTTTCATCGTGGAGTGTCCATTTAGTTGGATAGTAGGCCAAAAAAATGGATAAATATTTAAAGAAGAGTCATTTTTTAAACATTGAATATTTGTTCTCTCTCTGTTGTGTGTAACATAAATGTGTTTTGGGATGCCATTGTACTGACCATTAATGGTTGCTTTCTGCAGAAACTTATGCATCCATCCAGAGCTTTTTCTTTGTCTTTTTTAATTTAATTTAAATCAGCTAAGAACTTATTAAATGTACAAAGTTCAGCTCTGTTTTTTTACCAATAGTTATTTAGCTGAAACCCAGTAAAGAGATTCTAGTTGAAATCATTTATTAAGAGCTATGAGTCTTTTTGAAGAACAACACATTTTCACTTATATTTGTTATGGACTGTGTTGGAATGTTTACCCTCTTTAGTGCTTTCCTTAACAGCTACACTGGTCGTTAACTTCAAGATTGAGAAAGGAAATATTTTATTAAAAAAATTATAGGGATGAAATGGTTTTGACATTTATCAGATGCTGCCTTTTCTTCATCTATCTTTCTTTCATCTTCAGCCCTTGCTCCAACCCGAGGTTTTAAATATCAGTGGGATGGTGGGGCATCCCACCATCTTGAGTGTCAAGCCAGGAGCCATCTTGAGTGTTGGGATGGGAGGAGTCAAGAAATAGACCAGGATGGTATGGGATATTAGCTATCCCAAGTGTAGGCATGCGGGGCATCCATTCCACAAAGAAACTAAGAAGGCATTGTGCCATGTTATTAAAAGCTTACTCCAACTTGAACTCTTGTGCATGTGTGTGTGTGTGAGAGAGAGAGAGAGATAGAGTGTGCTTGGAGATTGTTTCATGGAGGGAAGGGTGATTGCTGGTTATAGTTTTTTGGTGCTTTTAAGATAGCCAGATGGGGTGTGCATTTATGAGAAACATATGAGAAAAGAATTGGTCCTGTGTATGTTTTTTATCCCTCTTTTGGAATGCGTCTTTTACCAAGATTCATTTGACCTTGGAATGGTTCCTAACAGCAATCAGGAATCTTTAGTTACATGTTTTCTAATTCCTATGGGAGAGTCCAGTTCCAATAAAATATGAAGATTTTAGGTGCATCCAACAAGCCTGTAATTCCAAAAGAATTCCAAGGAAATATTTGATGATATCAACGCATCTTGATTACCTTGTGAAATGGCTACTAGTGGGCTATCAGCTATTTGCAACCAGTAAAGTCTAAATTGTTGCTTAATCATCAAGATGAAATTGTTAATCAAATCTTCTACTAGTGTCGATCGATCAAGTAATATAGTAAAACAAATAAGAAATTCAATTTAGATAATATTACTAGATAATAAAAGTCAACCTAAATGAAAATAATCTCAGCACCAATTAATAAATAATAGTGCAAGTGAATGGTCATGTTTGTAAGTTGAATATGGTTTAACCAATTCTTGTTTATCTCTAAAGAAAAATACATGTGTAGTTGTGCATTGATATCATAAACTTAATAAAGTTTTAGGCTTCCAATTTATGTTTATGGACCAGGTTTCAAATATCCTGGGATAGAGGTGTCCAAGTTTGTCCATGGGACGAGATGCTTCGCGTCTCATCTCGTCTCGATCTTCGACTTGGTCAATCATTTTAGCACTTGTTTGGAATGCTTTTTCTTTAAAAAAATTATTTGTAAAGCTTTAGTGTTTTATTTAATTTTTAAATATATTTAAACTACAAAAATTATATTTTTATGATAAACTAGATATTTTTAAAATTGGCACTATAATGTATTATTGCTGAGACGGGACAAGATGAGATGGTGAGCTCAGTCTTGGAATCTTTTTGAGGGGAGCTTCTATTTACACCGCAAAAATTACTCTCCACACCCCTATTTTTAATGTATTTTTAAATTACTCTTTGCACCCCCAAATTTTTTCCTAAACTACCCCTCCCTCACCCCACTCGACTGCTCCCCTCCCCTCTTCCCTCTCCCTCACCCCATCGTCGCAGCCAACTGCCGCTCCCCTCTCCCTCTCATTGCTGATGGTTTCCCTCCAAGTCCCACGAGCCCCGTCCTCCGCCACCACCACCGTCATCGTAGCGGTGGCTCCACTGCCCGAAGAATCGAGCGAGGAGAAGAACGACGATGCCGAAGAGGTCAACCAGTCCACGTAATCTTTCAGCCAATTTCTTCCCCCTTTGGTAGCCTTCACAACCCAGTTTCTTCCCACTGCTCCCCTCCCCAGCCCTGGTCGCTCCACACACCCCCCCCCCCCCCCCCCAGCACCGGCTCCCCTTCCCTAGCCCAGCTCCTCTTGTCCCCCCCTCCCTTGGCCCCGTTTTCCCTTGTTCCCCGGCTGGCCCTTGAGTCCCCTCCCTTACTCCCCTTGTCGGGCGCGTCGCCTCGGCTTCCCTGGCCCCAGCTCCCCCCCCCCTCCCCCCCATCTCGGCTCCCCTCTGCTAGCCCCCGGCTTCCCTTTCCCTTGCCCCTGTGTTCAGCCCTATTGGGCGAAGAGAGGCCCTCTGTTCGGCCAAACATGGTCGAACATAGACCTTCTGTTTGGCCTGACCTCTGTTCGGACCTTTGTTCGGCCCATTAGGGCCGAACAAAGCTGTCTATTTGGCCCTGATGGGCCAAATGGAGGGGGCGGAGGAGGAGGGGAAGCGGTTTGTTCAGGGTGGGTGTGGAGAGAAATTGAAAGGGGTAAAATGGTCATTGTTCAGGGGGGTAAACTGGGTATTTTGTTTTGGTTAAGTGTGGGTGTGGAGAGTAATTTTTGCGGTGTAAATAGAAGCTCCCCTTTTTGAGTCGAGATGTCTCGGCCATCTTGGCTTCCATCTGAGACATGAATCATTGTTTATGGATGCTTATGTTGCTGTGTTAATGGATGCCTTTGATGTTGCATCTCTTCTTTGAGGCACTTACAATCCTTCACTGCATTCTTTATGTTTGCACGATGAGTTGTTCTTGTCATTGTATCCTTCTTTCTCATTTTGGTGTGGCTGTAGTTACTTTATGTTATCTTCTTACAGCAAACATCATAGTCTTATGACCTTTCATATCATTTATGGCACTTGCTTAATTGTAGAAACTGATTCCATCTGTTAAAGTAAACCATCTTTTAGTAAAACACTGCTAAAAGGTAGCAAGCAATGTAGTGAGCTCTCTCTCTCTCTGTGTGTGTGTGTGTGTGTGTGTGAAATTGCAAATGAACTTATCATTGACATGATGAGCTATGAGCCATGCAACTTAGTGTGCATGGTACCCATCCTATCACCCTCAGAACTACCATCTAAAATACCAAAAGTCTCCAATTGGCTATCTCTTTTCTGTGTTGATAAGATAGAAAGCTCCTTACATGTCCCTTATGTTAATTTTTTCAGGGCAATTCCATATCAACTACAAAATACAACATCTTAACCTTTCTACCAAAGGGGTTGTTTGAACAGGTAATTCAGTTGCCAAACTTTCAAGATTCCTTTTGATACTTTCTCATGAATATAAAGAGAAGTTTTTCTGTCATATTCAAATCTTTAATTTCTTATCTCCTGAAAAAATACTGTATTTGCACTGACAGTTCAGGCGTGTGGCAAATCTGTACTTTCTAATGATTTCAGTCTTATCTACCACACCAATCAGGTATGCTTTTGTTTCAGGTTATTGCGTGGCAAACATCATAATCGACCGTATAATTTTATTCTAAACTAAAACTTTTGAAGTCTGAATCTTCGCATTTTAGGGAAGAATTAAATGACTATAATGTTCGTAGATTGCAAGATTAAAAGATGCAAACCTTTATTTTGGATATTTGTTACATTTCATCAAGTTGCTTGTTTTCTTTGCAGTCCGGTTTCTCCCATAACAAATGTTGTTCCACTCAGTCTAGTGCTTTTGGTCTCTCTTGTTAAGGAGGCTTTTGAGGACTGGGTTAGTAACACTAGTGGTGATTCCACTTTCTAATTATCTTTTCATCAAGGCTCCATGTTTTATATTATTTTATTTTAATGTAATTTTTTTGGGTGTAATTCTTGAACAGAAGCGTTTCCAGAATGATACAGCAATTAATAGTACTCCTATTGATGTATTACAAGGACAAAGATGGGAAAGTATTCCGTGGAAAAAATTGCAGGTTGGAGACTTGGTGAGGGTAAGATTTACTGACTTCTCTTTGTCAATTGTCATGAATCATTGTGATATGAGTGTAGATGACTGTTGCCTTTTGGCTGCAATTCTAAGGATTGGAGAATGGTTCTGCCTCAAACTTAATAGATTTCTGTTTCTCTTGTGTTAGGTGCTGGGCAGTCCAACTAGTTAGTTTCACGTATTGCTTTAACATAATACCAAAAGTTACTACATGCAAAACTTTTTTGCCAAATCAACAGGGATTGGCAGTTGAGCTACATTTTGTAACTGTGTTCTGCACGTTCAAGTTGCTCTTACAATGGTGTATCATCCTGGCAAATATTCCTTGAATTTCTAAAAGTTCATCAGTTTCTTGAGCCAATTGTGTTTTTGCCTAGTTTATCCAGCAATGTCTTATTAGCTTTATGACATGTAATAGACCAGACTATGGCTATCTCTTTGTGTTTCTTTAAGTAAAATATCCTCTGTCATGTTTCTTTTTTTTTTTTTAAATAATAATAGAGATATAACATTCTCAGTTGATGTAAGAGGGAGCACAATGGAATAAAATTACAGAAAAACAATCATCCTTTGAGCACAGTCATGGTTAGGACCACCTAGATAAGGAACTAATCTAGGGAATCTAACAAGAAAAGTTGTTTCTCATTTTCCTTTGCCATTTGAGAAGAAGGATGCTGATTAATACTGAACAGTTAAAAATTTCTATTAGTTATTTGGCAAGATCTGGCTTGTGCTCCTAATTAACTTCTCTTGCTCCACTGTTTGTCTAATTTTACATTCTGATTCCTTTCAAGAATCTGTAGTCACCGTTTGAAATGAATTTCAATTTATAGTGCATTATTAGTCAGTTGGTCAATTATGATTGAAACATGATGATGTTCATGCACTAGAGTTCAAACCTACACAACAGAAACAGCTATAAATGTCCCTTCACATGAAGGTCTTTTTAAATTTACTCTGTTTGTAATCATCCTATAGATAAGTTCCTCAGTTACTATCTAATTGTAGCTCACATGATGCTATAATGAGGAGCACTTCCTGCTAAAGAACATAACCTGTTACATATCATTTTAAACACAAAATAAGATTAAAATGTGGTGTTTCATGGGCACGCCTGCTAGGACTCAGCAATATCTGCATGTTTTACTGTTCTCTGTTAGAACATAGCTGTTTACAAGTGTCCCCATAGAAAGGATACACCAGTCTGTATAAAGATTCACAGCATATTATTTACAAACACCATGCAATTGTGTTTGCACATTAACAACTCAAATAAGATTGCAATTCATGATAAAACTGTATGGGGCATATAACTACGTGGATGGAAGTCTTATATCTCTTACCCTAGTAGTCACTTAAGCCATTTGTAACTTTACATGTTATTGTAGTTGCTTTAACATATGATCTGATGTAGAACAATAACTTGCATCATGTCTAATTCATCAATCAAGGCTCAAAATACTAAATGAAAAAAGACAAAAAACTGGGAGTAGTCACTGGTGTGGAAAAGCAAACATTTTTAGAAACACTTCAAGGAAATGCTTAGAAACATGTATGGGTTTGAGATTCTAGAAAGACTCTAAAGCAGGTGTGTTAACATAACTATAAGATTCCTTTTACTAAGCATAGAACTAAGGTTTGCAATTTCAGTACTGGAATTTGCATCAGTGCGATAGCAGTATAATGTTGGTACACTTGGTACGATAGTTAGTTTGACATACTGAAACTTGGTTTGTCCTCTGTATTAGGTCTCTATTTGCTACCGGTATTGTCTGGACACGTCGTATAGGATGGTATGTAGTGGTATGACCTACTGTTTATAGAAGTTAGTACATTATTGCTTAGGATTGTCAGGCTATGATTAGAATTGGAAAACCGTGCACAATCTGTACCATGTGATATTTGTACCATTATGTATTTTATTATGGGTTATCATAAATTTTAACCTCTAAACTGTTATAGAATAAAGAATTTAGATTGTGCTTAGTATTCATAGTGAGATTTGATAATAAAAAAGGTCCATAACAGTAACAAAGTTACATAGGATAGTTGGATACAATTTGAAATGGGAAAGTAGTGTTCAATCTAGAACTATGATGTATTGACTTATACTGGTGCATTGCTTTGATAGACATCAATGTAGGATAACATGGTGATATGACTAGGTAGTGAAACAGTAGATTCTCCATATATTGTGCTCATAACTTATTTGTCTTCACACATATTATAAACAAGGAATGGCATAAATTGGCATTGTAGTCCTCAAACAAACTTGTACCATTGAGAAGGTAATGAACTCATTCGAATCATATTGTAATCAGCTTCCTTAATCTTGCTTATGCAATGTATCATTATGCAACCACCATCATGAAAACAACCTGCAATCTTCTAACAAACATCATATACAACCCTTTCACATAGGCTTACTCCTTGCCATTTGAACCAGTGGACTTATCAAGTAATTATTTGCCAGATAATCCCTGTTAGGTTGTTACAAACAATATCAACTACTGTTGTGAACATCGTCATTTGACTATGAAGGATTATTCTAGTTTCCCATGTGCAGATGAGTTAATGGATCATTCTATTATGAGAATTATAATTCTTCCACATGTGATGATACGTATCTATTTGGTTGACTACCTTACTATAGCTCAGTGATGACACATGTAGCAATGAGTGGATTGTTGAGTTCTCTTATGCCTACTCGAAGCATGACAATATCTAGTGGTTTGCAATTTACCTTCAGTCATGCCTGCTTGAAGCACAACAGGAGTTGTCTTTGGAGTGTTGCATTCCTAGATAAGGCAACCTGGTAAGAATGGAGACAACAAACCTGTATCAGTTTAGGGAAAGACAAATCTCCTTGCTGATTATGTTACTTAGGCTCGTGTGTACTTGGAGTGAGCCTCTAAGATTACCCATTCTGATGAAGTTTTCTTGAATACAGGGGTGGTTCATAAGGGAATTGCATTTGCTTTTGAGGTAGTCAGTTCAAGCGCTCTTAGTACAGAATCTGCAAAACAGATGTCCAGTTAAATATGTAATATAGGACCTACTTTTATTCATATTTCAGATCTTAATTGCTCCTTAAAGTAGAGTCCTGATAAGTAATATGCACATGTACCAATATTGAGTCTCAAGATTCATGCTATATTTTCTTCCTCTTGCCATTGCCCACCTATCATAAAACTTACTTGTATTTAGCTTGGTTTTGGTTTAATACAAAGTTGTCTAACATGGAAAGAAATGTCACTCCATCAAAATCTCTTTGGTGGCTGTCTAATTTGTGGTGTAACTTTTAAGTTGTTTCCTATTTATGTTCTCTTTTCACTCTCTATATTATTTGTCTAAACATAAGCAACTTCCAGTCAAAGTTAGTAGCTTAGAAGGCACTTAATCTCAATCAACATGAAATACCATTGGAATTCTCAAAGAGAACTAATGGTTTGCAATTGTGGCAGTCTTTTAAATTCTCAAAGAGAACTAATGGTTTGCAATTGTGGTAGTCTTTCTGTTTGTAAGTTTGGTATATCTATTCGTAGCTTAATTACTGTGGTTTGTGTTGGTAAGAAGGAAGAAATGATCCAAAATTTGGGGCTATCCCTGATGTGGTATTTAATTTTGTTTTGCAACATTTCTTGTCACCTTCTACTGAACACTTGTTAGCTACTTTCTTTGAAGTAATGGTCTAATTTCTGCTTCACTAGGATCCATCATACGAAAGGAGCTTAGTGCACATGTCATAGCTTACACTATAATATAAAGGAAACCCAGCACATTTTACCAAAATTTTCTTTTGTGTTATAATAATTGTTTTACATTTCCTCTAATTTATTGCAGAATTTTTTTGCTCGAAGAGATGCATCATTTTGTATTATTTTCTAGACAAGGTTCTACGTTGTTCTTAGGTCGTTAAATGGAGTATCTCTTCCTATTATTATCGTCAAGAGTTTATTGTTAATATTGTTGAGTAGGGATCAGATTATTTATATAAAACGGCTGTTGGCTAACTTGAAATTTGTATCTTTGTAACGTCACACTAGGTCCATTGATGGCAAGCTATTTGATAAGTGGAAGTAAGAGGATGAAGAAAATGCCTTTGTCAAAGGTTGTCAAGTAATAGCATTATTGTCAACTGATTTAATGCAGGCTAAAATTGACAAAAAAATGCACCTTGCATGTTGATAGTTTTGTCGTTGTTGGGAAAAACATTAGCAAATCTAAAATTTCAGAACTATAGTGTTTTCATTCCAAACTAAAGATAAACTATGCCAAACCAATGATCTAAGCAATTACTTTCATTCATGAAATTGAAATGTGGATAATGCCACATAACTAGAAGTCAAAAGTCAAAACAATGTATTCAGCACATAATAATTTACAACCATATGTAGGGAAATCTGAAAATAAATCAAAAGAAACTTTAATTATCATTAAAAGGAAGGCATTTTAAATTCAAGAAGAATGGTTGATTGATGCGATCAGATCAAATAAAGTCATCAACGAATAAAATATGAGATCAAAGTTAATAAAGAGAAGAGGAATGATGCACTATAACCGAACAAAATGCAGATTGAAGGCAAAAGAAGTAAGTGGAAGGACAAAATCGTGAATGGGCAGAATTCTCCGTTTAGAATTGTGCTTTTGCTTTCTGTTCCTTATAGAAAGAGCAAAAGAGCAAGATACAAGCCTAAGATATTGAAGAGGATCTCAGATGCCAGCATCAACAGCCAAAGATGTGAAGTCTCATGTAAAACTATTCTGTTTTGTGCCCTAGTGCCCTAGTGTTCCTTAGATAAGTCTGTAATGTTGTAGTTTATTATAAATCTGGACATTATTGGGAAGATATGAGATGGAAGATAAAGAAAGAAAGAAAGAAAGAAAGAAAGAAAAATATTAGGTGTTGGGCAAATAAAGGAAAGGAAAAGGGATCTCTTTAGATTTCTTTTGTTTCCTCTATCCTAGATCACTGATTCCCCAAGATTTGGTGGTCCCTTGTTTTATTATCTTGAGTTGTCATGTAGCTAGCATGTGAGGATTTAAGTAGGCAAATCCCCAAATTTCAGGTTAAAATAAAATTCAAATGATGTTAGAGTAATGTGCTGAAAGCTGCATCAAATGGCTGTGAGGATATAAGGACTCGTAAAATGACTATAGCCCAAAGTTGTAGGTGGGCCATAAAAACCAGTAAAGTAATTAGCTATGTCTCAAAGTTGTAGGTTGGCTCCAAATACTGGATAAAAAGATGATTGTTGAGCTACATCACCAGAGTTGGGATGCAAAAGGAGCTTGATGTCTCATTGCTTAAACATTGATGCATATATATAGGCTATAAATCTAATGAGTGTGCAACATGTAGAGAGATTAATTGGCTGTGCCTAGTGAATCATTCAAAATTTAGTATAGGCATAACCTGATGACATGTTAGGTGATAACTTAAATTTAGGATTGTGGGTTGGCTTTTTGACATCCCTTCAAAGGGGTCAAGTTATTTTGGTTCTAGTTGGCAGAAATTGAACTTGTTACTGACTGGTGGCTAAAACATAGAAACAAAAGAGCACATTTTGTTGACCAAGTTGTGTCTTATGGAAATTTCTGAGTTTTGATCCATAAAGTTTATTGAGAACCATATTTTCATTGATTGTATTTTACTGGGTTATGGAATAAGTTTTGACAAGTAATCTAGGATAGGAGGGGTCCAACATGATCAAACTTGGCTTATTGTTTTTTGGTCTGCTTGAATATAGGAGGTGCTAAGAGGGAAGATTAGGCCATTAAAATTGGAGGAGTTTAGAGGGCAGTAGAGGTGGAGGCAAGGCTTGAAGTGCCACATGTTAGTGGTGTACTAGTGTTTTTTGCATGCACTGGTTGGTGTGTAATGGCACATAGTTATGATGGTTACGCAGCAACATGATAAATGCTAATTCTTGTTGACCAGCATAGTTGGCATTTTAATCTCGGGATAGAGGAGGCTAGGGGAGAGAGAAAGGGGAAAGAAAAGGAGCTTGAAGGAGAGAAGATGAGAGGGGACTGGAGGGCAAGGGTGGAAGGGTGTGAATGGGAAGGTTAAGGGGGGGGAAAAGAAGTTTGGGGGCAAGAAGAAATGATTTGATGAAAAGGTTGAGGATGTTGGTTTCAAAGTGGAGTTGGAGGTGTTAGGAGAAGAAGAGGTTGGAGCAATGCAGAGAAGAGCAGAAAATATTATGGGTTGCTTGGTAGGATCAGATGATTTTGGCTTGGATGATGGAGTTGAGAGTAAAAGAAGTGGGAGAGAATTTAGGGATGGTAGGATGGGATTAGATTTTTTTGTTTTTTTTTTGTGTGCGCTTCTATGAGCAAGCTAGGTTGGTTTGGGTTTGGTTGGATTTTTTAGGGTAGGCTAGCAGCTAATCTCCTTGAGACCTATTTAACGTACAAGTTGACTTAAATTGAGGCAGTATTGGTTAACTATAGTTTATAATTGGATCTGGTTTTCTGATTAGGTTGATTTTTGAACCTCTTATCTGCCTATAGGTTTGAAAAACATTCAAGTTGAGTTAAATTGAGGCGGTATTAGTTAATTATAGTTTACGTTGGATGTGGTTTTCTGATTAGGTTGATTTTTGAACCTCTTATCTGACCATAGGTTTGAAAAACATTCTATGTAATAATGTCAGGCCACTAGGTTAAGGAAAATGTTTTCAGTCAACTTAGTCTTTTAGTAGGCTGTTTTATAGACTCAAATTTGACCTAGCTTGAACAAGTGATCGAGTTCAGTGTAATACAACCTGGCGATAGGTTGAGCTGATCGATTTGAAAGCTCATTTTCTGATCAACTTAGTTTTTAAGTAGGCTCTTTTATAGACCCAAATTTGACCTAGCTTGAAAAGTAATTGTGGTGGGTGTAATACAACTGGGCAGTAGGTTGAGTTGATCCATTTGAAGTTGTCTCATTTTTTATTTGTCAAATTCATCCAACATCAGAATATGGGGAGGGTGGACGACAATGTTCTACACCTCTTAATTGATTGGTTTAATTAGATAAATAGTTCATGGTGGGAATGTGATTATGCATGAAATCAAATGAGAACTTTTTGAAAGACAACATGGGCCAATGAGATCACCTAGAAAGGAGGTTTCGAGTTCCATGGTATCAGGGCAAGATAGGTACATACCATAGGGTCATATGGTGTTATGCCCTTATGTTAGCTCCTATGCCCCCATGTTAGCTTATGGTTCATTGATACACCTTGGTACCGTACATGGTGTCTACCTTTGCAGCCTTGATATATGGCATGCCATTTTATAGTATGGTTGATTCTTCAAACTATGCTAGACAATCATCTCAAGTTGAAACAAAAGCAAACATGGCAATGGGATCTCATAAATCAATAAGATCAAGCTAGAATGCTCCTAAAGAACTAGATAGATTTCAAGATAGACTTTATAAACCTAAACATGACCAGAGAAACCAAACTTGATTAGACTTCAATTGTACTGCAATGGATATGGATCAGCTTCACTTGTAGGGATGTTTTAAATGGTATTGCTTAGACCTTGGAAAATCAAGTAACTAGCTATTGAATGTGATGGAATATTTGCACCGATGATTAGGGGTGCAAATAGGATGGATAGCCTCGACTTAAGGTTCAACCATACTTAAAGTTGGACATTGGTCCTTAAATCAATATCAGACCTTGGACATATATTGGGTTAGGAATGAATTTGAGAGAATTGGATCGAACTTAATTGGACTTAATTTGATGCAAAAAATAGTATTTAAAAAATCTGGGTCTAGCTCAAGAAGCTTTGACATGTGATAGACTTAACCCAAGGGACTCGACTCTACTCAAACCAAGTGATGAGTTTGATTTGAGAATAAATCTTAGACCTGGAGATGGTCATGGCTAGATAAGTCCAGATTGCCTGCCTTGTCCTGCTTGCAGCCTTTGAGCTGATTGATTAATGATAAGTGAGGTTTGCAAAATCAAGATATTATGGGTTTGGTACGGTGCACACCTCATATTGAAATAGGGTTCCAATAGCTTTTTCTCTAACCTGCAGCCATGGTACATACTGAAATTGGGTGGTATGGGACAGTTCCACTTTGTTTGGAACAGTTTAACTTGTACCAAAATGAACCATGATAATGTATCAGTACTTTATTAGCATGGTACATTTGGTATGGGATAATATAAATTGGTATAAGGTGGTTTGGGTTGGTATGATGACCTTGTTCTACATTAGTGTAGTAAAAAAAGATTTTAAGTGCAGGTAGCCCCACTCTAAAGCTACTTCAAATGATCATTGGACAAGATATTGATTTTGGAAAGTGACACTATTGAGTATTTATAAATGTTGGTAACTTTATACATTCCTTATCAGCAATGCTTGGATGTTTTAACTTTAACGGAGTACTCTCATGACACTTTACAAGAGATCTTGAAGAATTTGGAGCCAAGGGTTTTTAGTGAACCTGGGAGCTTTGCTTTGTAGTTTCCAGTTACAGGCCAGAATCCATAGGCAAATATTACCTTGATAAGAATGTCAAGGCAGACTTGTTCAATAGTTGAGATTGGGTAGAAAGTACCATAAATAATACATTAACTCTCAAAGCATTTGTGACAAGTTTGAGAAGATGAAGTTAGGCTTACCATGAAACATGCACATGTGGTAAATAGGTTGTAATAATGCACTGGGGGACCCATATTAGGAATATAGAAGATATATGCAACTATACTAGAGAATAGTCTTCTTACATGGTACATGAGTGGTACAAATAGCAGCTACATATATGTTTCTTAAATAGCCGTACAGATTTAAGGTTTGTGGGACTCTTATCTATTAGACTTAGTTCACTTGCTTTATTTGTTGGATTGACATCTTAATTTAGTTTGGTTAGATTATCTTCTTGGCCCCATCCTCTCATATATATGGATTTTGTTTGCATTTTACCGGTAGTATGTTGGGGTGCTTACTTGTGCAGCAACACAACATAAAATGTTGCTTGATAATGAATGAATGAACAATGAAGAACTTACAGTGGTTATTTATATCTGGAGCAGGTGAAGCAAGATGGTTTTTTCCCTGCTGATTTGCTGTTCCTTGCTAGTACAAATCCTGATGGTGTCTGCTACGTTGAGGTTTCTTTTAACTTGCAATGCCTGAATTGTTGAAAAAATTGTTTATTGCTTTGTATGTATGATAGTATCATTGAAAAACAAAATATGGGTCTGTTACCCTACCTGATGACTACTTTGTGGGTTTTAGACTGCAAATCTTGATGGGGAAACTAATTTGAAGATTAGAAAAGCATTAGAGAGAACCTGGGATTATTTGGTTCCTGAGAAAGCTGCTGAATTTAAAGGTTCGTATATTCTGGTTCAGATGTTTTCGTAAGTTGTTTTTGTCTTTTAACCTATATTATGTTCTAACTGAGTCATGGAGTATTGTTAAATGTACATTCAACTTTTGGATCAGTAGACAAGTGTTTGTTCAGCCAAGTTAACTGTCAATCTGCATTTAATGATCTACATAAAGAAAGTAACATATTTTAGCAGATGATGTGGGAACAAATGTATTAAGGTAGCAACAATTCTTTTCTTGGGCTGCAAGTCCTTTTCATTGTTTTGATATTTTGCGTTCTTTTGGTAGTAGTTGTGGTGATGGTAATTATATTTTGGTGAACGAGATTTAACCCACTTCCTACCTTAGTACCACTGCATTCCTATTGCCCATTATATTGATATATATGTGATTATATACAATTTGTTGCATCCAGTACTTAGTTTATGTGCCATGCCTACTCTCAAAATTGGCTTTTGCTTTTCTACTTTTGTATGATTGCTTTTATCCTTTCTACCTCTCTAGTTATTGCTAGTTGCATTGACCTGGTGAAATTACTTTTCATTCAGTCAGTTTTGTCCTTATAGAGGATTGGTTTTGAGACTCTTCATCTAGTTTGATGTGGCAAGCATGTAGAGAAATGTTTTAGGAATTCTCTGGATGAGGTTGATTAAGAAGTGGAATGTGGCCATTTTATGCAAGTGTCTTTAGGGTTTTGTTGAAAGTTTAAACATCAACTTATATTTGGTCACCACTTATTATGAATGCTACATGATATTACAAATGTATAATTGTATCTTCCGGACTTTGATAGAAACTACCCCTGCTATTGGCGATAACCATTTGGCTTATGTGCGCACATGAAATACTATATTCTGGGATTGGTCCCGTCCCATGTGGAGAATGGCCCCCTTACGGCATGGCTTAGTTGGTTATTTTTGCAGTTTAGAGTTGATTCAGACCGCCACTTCTCTGAAAGCATGGTTCTTGCCTCCTTCTCTCCTCCCTCCTTGGAGCTCGTCCATTCGTTGGGTGATCCCTTGCTCTCACGTTTGAGTGTTTGCTCATCGTTTAGGCCGGTGAGTGACATTTCTGCTCATTGCAGTCCTATCAGCCATTTTGAGCATCATACATGTGGGACAATCTTCGATATGCTAAACAATATCTGGAAGTTTTGTGATGGCTGCTAGTATGATGTGAGAGAATTGGATGGTGCACCCTAACGAGAATATTGATTACTGGAATTTGACAACTCAGTCAAGCCAACTCACTTTAGAAATAAACATATAAAAGAAATGATAGGAGTAGCCCCAATTGAAGATAAAATGAGAGAAAATCGATTACGGTGGTTTGAACATATACAACGTAGACCTTTAGATGCTCCAGTTAGAAAGAGTAATCTTTTAACAATTCATGGTAAGGATAGAAGTAGAGGTAGACCGAAACTAATATGAATAGAAATAATTAAAAAAAGATATAATTATTTGTAACTTGAATGTCGACTTGGTCCTGAATAGAGCAGAGTGGAGGAAGCAGATTCATGTAGCCAACCCCATATAGTTGGGAAAAGGCTTAAATGAGTTGAGTTGAGTCAAGCCAACTCACTTTGTGGTTAATTTCATGCTGTAGCACTTGATGGGTGCTAGTATGATGTAAGAGAATTGGATAATGTACCCTAATAAGAATATTGATTACTGGAATTTGACAACCCAATCAAGCCAACTCACTTTCTGGTTAATTTCATGTTGTAGCACTTGTCTATACCTTTCTCCTTCTCTATCCCTCCTTTATTATGTCTAACTGTAGCCCAGTAATATTCATCTTGAAAACAAGCTCAGTTGTCCTTGTGACTTAGTTTGCAATAGCCTTATGCCTATGTCACTGGTAGTCCTGTCACTAAAGCTACTGTCATTGTTTTTGTCATCTTTACCTTCAGCTTATTTTTAGATGTAGGTAAGTTTGCTTCCAAAGATTTTGTAGTCTTGCTGTAGTCATCATGCACTGTCACATTGTTTATAGCATCTAAAGGATATATTTTGATCTGTCCTTTACTATAGGAGGTTTCCCACTATAGTTTGCTTCCAATGACCTTTTCTACTTTGATCTTAGTTTGGGGTTGTTACAGGAGGTTTTACACTAGTTTTTTCGAACTTGAGGCATCTCACCATTAACTAGTTATAGTAGTATAGACAAAGGTTCATTGTATTGGTACTGGGTGTTGTATCAGTGCCTTACTTGCATGCTATGCTATGCTCAGTGATTTATAGTTGAGACGTCTGTCCCATCTTATCTTAGAGAGATTCCAGACTGATCTTGGCCATCCTGTCCCATCTTGTTTTAGCCATAATACATTATAGTTTTGATTTTAAATAGATCTAATTTATCTTAAAAGTATAACTTTTGAAGGTCAAATATATTGAAAAATCAAATAAAATAACAAAACCTCATAAATAACCTTTTTTTTAAAATAAAAAAGCATCCTAAGTAGGTAATGGAATGTCCGATTGTGTTGGAGATCGGGATGTGATGGAAGGCAAGGTGTCTCATTTTGTGAAAAAATTGGGACACTTTTGTCCTACGAGATTTAAAATCTTGTCTATTGATACAACACAAAACTAAGTAGAACCATTTCACTCCACCTGGCATAGGCTGGATATTGCCTTTAGATTGCTATGAACCTTTCTACTGACTCTGTGCCTTGCTAGTGTGGCATGGGTGCAGGTGTTAATGCCCCTTTATGGCTTATCATATCATCCTTCGCCATGACAAGTCATATACCAATATTAAATCCTTGGTCTATATTGGTCCATGACCATTGACAGACAGATTTTTTTTTTAATAAGTCATGACAAGTTATACAATTCGACATTGTATTAGGATATTTTGTGATTAGCATAGGTATAACAAGGATAGTTTAGACTTTAGACCATGAATTATGTTTTTTTTCTCCCAATTTATGCATTATATTTCTTTCAAGTATTTTGCTGTATGGTTAAAATTTTAGTTATATGCAAACAACTCAGCGTTGATTGTAACAACTGTCAAGGGAAGGGACATGTGGGTGTGTAGTTTGTATGCATCTGTTTTATATTGTCGGTTGGACTATTCAAAACTCATAGTTAGGTGATGTCGTAGGGTGGAAAGTTTAAATTTTCCTTGACTTCAAGCATTTGTTTTCATGTTAAGTTTTTTGTCTCAGCATGTGCAGCCTTCAAATTTATAATGAAAGGAAGGAAAAGACAAAAAGAAATAAAATGAATAACTTATTAACATGCTCTCAAATAGACACAGGTGTTTGGTATATGGTTAAAGGTGGTTGAAGCATTAGGACTACCAAAATATTAAATAATCCCACTACTCTCCCCTTCTCACCTCTTTTATATCCATTTACAGAAACAGCCAAACACAGCTAGTAGAAAAACTTTTATGCCCTTGAAATCTGCACTAGAAAATGTTACTTCTGTAACTTTTTGCCCTTACTTTTTAAACCCCATACAAACGCAACCATAGAGTTAATCAAGATGATTGGACATGGGTATTAGATAATTTAGTGGTATACAAGCTTGCTTGCTGCATGTCAGGTGATTGTTGCTTGATATGCATTGGTGCAAACTAATACACCACGATACTGATTCTCATGGATGATACCTGGATGTGCATTCTTATTATCTTATATTATGTGGACTTGTGGATAGCCTCAGCATGGTATGTGTATCATATAAATAGTACCATATGAATGGGCGCTTCAAGCTTGCAATAGGATAAGGAGCTTGCTTATGTAGAGAGTCTTGATCACTTGAATGGCTACGTTTTAGTAGTGATGCCTATATTTGTTAGAACGCCACTATACTTTATTAACAGTGGTGTTGAACTTGGTGGTGGGCCTTGCTTATCTGCTGGATGTATTGAAATGAAAGATCTTCCACACTGAGTTCTAAATATAGCTTTAAGAGATACCTTTAATGAATTTAATCTAATTATTTCAAGCACAAGCTTCTCCTCTGCAATTGGCATGAGGGCATATCAGATTGGTAGGAAGTGGTATGGGTCAGTACAGAGTCAATTTTCCTGCAGGAATCTTTTCAGGGTTTGCCTTGTCTTGAGGGTCAGTGCACGATCCTAAGCTACTAATAGGATGCATACTGAGTGATAGATCTGGTACTGGTGGTGCCTTTGTTCTATAGGCCTTTTCTTTTATCTTTTTTTATTCATTGATTGAAGTGGAGCTATTACCATTCTATGATGTGAATGATGCTATTTGAGTCTCCTAGGGCTTTAATCAATGGGCAAATGGCGGAATTTTATTTAGTGTAATTTCTGGTTCTCTTTTTCCACCTGCTTCTTAACTTTTATAGTCAATGAATCTGATGTTTGATTTGCTGCCTCAAGAGCAGTCTTGTTCTCAAGTACGACAATTTTTCAGCCACTAAATTAAGCAACTCAGATCTGAAATTAAATTTAGATCAAGTCATCAAGTGTTTTCTTTTTGAGGATGATATTGTGTCAGAAGGATGATAACGTGACTACCAGATGCTTAATCAATTGAATTATAAGGGAACACTAGCATCTATGCTTCTCAAAATCACATTAGGAAAACATAAACAAGAAACCTAATCCATATTACATATATATAAAGGGTTAAAGCTGTTAATTTTCCATGCCAAGTGAAAGTTCTTCTTAATGTATAATATTGTGAATTTATTTTGACTATTCTCCTTAAAGTCTTTTTTAGCCCTCTCTATTTCTTTTCTGAATGCTTACATTATTACTCAGTATCACGCTTCACTTGGCCATCTTCACTTTTCATTGAACATGTCAAGCTATGTTTGAAGATGTCTTTCCTTTAATTTTATTAGCAGTCCAAACTAACACAAGTGATATTGAAAACAGACGGGTATTACTCCTTTGACTGTCCGGATATTTGTACAGTCATATGAAAGCAGTTTCCCATGCCAAACCTTGTCATCTTCCCTCTCTTTTCAGACTTTTTGGACAGTTGAAAATTGAAGGATTGCTGATGATTGAATCTTAGAATGGTTTTGATCTAAGACTTTTATTAGAGCCAGGGAAAATGATGGCTGGTGAGTTCTGATGGAGTCCATGATTGATTGTAGCTTCTCAAGATAAAAAAATTGACCTATACATGAGGAAGAAAGAAGAAAACAATAAAGAAAATTATACTTTATTGTTCTTCTTCAACATCTAGATATGACAATTCCCCTACATCTATAAGCCATACTAACTGGTGTCCTCATAAATTATGCTTACCCAGAACTATTACTATAATTAAATTAACCCTGATGTTAAGATGGAAGCTATGATTAATTAAACTGGAAAATGATATCTTCATCACTAATTCTGCCATAACATTTCTGGGCCCTTCTAACTTAATCTAGGTGGGTGCGTTGATGTATGTAAGACGTCTTAGAGGTGCTTCTCACTGAAGCAGCCAAATGTCATCTGGAAAACAACTGAAACAAATATAGGGATTTCAAATTATGGCCTGCAAAATGTATGGCTATAAGTAGATCAAAAAATGGGAACAAAAGTTTAACAGCTGAAGACTCATCTAAATTAGGTCAATTTCTTTCTTCCTTTATTGCGTGAGCTATAACCATGAGCAATAAAATAGGTTGATGTATCTGCTTAATGACATTTTAGGTTGCACTGCATTTCCTTTACCGCCAATATCTGCTTTGACCAAAAATGCTGTACCAATTCTGAAGGTTTGATGTCAACTGAACTGTGGTTCAAAAAAATCTGTCCAGTCTTTGTATGGAATCTTATCGACTTAGAGTTATGTTCTGTAAACCTTTCTGTTTTGATGGGAAGGTTTCAATTGTGATGATGTTTCAAGATCTTTTATGTACACAATATGTTAAATTTTTTCTGCCTACAACATGTATATTATGCCAACTTTTTGACAGCTCTAAAGATGCAGTTTTGAATTTTGTTTGCAGAGGATATACTTCTGTCTATGCTAACCTCTATGTGAATATGCTATTCTGATATATTATTTTCTTGCAAAATATTTAATCGAATTTATCTTTTTTTTGCTTACGATGCTTCCTTTCTTTTTTTTGTTTATTGGTTTTCATCAATTATCTATCACAATCCATGTGCAGGGGAAATGCAATGTGAACAGCCAAACAATTCATTGTACACTTTTACTGGAAATCTTATCATTGAAAAGCAAACATTACCTCTTTCTCCGAATCAACTTTTATTACGAGTGAGCTTCAATATCTTCTTGTTGTTTTCATTGCTTGCCCATCTATTCTGTTTTGTTGGGGGGAGGGGGGGGTCTGGCTCAACATGTGGGCGTGCTTTTCTTAACATCTAGAATCATATGTTGCTTTCTGAATATTTTTTTGTTGATATATATCATACTTTCTATT
This sequence comes from Calamus simplicifolius, assembly GCA_900491605.1. Taxonomy (NCBI): domain Eukaryota; kingdom Viridiplantae; phylum Streptophyta; class Magnoliopsida; order Arecales; family Arecaceae; genus Calamus; species Calamus simplicifolius. The sequence goes on from UESW01001500.1 coordinate 152,362, forward strand.
GTAAGATACTTGTTTTTTTCAGTTTGAACCCTACTGATTCCAATCCTATATTTCCACTAGATGCTCTAGAAGGATTGCCGTAATATATTCCAAATAATATGTGGGCTTTCTTTGTTATATCATTTGTCATTGATGAAGACATTGAAGTTCTTTTATGTGGCCAAATGAATCATATAATAGTTATTCCTGGACATTGACTGTTTCAACTTTTGTATTCTTTTTGCGAGATTGCTAGTTTGATCAAACTTTTGCTCTCTTCTCATCAACTATATTTTACGATTGTATTGAGGAAACTTACTCTCTACCATATCAAGTCCGATTGGACTATGTTATAGGTCATATTTGTAATCTATTTATGCATACTGATTATTTATTCACTCTTTTTTATTGATTAAGGCATTGTTTGGCAGAGCTTTCGGATCACCTAAAAGTTTTTATGAGTGGTAAAAGCACTTTTTAATGTTTCAAGATATTTGGTAAAATCCTAATAGTGCGTTTAGGATAATCCAAAAGCTGTTAAATGTTCTACTTAGGAAAGCTCAAATATAGAGCTTTTCTAAAAAGCTATGCTTAGAACAACGGTTTTAATTAGATTTGAAGGTCATAAATTTGAACTAGAAGAATAACCACTTGATAGCATAATGTAATATAATATTAAAAATATTATATAACATAATAATAAAATTATTATGTTATAATAATATGACCATAACTAATAATAATATAATATGATATAATATTATATAAATATTGAATAATGATATAATATAATATTATAACACAATAACATTGTCATGATTGTAATAATATAATACAATGTAACATAATATATATTAAAATATTATTATAGTGTTATTATAATATATTATGTAGTGCAAAATAAGATAATAAGATAATATAATATTATAAAATATTGTAACAACTATTCTAATATAATATTATTATATTATATAACGATGCAATTTTGTAATAGTACTATAATAATATATCATAATATTTTTATATATTATATAATATAATTATTCGATAATAATTATCATGATTTTAATAATATATTATAATGTAATTATTAAATAATAGTCAAATAATATTATAATAGATTTTCATTATAATCATTATTGTATTAGAATATTATTATATTTTTAATATTATATTATAATATGAGGTAGACTTAGCTACATTCAAATGCAACCAAGTTGAGGATTCGGTCACCTTCCTCATCTTTGGATTCACATGAATTCTGGAGCCACCTATCTTTTTCACTCTTTTCACCTTTGGGATTTGTGAATTGTGGATCTAAGGGTTGGGGAGGTGACCAGATATAGGCTTGACTACATTTGAATGTAGCAATGTCTACCTCTTAAAACTATAATAGGATATATTTTAATAGTATTATATTGTTATATTATTATGCTATGATATTATTAGAATAATTTATAAATTAGGAATAATTTATAATAATGATTTTAATAGGTTAAATAGTTGAAAGTACTATGCAATTTCTTTTACCTTTTTTATTCTAAAAGCATTTTTTAGTTTGATTATCAAATAAATGTTAAAGTTTTATAGCACTTTAAAGATGTAGTTACCTAACAACAAATCGGCTTTTGCAAAAGCTCTACTGCTAAAAGTTCTATTGAGAAAAGCTCTACTACTAATAACTTCATTAACCATAGCCTAAGTGTATTATGGTCATTTTGGTTAAAAGAAATTTATAGAAATTGATAATGATAAAATATGATTTGGAAAAGTTTTCTAGAGATGTAGGATTTAGTTTTCCAAGTTTGCCCAGTTTCTGTTGGAACAAACAAGTGGGAAACTAGACTTTCCCAGGAAAATAGGTTTTTCACATGGATTTCTTGCAACCAAATTATATGTATTATATAGCTAGTGAAGTTTGGGACCAACAAATCACCAGAATTAAAGAAGGATTGAATAAAAACGTAATTCTTTGTTTAATCACATATGTTTGATCTAATTTAAGCTATAATCCTCTATCAAAGTCACCAAAAGAGTCTTAGAGGCTCATATGGATTTGGGCCTTGTCTATACTGATTTGTGCCCCTTGGTGTCTTCATCTCATGGTGTGAACAATTCTGACCATAATTTAACTCCTCTTGGTCCTAAGGCTCAACTCATGTCATGTTTTAGTCCCCTATTCCTTGCATATATGCTGAGTAACGAGTTTAGGGCCTGAAACAAGAGAGATGGTTGAATCTTTATGAACAATCAGTTGAACCTGGTTGTTGGAAAGAGTCGGTTAAAACATGGTGGCATTTAGAATTCTTTCCCATCTTCCATTCAGTTCAGGTTTCTCATTTGATCTATTTATAGCAAGTGCATAAAAAAGTGCTGTAATCCTATGTAAAAATAACAAAACACATAACATAAATTATACCAAATATTACTTTGTAAGAGAATATTAAAAAATAATACCAGAATGATTTTTTATTCAATATGAATAATTTAGAGACTCAACCAAAATTTAACTTTTTTCCAGATTGAGTATGGATATGATGGTTGTGACAGGTTACAGCTCAAGTATTTAATATGATTGTGGGGGATTTCTTTTTCTTTTAAGAAATTAAAATTTGATCCCTTAAATTATGTGCATCACTTATTTGATGACCTTTATATTGTCCCATTTTTCTTCTTTTGGTTGTTCTTTATGGATATTTTGTCTCTCTCATTTTCAGTCTCTAGCATGACCCTAGCCCTCAATTATAACAATTTCCATGGTATTTGAGCGTTCATAAATTGTCTTGTCTTTGTCATGAGTATGAGCAGCAGAAGGAATCAATATAATTCATACAGAGATCTTGGGAAATTTGATGTTCGAATTGTAGTTGTCTAGTTGTAATTAATTATGAGCTAAACTTGGTTGATATTATTTCTAATATTTGGGAGTAGCATGCCATTTTATTATTGTCACATGACCGATGCATCGCATGGGTTATTTGCTTGTGGATCCTTAAACTGGCATTCTGACTAAAGTCACTAAACTGATATGGTTGAAATTTGTTATAGTGTTTACCTCCTTAATCTATTTTGACCATATTAACATGTCATCTATGTGAAAGTAAAACCACAATTTAACTCAATATCACCAGGAAAGAAAAAAGAATGAAAATTGAGACAATAAGACCACACAACAAATGATACATTTTCGAGACAAAGATCAGGGTCCATGACTGAGATGGAATATCCATGGAGGCTGTAATGGCACAAGTAGTTGCCTGTTAATGAATTCAATCTGATTCAACCTAATTATACAGTTTTTTATGAAGATTGTTATCTGGTTACCTGGCTAAACAAAAGGATTTGATCTTATTGTGGTGTGACCCTTGTCCAACTAATGCAAGAGTTATATATGTTTGTGTTTGTTTATGCGTGTGTGTGTGTGTGTGTGTGTCTCTTTTTATGTGTAACGTAAATATTTGCCTAAAATTTTAAAGAAAATTCATCTTGGATTACATTGAATGCATTTGTAAGAATATTCTCTTGAAAACTGAGGCTAAAACTTTTGTATAGGCCTATTCCTTGACCTCTTGAGACAAGAATGTCTAAATCATGTGCAAAAAAGCACATGCACATACATAAATAGTTTACTATAGAGAGACAATATTTGTTGGTGAAGTTAACAACTGTAATGTGCGGTAGATTGATGTATATGAGGTGTTAATATTGTGGTGTAATATTACCTAGGTCATTAAATTATTGGAACCAAACTAGAAAAGTAATGTTGCTCATCAAGCTTGAACTATAAATGACCATAAATCATTATGTTAATTATACTGTATCGATGCATACTGGCTTGAACTGAGTGTACCATATCGTACTAGGACCAAATTGAGACTAGGTACTAGTGCGTACTGAGTCTCAGTATGCTGAACCGACCTGCGTACTGGGCATACAGATACTGTACCAATGCGATTTCGATTCAGGGTTTGATACTAAAATGATGAACCTTGAATGTTACTATAAAAAGATCTATGATAAGCATCTACAACATCTATGTATATATATTTTGAAATTATATTATGTTCCAAATGGTGAAGGCCAAACCATCCGGAACCAAGCACTTTGGGGCAAACCATACCAAATTGGCTTGGAATCAGGATGATCTGATGGTTCAGTTCAGTACTAAATCCAAACCACTTGCACCTTCCCTTTATTAGCGTACCAAACTGCCTCATATCTTGCCAAACCGTTTGGTTCAGCCTAGTATAGTGGTAGACATGGGTGAGGCCTCTTGGTGCATTTGATTGGTACACCACTGGTTCAGTATGTGCTCATGGTACCAAGTTGCACTGGCTTGGTACTAGTATGGTATCAGTGCCCGATGGTGGACCTTGGTTCCAGGTGTTGGTTACAAAATAGTAAATGTCTCAGCCAATTTTTCTTCCTTAATTTTCTTTTTGTGGTTTTTGAGAAAATTTTTTAATCATTGCTTACTTTCATATTAGGATTTCAACTCTTTTTATTCATGAATGTGTTTCATTTGTCTCAAATTGTTATAATGATGTAGGGATGCAGCCTACGGAACACGGAATATATTATTGGGGCTGTCATATTTACAGGGCATGAGACAAAAGTGAGCTTTCTTACAAGTCCCATATCAATTAATGGAATTTTCTTTTACTTTATGGCCAAATTTTTTTTTTTTTGTTAATCCAGATTCTTGTGTATTCATCATTCATTTATGGTCTTTTTCCTCATTATGCTGCAGGTTATGATGAATTCTATGAATGTTCCTTCTAAAGAAGTACACTGGAAAGGAAACTTGACAAACTTATTCTCACTCTTTTTGTTGTCTCTTCGGCATGTGTGTCATTGGAGCCATTGGAAGGTGAAGTTAGTTGTCTACTGTTTGCATTTGAGCTTCTATGTTGTTGTTTCCTTTGAATGTATATAATGAAAATCTTTTGTGCAATTCTAAAAACCTGCTTGTCATGGCATAGTCAGAGTTTAGTTTTACCTTTAATTGTCTGAAGTCTTAACTGCTTAAATATCTGCAATTTAGATATTTTGTTTGTTAGTGTGGTCTTAAATCACTTTAAGAACCAGCACACTTTTGAGGAAGTTTGTAGTGCAGAATAATTTATGAAGCTTGTTTGACTACCATGACCATTGACACTCATTTTGATTCCTTGATTTTCCTCAGTGGAGTGTTCATCAATCGCAAGCAATATTACCTAGGTTTTTTCGGAGATGTTGAGCCTCAATTCAACCTGACAACAGATTTGTGGTACCTATCTGTTGACAGAATTATCACTTGTAAGATTTAGTTTTATGCTATCACTTATAAACGTGTAAGATGCCTATCATGCTTTTCAGGTCACTATTTTGACAATGTTTACCCTAATAACATTGTACTCAACTATTATCCCCATTTCTTTATATGTATCCATTGAGGTAAATCCTGACTTTGCTATCCTAGTATGCTGTATGGAATATTCACATATAACCAAAATTTCTTAATTCATCACTTTGTATTCAGATGATCAAATTTATTCAGTCTACTCAATTTATAAACAAGGATTTGCATATGTATCATGTTGAAAGCATACCCCTGCATTAGCACGGACATCAAATCTGAATGAGGAGCTTGGACAGGTACTTTGTTGTCTCGTTCTCCATGTTGCATAGGTTAATTTTTGGAATTTTTTATAACCACTTCCATTTTTTGGAAGCATTAGGCATTCAGTTGAACTTGGACGATGCTTAAAGATTGGTGATTTACGGTGCTTAAAGTATTAATGGTGCTTTATCTTTTCACATTCCTTGGAACATATTAGGATAGTATGCGTTTATATATATATTTATCTGATCTTTTATATGAGAATTTGAAAATTTGACATTATTAGATGCAATAAGACAACAATTTTTGGCATATATCAAGCACATATGTTGTTTTGCAGGCTCTTGAACTAGTTGTTTACCTGTACGAAGTTGTTTATGTGTTATCTGATGTGTTGTTTCTTCACGAACTACTTTGATTCCAATCACCTTGGATATGAATTATCTTACCATTATAATGGAAGCTCATGGGTGTCGACTCCAATACCACTTGACTCCACTTCTGATATATTTACAAGGTAACCCTATTAGAGAGACTCAAGCCAGGAATGATTATCCTCTCTCTCTCTCTCTCTTTCTCTCCCCCCCCCCTCTATGTATATATATCCTTTTCGATAAAAAACAATTGTCTTTTCTTATTCCTTTTTTTGAGGGCCATTTCCCCCTTTTTTCCCTATCTTTGTCTCTTAGTCCTAAATATTCTTGCTCTTTTTCTCCATTTCCTTTGTGCTCTACAAACAAGGGGTTTTGAATCACATGCTCTAAATACTAGTCTTGTCAATTTCACTTCTCATCAAGTTTTTGACTCATTTCAAATTATTGAATAAAATGATCAAATTAGTATATTATGCAATAATTATATATGTTATTGCATAATTTACTCTATATGACAATAAGAACTTGAGAACCATCTGCACTTTAATTATCCCATATACTTGGGGGTTGCGCTATCCAAGGTTTGAACCAGAACCTTCTTTTGCTGAGGCGTGGTGTGTGACCATTGGGCTAAGCCCCAATTTACCATTCCATGCCATTTCACCTCGGCTTATATTATTTTACTACCCGACTAGGGCTTCTTTACCTTATCCACAAAAAAATTTGAATTGAAAAAAAAATGAAACCATTATTTAGACAATTGGTTTTTGTTCAGAAACTATGGCATAAGGATGGAAAACCAAGAATTTCTCTGATTTGCAAAACAAGTTTATATAAATATTTTGTAGAATTTGAAAAAGAACATAACAACTGTCGTGCATTCTTCGATGTCTGCTACAGTATCAAAGTTTCTCGACATTTCTATCATGTTAAAGTTGGCTTTTGGTGTGCAAATATTAAGTTGGAAAATCTTCTTAGTGCAGGTGGAGTATATATTTCTGATAAAACAGGAACATTGACAAGAAACTTGATGGAGTTTTTTAAATGTTCAATTGGTGGAGAGATATATGGAGCTGGTATGACTGAAACAGAAGAGGAGCAGCACAACGGAACGGATTAAAAATTGATGAGGTATTTTAGATATAATATCTATGAGAAGTGCTGGTATCGTTAACTTAGAGAACCAGTATTGTCCTATAATAATTTTATCTTAAACAAATCTTTTTATGTTTGAAATTATTTCTTATAGGTTAAAAGTTCCGCCACAACAATGCATGAAAAAGGTTTCAACTTTGATGATCCAGACTTATGCATGGTGCTTGGAGAAATGAGCGTGAACCAGAGATTTGCAAGGTAGACTAAATTAATGCATCTTAATTGAATAGTGTTCTTTAAGCTTTTTTTTTTTTAAATTATCTTGATCGCATAATTTTCTTATTATGTTTGTTTTCATTAAGAAATTCTTTATGACATTAGCAGAATCTTCTGCTTAGGGTGTCACACTTGCTTCTAAATCTTCCTAGAAAGTTGGCCCTACACCCACTTCTTTACTAAAAAATTTTAAGAGATTTGTTTCCCTACACCGAAACCCAAATCTTCTCACACTCGTGCATCCAACTTTAGTAACCAAGGAGATGCATGCAAATCCAAATATACCAACTTTAACCTTGTTCGATGGTAGGTTTTTTTCCTTAGCTTTTTTACTTATGATAAGCAGCACTTTTATCAATTACACATTCATCAGGTACACAAAATTATCACATAAAGGAATTCGTTTTAACATAGATTATTTAAACAAGTGCCTTGGAATCATGCTTCATTTAAATACATACTCAAGAAGATCCACAATTATTATTTGCCATCTTTCTTTTCTCTTTTGGGGGAGTATTATCATATAATGATTTAAGGGTTAATGTAAGTTTTAATATTTCTATTGAGGGCATATTGTTGAGATTATT